>JACVBY030000250.1:0-191593 GCA_017589505.3 Metroxylon sagu | reverse complement strand
CCGCCGCCATCCGCACCGCCATCAGCCACGTCCAGAACCTCATCACCGGCGTCACGAAGGGATACCGCTACAAGATGCGCTTCGTCTACGCCCACTTCCCCATCAACGCCTCCATCACCAACAGCAACACCTCCATCGAGATCCGCAACTTCCTTGGCGAGAAAAAGGTCTACTCTCCCTCGATCTATATCCCCCATTATTCGCTTATTCTTTATTCTCTCTCTCTTTATTTTTTAATCTCTTGTTGATTTGGAAATTGATGTGGAAATCGACTGCTTTAATTATTTATATGCAATTCCAGATTGTATGATTTTTGAATTTTTTTGCCCCTCCGAATTGAATAACGCGCTATCACTGACAGTTAAAGTGGAAAGGGTATTTATGATTGTTCTGTAAATTTGTTTACAATATTCGGTGTCTTCTTGTCCTTTTGGGTAGTTGCAGTGTACTCTATGAGCTCTCTTTCAGACCAAATTCTATATGGTATTTAACTTGACAAGATCAATGTCGACCATCTGATATTCTGTCGCTCTTGGCCAATAAATGATTACACTGTTGGGTACAACTTAAGTTGAAGATAACTAACAAGATCTAAAATGAGTCATTGTGTTTTTTGTAGCCAATGATTTTAGTAATTTTAAGTATGTGCATGGTTTAATATCCCTTTTCTTTTCTTTGTTTCTTTTTTCAATCAACAAGCGGTGGTGTATAAGGATGGGAACTTTTCTATTCCTTTGTATCTTTGACTTGTTATGCACTCGATTAGTTTGTGCACCATATGCATGGGCTACAACCCCGAAGCTTCTTATGGCTTGTGGTCTGATAAGATTTTTGGTGATGATTTGCCTTATTTTCCATGTATTGGTAAAGTAGCCATTTTTGAATGACCTGAAGCTATCGCCTATTGGTAACACTTGTTTGTTGGTTGGTCATGGTCTCAGATGACAAGCAAGACATATCTGCAGTTTTCTGTGGCTTAATTTTTTATGTATTTCAATATCTAATGGCCCTGTTTGCATGCCGAAGCATTTTATCTGGTGATACAATATGTTGTTTCGATCTGTGCAACAGGGAGGTAGTTTTAACTATAATGGTATACTTTAATTCCCATCTGCCTGCACAAGGAAAATCTCCTCTTACATTGGAACTTATAATCCTGATTTGTTTCAGGGATTACGAGTTTTGGTTAGTTTCGCTTCCATACTTTCTCCAAACATCTCTCCTTTCTTTTTTAAAAAATAAATAAATCTAGTTGGGCTTCTCCAATAAATAACATATGTGGCCATTTAAACAGGGCCTAAGTAGATAGTTTATTCCTTGCTTTCAGTCTATTCATGTTCTTCTAGCCTATTTTCCTTATATTATTGATATGCTTATCAAAGATGTCTTAAATTTTGATCGTTCCCACTTCTTTATCCATGGAGTTTGCATATGCAACCTGGCTTATTAGAAGGTTGATGTATGTATATATGTGTCATCTATAAAACTACAGCTAGGATCAGTACATTATCACCCTATCAATGCCATGTTTTTAATTCTTCAATGTATTATTTCTTTGATATGTAAAAGTAATCACAGAATTTCCTTGAACCTTACTGAGCATTTCCTATTTAATTGATCATTCATGTAAGTCCAAAACAGATTATCTTTGAAAATCTTCCACTTACATATTTGTTTTTTAATTTCTAATATAATTTCTATTGAATTAGTTGATATATGTAATTGTTGGCTAGAGTTGGCAGCATTTGCTAACTATATTATAGCTTCTTAATCACCAATGTTATCTTAATGCTGTTTAGCAGCTTGTGGGTTCTGTTATCTGGCCCAAAGCAAGGTTTAAGTTGTAGTTCAACTTTGTACTTTGTGGTTTGTCCATTATCAACTATATTTAAACAAGTTCAACAAGTTGGATTAAATATGAGCTACTATGTTTTCCTGGTTAATATCCATATTTAATTACACTCTACTTCTAACAATTACGTTGCCAATTTGTTTTTTCATGTGGTATATGTTGAGATTGCAGATTGTGTTAGGGGCAGTTCGCAAGTTTTCCTTAACATCAGTAAATATATTAGAACAGCTGACAACAACCGCTACCTACAACCGAAGCTGAGCTCCCTTAAAGCCATTTATCTTTGATAAGTAATTTCTTTATTGGTTTATTGATAGGGCCACATATATTGATATCTTGTATCGCTTGACAGAGCCATGCTTGGGTGTCCCTTCAACAAAACTAATACAAACTCATTTCAAACATAAAACTACACTTATACTGCAATTAATTTCAGAATAAGTGTCTCAGCAAGTCTAGATGTCTTGGAGTGCTCAAAATGGTAGCCGGATTCTAGTGCTGCAAATTTTATATACTTCCTGTACGTTGGATATTGATTGATATGTTTTGATCAAACAATTCTCTTAGCTTTCCTCTATCATTATTACAAGTATTTGTTATCATCTATTGGTACAGGTGCGGAAGGTGGATATGCTCGAGGGAGTGTGCATCGCTCGATCTGAAAAGGTCAAGGATGAGATTATCCTAGATGGGAATGATGTTGAACTTGTTTCTCGCTCTGCTGCCTTGATCAACCAGGTCAGCAATTTAAGTATATCAAAGTAGTAATTTGTCACATGCTTTGTATGCTGTCATGTGTTGGTTTTGTCACAGACTAAGATTTGATGCTTTTGTGCCAACAGAAATGCCATGTCAAGAACAAAGATATCAGGAAGTTCTTAGATGGTATCTATGTTAGCGAGAAGGGAACAATTCTTGAGGAGTAGTAAGCGATACCAAGATGATTAGAGTCTCACTGAAGCTTTCTAGTGGAGGAGTCTCTGGCAGTTTTATCTTCAGCTTTATGTTTGCAGAGCTTGGAAATGGAAGCATAAATTTAAGATTTTGATGTTGTCTTGATTGATTTGAATTATCGTACTTTCTTTTGACTATTAGCAACTGTATGGTTGGTCTTTAAAGTTAAAGATAATTAGCAGTGGGGACCCTTTTTTTTTTTTTTTTTTCAATCGATCGTACTTCTGGCATGTGTTTGAACTATGAAAGCGTATGTTTTATGTTATCAAATAATTTGTTTATCCTTGTTTTTGTTCCAATTTTTTGATCTGGTCTTAGGATGTGTTTGATATTGTTTAAAAGAAGTGTTATTAATAATTCTCAAAGCAAAAAATTATTTCTTGGAAAAAGAAATTTTGGTAATAATATCTGAAAACTGCTTTTACAAGAACGAAGTTTTTTAAAAAAATGCTTTTATTAAAACATGAAAAAATCTAAAGCTTTTGACCTTCTCTTTTGTAAGAAAAATTTTACCAAAAAGAGAAGCAGCGCTACACACGCAAAAGAAAAAAAAAAAAAAAAAGAAAAAAAAAGAAAAGGCAACACCCTTACTTAAGTTGCAGATGCTTTTCTAGTTTGCGTCGCTTCTGCATAGCAATTTGTGGTTTTTATTCTCGAAATTATGCATCATAGACCCACCTTTTCTTGACTCAAGGTATATCTGTTATTCTCTTCTTAGCTTGGTCGTAATTCGGCCTGCAGTCTGATAGTAATAGCCGTGGTTCTTGGTAGAAGCGATTTGAATTTCTGGTACTTATAATTTTGTTTCTGTCCTCTTGTGACAATTAGTAATGAGGAATTGATGCCAATCCCAAATTCCAAATGTTTCAACTTTGCACCCAAGTGCGCAAGTGCCATTATTTTCTCTTCTTGAAGACTTCGAAAATTTGGTATCATATCTTAAAAAAAAAAAAAAAAAAAAAAAAGAAAAAGAAATGGTTTCGTCATGATACACCCGAAAGGGTTGATAAGAAATGGTTAAAGTTGAATTCTAGCAAGTCTAAGTTTAAATAGAAAAAGATTACTCAGATTTGAAACATTGTTTTGAAATTAAGGAGAAAGCTGGATAACAATGTGCAAATGAAATTTTGGGCTGCATTGCGTGTGGTAGTCAATTTTTTTCACTCCTGAATTTGATGATGTGAGTAGGGGTTGCATCTCATGCTGTTTGTCATTTTCTTTCTTTTTTTTTTTTTTTCTGAGTTTTTGGTTTGTTTGTGGATTTGGAAGGAAGTAAAGCTCAACTTTTCTATCCCTTAATTTTATGCTTATTATTTCTTTCATAATAAATTTTGCTGCCTCATTAGCTCCATACCCTTCGTAACTAGTTTGGGTCGTATAGAGAATAATTTTTACGTCTTAGTGAACTTTCTTTCTTCTGAGAGAAAGGAAGGGGAGTCCCCTCCTGAATTCGTTGTGATATGAGAGAGGAGATTTTGATCACAAGAGTTTATTTGACAGTCTTAACCAATAGCTTTTCTGCACACCTCTCTCCAGTACGTAACCAGTGGGAATTACACAATCCACTATCTGGAACGACGATTAGAGGATCTTCAGGAAAATCCCAATCTCTCCTACTACAAACACCAGCATATCTCTGCAACTTGTTCGACCCTCAGTTTTTATAATCTTAACTAGAGGATGCTAGACAAATGCACAATGTAAGAAATGTATGTTGAACTTATTTTAGCTGATGCGTTCAGAACGCAATCTTTCTTCCTCGGAACGCAATCTTTAAATGATCACATGAAAACTATACCCTTGTGGGTGCTGTTCCCTGTTCAAAGATAGATGGACAGCTTTCTGGAGCTCAAAGAGCCGGCTCCCTAAGGGGTACCTTAATTTAATAATCCAACATCTATTGGAAGATGACTCTGCAGACCTCATTACGGAGGAGCAATGTTTTGTTGGTTCGCGGTTCGCAATTACTTGGTGCAACCTGCGAGTATGTCTGGCACCAGCCAAGTAGGTCTCTCTCTCTCTCTTTCTTTTTAGACCCTCACCTAAGGGAAACAGATGAACATCAAACTATAGAATTTTAAATCTATAATATCGCAAAATATGAATTTTGGCCAAAAGCCTTCTTCATAACAGAATCTAGGAAACACAACAAATTAAATAGCGCATTAAACGTAAGAAGCTGACAGAACATGTTTGGGTACGAGGAATTACAAACATAGCATTATTAAATGTCCACATTTCTGAAAACAAAATAACCAGTGACTTATATAAGCTCTGGGGAATCTCCATGCAGTAGCTCTTTTATTTTTTTTTTTCCATCACTTGAGAGAGTTCTCAATATCAATCACGAAACGATACTTCACATCTCTTTTTATAAGCCTTTCAAGTGCCTCATTGATGTATTGGATATCGATCAGTTCAATTTCTGGGTATATTTTGTTTTCCGCACAAAATTCCAGCATTGCTTGCGTCTGTTTGGTACCTCCAGTCAAACTCCCAGCAATACTTCTTGAACCTAGCAAAAGTAATGTGCAGACATATATGGTAAAACTTTAAGCCACTATTACAATCTCATCTTGCCTTGGGAAAAGAACATTGGCTACTAGAATGAACAAAGTTACTTTAGAGAACAAGAAGAATACCAAAGCTAAGACTTCCAGGATGCATACGGACTTCACTAGGAAAGCTCACTATGACGAAAACTCCACCAACTTTCAGAAGTGACATGTAAGGATCAAAGGGGTGATCACCAGAAGCAGCGTCAATGATGAAGTCCAGGGATTTTGTCATGGACTGCAACAACGACAGCAATAGAAGCCAATAGTGAACAAAGCCATTTCCAAAAAATTTCAGCAGTTTAGTAATGATCTCTACAGAACCTGATTACCTTTTCCATGTCAAAAATGTCTATGATTCGAGAGAGAGAGAGAGAGAGAGAGAGAGAGAGAGAGAGAGAGAGAGAGAGAGAAATCCTGAATGATTTAAGATAATTCAAATGTAGGCGATTTTGTATGCCGAGATAGCTTCATCCAGCCATTGCAATGTATAACAGTCAAATGATGAAATTTTGTGCATCTCTTCAAAGTGAACAGAGGGTTTTCCTTAAAAAAATGGAAATATCTTTAAAAAAAGGCTAATGATTTAGACAGAAGAATCTTAATTTCAAATATATATATGAAATATAATTCAAAATTGAGATCATAAAAAACAGGAAACTGTGATATCTTTAATAGCTTTATTATTGATGAATGTTATGGAGACCATACAATAGAAATTTAAGTTATTTCATCATATATTCATAGAGAATTAGAAACTTCATATTTAGCCCTCCCAAAAACTTGAAAAAAGAGCTTGAAACATAGAAAGGTGTGTAAAAGATAGTGATTTGTATTTACCTCCATCTGCTGCTTATCTGATGAGATCACAAATTTGTCAGCTTTAAGAAGTTCTAGTGCTTCCTCTTTCTTAGATTCACTAGTACTAAACACTGTCACTTTCAAACCAAAAGCTTTTCCAAATTTCACTGCCATATGGCCAACACCACCTAGCCCAATGACTCCAAGAGATTTACCAGGTTGGTTCATCTTATGGCGCAACATGGGAGTGTACACTGTGATTCCAGCACATAGCAAAGGTGCTGCCATAGATAATGGGTAGCCATCAGGTATCCTGTAGCAGAACCTGTGCATTCACAACCAATAAAGTAGAAAACATCAGCACATAAGGTTTATGTCCAGCTAAATATTTACCATGCACTTGTTTATATCCTAGCTTCAATTGAGGACAAATTAAGGGAAGGACAACTTAAATAGTTTGGACATGTGCAATATGGATTTAGAGATGTACATGTGCGAAAAAGTGACTTGATATATATAAAAGAAAAAAGAGATAGAGATAGACTGAAAATTACATAGAAGAAAGTGATAAAACAAGACTAAGAATTTTTGCATTTTACAAAAAAAATAACTTAAAACCGAACTGAATGGAGAAAAAAGATTCATATAGCCGAATCTAACTAATTTAGGATTAAGGTTTTGTTGTCGTTGTTATTGTTGTTTAACTTAGAAATTTGAATGATAAGATCAATAGATCACTTCTTAGACAAATGAATATACCAGTCATATTTGACAGAAAGAAATTGCAATCATGTTAACATAATGGTGAGGACTTTATACTACATGTTAGTGTAATGGTGAGGGCTTTGTCCTCATGCATTACTATAAAGTAGCATATTTTTAGATTCTCAATGGTAGTATGTTGAAGCCGATAAAATTGTCTTTAGGTAACACGACACCACTTATCATACATACTTATTAAGCTTATTTAAATTTAACTAATTATCCATTTCTGACCAACTTCACAAGCCCAAAGCTTTTCGTGCCTAAAAAAGGTAAAATATCTTTTAATAAGATTCATAGAATCATAAGCTTAGATGTGTTTTTTTTTTTTTTTTGGGAGGGGAGGGGAGGATGGAGAGAGATAGACTGGTTAAACTAAAAGATAAATCACAAGTATTACCAAAATCATAAAATTTTATTCCAATTGCTTGGATTTTGCTTCAAGTATAAGCTGACCCAAAACTTTCGTAAAACTGTCATCTATAATGGTATGGGTCTTTCCCTTATGTTCCTACACCCTTTAACAGAGATTCAAGCACCACTCCTTGCCACAACCTCCTCAAAGATTCATTGCATATCCATATAACATCTTTATTTATTCTCCATCACTTTGTCCACATTTGGTGCACTGTCCACAAGATGCCCGATTTACTAGTTCCTCTCTTTATCCATGTTTTGGTATCCTAATGAGTCTATCTCATTACATAAATACTAACATCTAGCTCAAAGAATTCATATCAACATAGGTCTTTGCTCAACTTTCTAAAGCTTTTTGGCATTAATTCTACCACCATTCGATATCGCAACTTCCTTAAATGTTAATTGCACATGCCTACGACATATTTATCGAGTTTTCTATCATTTTATCCTCAGTTAGTGCACTATCCTCATCTCGTCTAATATACTACTTATGTCATCCTTGTCTTTTGCATCATTGTAACCATGGTATACCATAGTAGTGTATACCAACTCATATCGAACATGCCGTACTATATTGGTACTGAATCGAAACTCGATACTGATGCATACTAAGTCTTGGTATGCCAAACTGACTCATGTATTAGGCGTACCGATACAATACTAATATGGTACCAATATGAGGTCCGATACCAAGACGACAAACCTTAATTGTCACACTTAGTTCAGTTCGAAGAATTTGTATTGACTATGTTAAAAATATATTAAGTTATCAAAACTTTCAATTTTAGCTTTTGGAAAATGGTGAAGAGTTTGATACTTCCAAAATTAGTTTAACCAACCATTGTAATGTTAGATATGGGCTCTTGTTTCTTCTAGAAATTAGCCAAGGATGCAGTATAAAATAGCCTTGCAAAATATTCATTTTTCTTATATGCTTAAATTAATTTGGAAGCTTTTGGATCAAATATATGTACATTGGAAGACTTTAACAAATGATATTTAGTTAAAATTACTATCATTACCATGTTTTCTATATGGGTTTAGTTGCTGTGCTTTTTTAATGTTTTTATGGGAAATCAGGCTTCAATTCCATCCGTTCAAGGCCACCATTCAATCCCTTTAGGTAAAGCCTTATACCCTTAGACTTTTTATAATTCACAGCATCATTCATATACAGCTAGAAGCATGGTAGCAAGAGCCTTCTTGTGTATCTTTTTCTTTTTTTTTTTTTTAACTTCTTGAGTAAAACCCTTGAATATTGTTTGAATCTAATTCATGCATTTGTGCCCAAGCAACACTAGTATCAGTTATAAAGACATTCTAACACTTATGAATATCAAATTTGATTACATTTCGAAATTTCAGCTTTTTGGAATAAGTTTCTATCAACCTCATGTCTATCCTCTACTTATTTTATTGGGCATAGAACCAACGTTAGTAGTGTTCTAGTCAACCTCCAAGATATTTTATGTAAATTAGCAGACATGAATTTCCAGCAATATATCATAGTGACATCATCGACAATCAAAAGTTTGGGACCATTCCATGCCTTAAGGTTCTTGGTGGCTAATTTCTAAAACCTAACCCCTAAGTACAAACTTGAACACTTTCACCATTTGTTCACAATGTTCCATTTTAAATCTATGATTTTTTCTTTATCGCTTAGAATGCTAAGTTAGGATTTAATTGATCTCTTCAAGTAAAGCAAATAAAGAAACAGCAAATGTCTATAATCTATATCCTTTCAAATAAAGAAGCAGCAAATGTCTATAAACTATATCCTTACTTGTAATTGAGTTAAATAAGGGTGGCCCAATGCACCCAGCTCGTACCATTATGGGTTTCAGAAGGGTTAGATGTATGCAGCCTTACTTTCGTATGCAATAAGACTATTTCCATGTTTTGAACCTGTGACCTCCATAATGTCTAGAATTCATTTCTGTTCTGATATTATGCCTATTGCTTTGTTGCATATCCATAATAATGCTTGCATATCTGTAATGCTTATCCTATATGTAGGGACCACCCATACTCTTATTGCCCAGCAATTTAATCTATCTGACATTTGTTAGTTGTTTTTTTATATTAATGTCCTACCAATTTTCTCTGTTCTCTCAATGGCATGCAATGACCACACAGCATTCAAGAAAGCTAGTTACCCTGCCAAACTTCATCTAATAAATCCTTGACTCTACCCTGTTTTCTGATATGACATATCTAAATGTCAGGACTGATTTAATCAGAACATGTAAACACAATCATCTCACTATCACTTACATTATAGCCTACATTCAATTCTACTGAACTATTATCCTCCAAAGTTTGTCAGTGCTACACATAATTTCTTTGACATACTTACGATTAAATAGAACATCTTGAACACACAAGGACCATGAAACAATTACATAAGAATCACATCTAACATTTTTAAAGCCCAATAGTCAACAAAGTTCAAGAAGATGTGTTTGAAGAATAGAATAGTACCATTAGATTGACAAGAAAGAAGACATTAATTTGCAGTCCATATAAAAATATATTAATTATTACTGTATTCTATGCTTTTCTATTATGATATGATAAAATCAAGTACAAATAATAGAGAAGAAAAAATTTCAGCTTGCAAAAAGTAGCTTGCCTCTCCCTAACAATAATGTAGCTGGAATATCCTCCTTTCGTGATTGTGCCATCTGAATCAAGGCCATTGAAAGTAAAAATTTGTCCTTTCACACAATGAACTTCTAGAAAATCATTACACTGTTCGCACTCTCCACATGAATTAACATATGTGCCAACACCAGCATGATCACCAACTTTGAAATCTTTAACACTAGAACCAACCTCCATGACAACTCCAGCAATCTCATGCCTGGACCAAAGGTAGACAAAGATTAAAACATAGATACATATCATTGGAAAATCTGTCTGATAGTTTCATCAGGAAATATAACAAGTAACACATACTGCTGAAGTAGTTGAAATTGTTACTTAGTGTTTCATCATCCTTTTTCGGAAACACTAAAATCATTTTCTAAAATACATTGCATTTTTTCATCATTTCTCTCTGACGAAGACTATGTTAATCACCAATACAATTGCTCTTCTTACGTTAATATTATATTCTATAAAATAAAATAGAAAAGCTATACTGCAACTTATATGCAACCATTATTTCTGACCACCATCATGTATACCTTCACTGATCTCTCTTATTCAGTTGAATGAATAAATATTGGTTTATTGAAGCTCAAGTTATGGAAGGCATATGGACAAGATAACATTTTCCTCAAGTGTTACTATTTCTTAAAAGAAAAGTTTGCAACCATTTTGTATTAAGTGTAACGTGTTGTATATTGTGCTAGATTTTATCATTGAGAACCTATAGCTTATATTATGCAGTATAATATTTCTTTTACTTTATACTACACAGTAAACATGATACTGTTCTCACTTTATAGTATACTTCTAAACTTTCCAATATTTCAGATTTTTTCTATTTCAAAATCTTTCTATTTCAAAATCAAGTGCCAGCTTTTTTTCTTGGAGGGGATCAGGTATTATGACTAGATGGTAACCAAGAGATACAATGGTGTCATGGTCTCTAAAGTATGCTGATCTCAACTTGATGCAGTTCTCCATGCCACTCCAATCAGTCTAGGAATTAAAAGTTCAATGTTCACTAATTTTTCCATCATTTCATTCAAACTTCAATGTAAGATATATTATTGCAATTTGCATGATAGTTGACCTCAGCAAACTGACTTGACATTGACCTCTTATATATGCAACTTGTATCAACTCTCTACCAAAGCTGAGCTATATTAAACTTCTATCTCACATGATGATGAAGCTTTATTTCTTGCATGTGTATTTATTTTTAAAAGTCTAATTATTTAACCATGTCTCCACAGTACAATATGAGTGTCGCTCAGTACAGATATACTTGCTTTCCATGAAATCCTTATAAGTAGCTTCTGCATTTATTGAAATACCCACTGTTACAACAGGGACAAAAAAATTAAGTGTATTCTCAAAGTCTCATTTTGTGCAACAACAAAAGTCGTATAGCTAGCTAATTATAGTTTTAAACCCAAGATGTCATATGTATCATGCAAAATCGTGCATTAGCAGAGCAATTTGCATTTTGAAAAAAAAAAAAAAAAATCAGTATGGAGTCAACACCCCTTGATATTTCCAATCGGGATTGTTGAGGATCAGCAGTAAACTAGCATCTGTATGAGAATAATGCAAGTTACTACTGAACAGAGATCATCACTTGTCTTTTATTTGAAATTTAATGGTAAGTAAACTGGTTACAAAATTACCATAATCAACGCTCCATAACTCAACATTAAGCATATCTTCCACGACCAAGACCTTAGAATTAGGTGGAAGATTGTTCATAGTCCTCAGGGTTACCCTCAAATGGAGGGTATTTTAAGCTACCCGGTGCTCTATTTCATTTTCACTCAAAATATGACCCTATCCATTCCACAAATTACTTAAGCTGACCAGAAATATAAGATAAACAACATTACAATGTCAAACTGCTCCTGAACTATATTCCCCATCTCAACCTAGCTGGCCACTTGAAACCTTATACAACATAAAATTATTCCCCCAGTAATATTTAATACCTATTCAAGGACACTTTGATTACATGTACAGCAGGCCTAATTAAGTGTATATGTTGTGATGTTGTCAAACTACTTTAACATTCCAATATTGCATTCACATGCATTTTCGTACTTGCTTTTCAAAATTCATTTTAACAGAACAAGAGAAAATTTTATCAAACTTTATTCACCTACTTAGAAGCTCTAGGCATGGCAAATATTTATATTTCTTTTATCAGAATTGTTGGATTGAGTTAATCATAGGTCAGGTCTCATTCAGGTAGGATCTGGGCTGCAAAGAATCAAGCTCTAAAGTTGATCAAGGCAAACCTTATAAGCTTCATATCAATTTAGACCCAGCATGATCACTAAGGCCCAACCAAGCTTTATAACTTGGAATTAAATATACTTTTGCTTAGGAGATTCAGGTCTTCCTTACGAAGATCTTACTTTCTTTCCTTATCATTTAGGTTTTTTTGGGTCTAGAGGAAGGGGTTGCTCTGTAGTTGCCCAAAATTTCATACACAAGTCTCTTTATGCATATCTGGCACTTCAGATATCACAGGTTCTTGCCTGATGCTAGGCAGAAATTCAATTAAAATACACTTTCAGACTATAGTGGATGTACTGATACATTACGCAAACATAAAGATAAGGTATGCTTCCTGGTTAGCTGTTAGATTTGATGTGTATTTGTGTGTGTACCATAACTATGTGCCCCCTGCTCCTCCCCCCCCTCCCCCCCTCCCTTCCTTCCTCCCTCTCTCTCTCTCTCTCTCTCTCTCATACATACCCTAGTGGGATATTGTTATTTCCACTTTCACATTCATATGCCATTATATATCAGTGCAGCTAAGTTTCATTGATATTTACATTTTGAGGTGATTCAAAGATTATATTATTATCAAAATATTGAATATAATATAATTCTTTAGCATTTTCATTCGTTTTGAAACAATTTGTATGATTCTTTATACTTTTAGTTTTCAGCCTGAAAACATTAAAAGCATACATCCAAATATTACAAACAACACTATATTTTATAAAATTAAATAACATATGCTTTCTTGGTCTCTTTTCCCCTTATTTACCATTTTTTCAATCATTTTTCAAAATTTCAGGCTGACACTGTAAAGCTTGAGCTAAAATTGTTGAATTGAAACTTGGTGGGACCAACCAAAGCAAAGTAACCCTTGGTTTAATTGTTGCCATTTTCTGTCATTGCAAGAACACAATTTTTCATTGACAAAAGTAAAGAAGATATGTCAAACATGCTTCTTCTGATGGAGTTCTTCATAAGAAGGTACATACATCCTAGCATTTTTTCTTTTTCAGTAAAATACATATATTCATGTAGTCCTATTATTTAGAGATAAGAACACTAGTCCACTATTCCATGGATTCGTCTCACATCTTTTAGTTGCTTATCATTTGGCTTGTACACCGCTTCTTAGGCAACAAGTTTTTTCCTCCAAAATTTTCTTCTAATTCAAATTGGAGCATCCAGTGGTATTAATATGATAGCTGTCAAAATCTAGTTCATCATAGAATTGAATATCCTCAAAGCCATGAAACAATATGTATTTTTATAACATCTGCCAAGCAATCCTTCCTCTTCTATAACCGTTTTCTCTTGCTAAGGTCAGCAAGTCTCATATATGACATTACTGTTATAAAATTTGGAGAAGATATCTTCATTCTTTATTGGTACAGTTTTTAACAAATGAAAACTATGCAACATGGCTGAGTAAAGAAAAACATACCCAGGCACCAATGGGTACTTTGAATCACCAAGCCCATTTCGAGTCCATGTGACATCAGCATGACAAACTCCACAATGTGTTATTTTTATACGAACATCATCACTTCTGACAGCTCTGCATGACTTTCAGAGGAATTTAATGACTGTTCATGATAAGACTGTTGATTTAAGATAAGTATCTTGCAACAATTAACTTAAGTCATATCTTAGGCATGAGTATAGATAAAAATAATAAACCAAGAATCATCTAGTTGTTATAAATTAAGGACAATTCTAGTGCGCATTCAGAAGACTGAATAAGAAACATGATGAAATGAATAGAATTTTAAGCAATTTTACATATTATTATCCATTTTGGCCATAAAAATAGTATTTACAAATTCCAAATAAAAAATACCCTTATACCTTCAAGCATAGACTTCAACTACCTTGGTTCTCAATGATAAAGCAACAAGCATAACGAACATACGAAATGATTCTACATGACAATTGTACTGCTAATATAATTGTAATAACTATGACAATTATACTACTAATATGCCTTTTCAGCAGAATCCAAATTAAGCCTGCAGTGTTATTTAGAGCCTTGTTACCTAGAGTGGGTGCCAGCGAGGGAGCAGACTTGGGCGCAGGTGCAGGTGGGGGGAGGCAGGTCTCCTAAAACTATTTGAATAACGAATCATTTACAAAGCAGGTGCCAGGGATGACTTCCCAGGGAGATTCCAAAGCGAGTGCACCACCCTAGGCGACAGCTTGCTGCTACTAAGATTTGGAAAAGTATGTCGCAAATATATGATAAAAAAAAAACTTGAAAAAATCATATGATTGCAATTCAGCATGTAAAAATCTGCACTTGTTTAATTAATAACTGTATCCAAAAAATTACATG
This sequence comes from Metroxylon sagu, assembly GCA_017589505.3. Classification (NCBI taxonomy): domain Eukaryota; kingdom Viridiplantae; phylum Streptophyta; class Magnoliopsida; order Arecales; family Arecaceae; genus Metroxylon; species Metroxylon sagu. Next base: position 176,985 of record JACVBY030000250.1, on the reverse strand, counting down.
GTTGAACAATTCAGACATCATAATGCATAATTTTATATGTCCAATTTCTTTGAAAACCCATCTGAAATCAACAATATAAGCTCACTCAAGAATAATGTGTAAATACAATAATTTTAGATCTATCCTTTCTGTTTTTAACAAAACAATTAGAAAACACTCATGCCCTATTACGGGTGCACCTGCGATTGAATCTGTAAGGTGAAAGAAATCCAGAAGCATCTCTTGCAGCCCAGCCTAGACAATCTCCACTACCAATTTCAGTGTCCATTGCTAAGATATCTGCAACCATAATGAATATTAGCACAATCAGATGTACACAGTAAAAATTGTGTAACAGGCACACTAAGTCATAAGCTTTTCCTTCCACTGAGACGAATATCACGCTTTATTTTAATCATTACTCAACAACTCAAGCCAAAAAAGGACTAAACAATTGCCGATCACACTATTGATTTCATTCCTTATAAATGTATTCGAAAGTTCCCTGTGTTATATGAGCTGAAGCATTTGGCAGGAAAAAAGCTAAACCCTACTGATTAGAGATAAAAATGTACATCACTCTCTTTCTCTCTCTCTCTCTCTCTCTCTCGTGCAGACACACGGTAGGAAAAAAAAACAACTTGAGCATATATTTGGGATCTTTGATTTCTCTGAAATCCTAAGCGCCCGCAAAAGCCATGCAAGGTTAGATAGATATAGCAACAACATTTTTTTTTTTCAAGAAAATGGATGCTAAGACTCTGCCTGATTTCACTAAGATAAAATCATAGTCAAATCTTTGAACAGAGTAGTCCTTCGGATTCGAATCACAATTGTTCTGTGATTCTTACTACTGTTGCACACCCCTAAGATCAAAATATCTCAGACTATCCCAAGGAAGAACTCCAAAATTCTACCCATTTTATTACTTCTACGATTTTTACATTTGCTTAATCTTTTTCGGCTATCTTGGACAACTGGTGGAGTTAAAAACAAAGAATTGTCCTCCTGATCCCCATCTGGGAAGAACAACACGAGAATTTTAGACGATCATGAAAGAATTAGTCCAGTGTCAATATAACATATAAGACCTAAACAACCAAGAAGAAGAACTTCAAAAAAAAAAAAAAAAAAAACAAGAAGAAGAAGAAGAAAAACAAAGAAGGAGCAAAGATTGCAAACCATCGAAGAAAATCGGATATGGAAAAGAAGAACGCTCAGACGAGCAGTGTCAGAAATCTCAAAGGTTAGACACGGCTACCTTTGACGAGGATCACGGTCAGGGGATTGATTTGGCTCTGCTGCCGTGCACCGAGAGAGGCGTGTTTGTTCTCAGGAGCGGGAGATAAGGATCTATCCCTCCTTTTAAAGAGGCGGGAATATTGTCGTTCACCGACGGTAAGGCTAAGGAAACCATGACCGCAGGAGAGAAACGGTCAACAATTTGGGCTAAGTCGACCCGAAGCAAACCGGTAAATTCTAAGCCAAGCCAAGCCAGCCATAATATACTTGAGTTAGATTTATGGTAGAAAAAACAAATTGTCAGCTTGATTTCAAGCCTAATTGAGATTAAATGGAAAGGCTAAAAAAATTCTATCAGTAATTTAGAAGCTTGATTTAAGAGTTAAACAACAACCATATCATTATTTAGCATGAGATTTTGTGTTGCTTTTCCAATTGCATTAAAAAAAAAAAAAAAATTTGTGTTGCTTTAGTATTTTTCATGAAAAAATTGGGCAATTCAATTTGATTTTGCATGTTGTTGTTCCTAACCTATCCAAGATTGATGTGTTCCATGTGATGCAACCCAAGAAAGGTAACTCAATTTAGTTCGATCCATTTTTATATTATTTTTTGAATGAATATTTTGCTCAATTAACGTATAGACTTAGATAATCTCACTAGTTACCATTAAAAAAGGTACCAAGCAATATTTTGTCAAAGGATTGGATTTTATTCGTTTGAGTCAGGTCCACATATTGAAAAATCAAATCATGAGGGAGAAAAGCAAATGAATTATAAAGGGCAAGATCTGGTCTTCCATGAATCCTTGAGGTATACCACGCCCAAAACAATTGGTTCAATGATAATTCTAGTTTAAAAAATGGGTGTAGGGTGCCACCTAATGCTAAGCCAATAATTTTATTAGTGCTAAAGTTCTTGGCTTACCATTGGGTATTAGACTACTTTTTTCATGAAAGTCAAATAACAAGACTTCCCTGGGACACACCTCATCGCTGAGGTCACATCCAAAATACAACTCTAACCCCATGATAAATCTAGTCTGAAAAATTGCATCAAAGCAGGTTTAAGTTGCCATCCACTGCTTCCATGGCATGGAACTCAAAATAAAAACTCTTGGATGGCAGTCCATTTCTTTAAAGAAATAGTGTAACGCCCATGATCATCGTGGTATTATCAAGAGTGTAACATCACGACCATCGCAGCATTACCAAAATGAGTTGAAGGAGGAGGAGGCTTTGCTGCCTCCTTCGCTCTCCATTTATGGGAACACCGAAGGAAAGGGATGGTTTAAATCATTTTCTTTTCCTTTCTTTGTGAAATCAGAATCTATCCGTATCCTCTGTTCATCGCCAGTGTTGCTAGACCTCCATCGATGTCTCTTTTGTAACGCCCCAAGTTTATCCGCTGGCCAATTAACTTTTAGCGGATCAAAATGATGTAGCCCAAAAACTTCAGTAAAAGTTAATGGATAATAAATGGACTTGAGTTATAAGCACATAACATATTTCTCTGACGTCGCATACCACAAGCTAGCCCACCTATAATGCGAAGTCCACCTGCTGATCCAATTAACTTCTAACGGATCAAAATCACGTGGCTCGCCACAAGTTAGCCCACCTTATAATGCGACGTTCTCATCGCACGCCACAAGCTAGCTAGAATTTATTCCGAATCGAATCATTGGTACTGAAAGGGTGGCCCACCAACTTTTGCATACTCGAATTGGCTCTGATACCATTTGTAACGCCCCAAGCCCACCCGCTGGCCTACCTTATTGTAACGCTCCAAGCTCATCCGCTGGCCTACCTTATAATGCGAAGTCCATCCGCTGGTCCAATTAACTTCAATATTATTATGCTATATAATGCTATATTTTTATAATATTACTATAATAATATATCATAATATTTTCATATTATATTATTAGATAATAATTATCATAATTTTAATAATATATTAGAGTATAATTATTAAATAATAGTAAATAATATTTTGTAATAATTTTACACTGTACTCATTAATATTTTAGAATATTATTTTATTTTCTTATACCATATTATAATATTATAATATATCATATTTGATATTATGAAAATATGATATAGAATATTATAATATTATTAAAATAATTTATAGTTTAAGAATAATTTATAATAATGATTTTTAACAGGTTTTATAGTTAAAAGTATATTTTATTATTTTTATTTTAAAAATATTTTTTTAATTTGATCATCAAATAGATGTTAATATTTTACATTACCTTAATATTGTTATCAAGTGGTAAATAATTGTTTTAAAAAAATCCTTACTTCGAAATCTACTACCAATGACTTACCAAACAAGGCCTTGGATAGTCTCATTAATTACCAATAAGAATGTACAAAGCAATATTTTATTCATTTTGAGTTAGGCCCTTATTGCGGAGGAAGTTGAGCAAAGCAAATGAAATATAAGGAGCATGATCGGGTCTTCCATGATAAATCTAGTTTAAAAGATGAGTTTAGAGTGCCATCTTCTAATGTCATGCCTATGATTTTATTAATGCTATATATTCTATCAAAGGAGGATGGATCTTATTGCAATGCTAAAGTTCTGCATATAATATTAGGCATCGAACGACCTTTTCCATCGAAATCAAGTAATTGGACTGGGTCTTTTCTAAATCCTTGGGCACACCTCATCGCTGAGGTCGCACGCAAAATGCAAGTTTAAAATTTTTGATTTAATATGAAATTATTTTTGAAACGTTACATCTTTCCTAAAATTCTCGAGGTATATACTGCATCCATGACATCACGCCCAAAATCAATAGGCCTCGTGATAATCTAGTCTAGGAGATGAGTTAGGGATTCTTCTCAGACACCGCATCCCCGACGTTGCAAAACAACCGACTCCTCGACGGTCTAATTCTGAATAAAATTGACTCTAAAGCGTCTTCTGCTTCTTTGGTTATTATTTTATTAGTGCTACGTGTGCCATCAACCTGGTAGGTTGGAGAAGGCTCTCAGCAATCCAAAGCAGCGATCCATTCGTTTTCTTTTCCTTTTTATGAACAAAAATTATCCTGCGGTGGGGTGGAGACGTTGGGCTACGAATTGAGCGCCCCGGATCTCCATTCTCGGAGTTATTTATTTATAAAAAAAATTTAAAAAGCAGTCACTTTTTAAATATTGTTCTGCTGTTATGTATAACACGTAATATAGACAATAAATACTAAGATGTAAAAAATAAAGAATTAATCGGAACTAATAAATATTTAATTATAATAATAGACATAAATGCTGCGAAAATAAACAGAACTTATTTGACTTCTCATTTTATTTAATTTTAGAGTTATTTATTTATAAAATATTTTTAAAAGTAGTCCATGTTGTTCCTTTGTTGTAGGTGTTACAAGTGGAGAAGAATAGCACTTATATATATAAAACCTTGCACCATTCCTTTGAATAAAAGATACATTTTAACTAATGGCCGAATAGCTGATCATGTGCAATACACAAAATATAGGTATACACACATATATAATTTAAATTATACATATAAATTCTAAAGAAATAGTAGAATTTAATTTCACCTCATTTTTTTAATGTTATTATACTTTCTTATTTTAAGAATTTCTTATATATTCTCAATTTTGTTAAATATTTTATATTTTTATGGAATTACTTTTAAGTGTATATTTTATTTTTTATACTTTATCATTTGTTATATCTTTTAATGAATATCTTTTCACTCTTTTGTCACTTATTCTATTACTTTATTCAATTTTTATTATAACTTTTAGATATATTTTATTATTCACATTGATATTATTAAATTTTATTTACTTACCATATAAATAAATCAATTTAATTCCATTTTTAAATATTTTAAGGTCAGCAAGTTGATCATTTTTTCCCTCTTTTTATTATGTATTTTTATTTTATTTTGCTTTTATTCTATATTATAAATAATTTAATATTGCTCTTATTTTTTTATTCATATTTCTATATTTGATTTAGTATTATTTTATATTATATTTTCTTTGTAGATTTATTTAAATTAAAACATAAGAGAAAAATTATTATAATTAATTTGTTATATTATTTTGATTTGCATTATTCTTTGCAAACATGCATCGCATATGTCTATTTGCTTATTTTTTAAATAGACAAGATTTTTCGTGTCATCTCTTTTTGTCTAATCAAGACCTAGGCTTATTTCAATCAATTTTCTAAAGTATGATAATATGGTAAAATTTTACTATTGTCTTTAAAATTTATATGAATATAGCTTAAAATGTATATTTATCTTTTTAAATGTGCATTACACATATATGTTTGCTATTTGTTATTTTTTTAAAAGATAAGTTTTTTAAATTAAAAAATCAAATAGATAAAATATAAATTTATAATATTGCTATCAAAGAATATATTCAGTGTTTAAAAGGATTAAGATTGGGACTGATGTGAAACTGAAAAAAGAAGTAGGTGAAAGGGTGATAGGATGGAGATGGGTGTTAGGGAGGAGGAAGGGATAAGAAGAAAGATAGAGAGAAAAGTGTGGGCCTATATAAAAAATAGATTTAATTATTATTATTTTTAATTTTTTATAAGGAAATTAAATAGATCATTTAAGGTTTATTTTTATGTTATTTTGTTGACCCACTTTCATTGCTTATATGCAATTGCGTGAACAAAAGTATATAAAATAAATAATTTATTGGTTATATTACATAAAATAGATAATTAAAATGAGAGGAAAATAAGAAAAATGAGAGGAAAATAAAATAAACAATTCATTTGTCACATTAGAGAGATATGAAAGGGAAATAAGAAAAATGTTAATGGGTAAATTTAATACTTGGGTGTTAAATATTTTCTAACGAGAGGAGAAAAAAAATCTAAATATCATCTCTTTCATGGTATTTATTTTTTTCTGTAAGAAGAAAAATATGTATACGCCCCACACACAATTCAACCCCCCCCCCCCCCCCCCCCTCGCCATCCTCAAACTCAAATGAAGGATTATAGAAATAAAACATAAAATCTTGAGATTGATTGCAAAATCTAAATAAATAAATTTAAGGCTCAAGCCTGTCCGACTTCTCCTCCTCCCCACCATCTTCCCCCAATGGTTGGTACCCTTTGTCTCTATTTATGGTCAACGAAGGTCAGATAAGAAATTGGGACCCACTAGCTGACTCACCTAAGTAGCTCAGTTGCTTAGAAGCCAAAGGAAGAGAGATAGTAGAGGTAGGGTGGTCAAACAAGTGATGACTCAGCAGGTTAAATACAACAGGTCCTCAATATATGTCCCCTTCTCCATTTCTACCCTCTTTAAGATTTTTAGCATTGAGTCAATTTTCAACTTTGAAATATTAAGCAATTTCTTGAATCTTAAGACCACTGCCAAGACATTGCTAAAATCCATAAGTTCAAGAGAAGAAAGTCTTATAGATTTGTCTCTATGGTACATCATTTATTTCAGTACTATTCAACACTTGACGCAAGGTTCATATTTCTAACATACACTTATTCCTATATGCTTGTTTTAAGTATGTGAGGGCGATTACAAAAAGGCTCGAATTGGATCTACCGTCTGAAATCATGGAACCTTTATGGAATCCTATTTTGTTTATTGTTTAAGACTAGGACCGCCTCGCTTCATAATCTGAAAGATCAACCTTAAGTGTCTTGCCCAACAAAATCAAGCAATTTAGTGTGAGCAAGAAATGCAATTGATTATTTACATTACGGTTATACTCTTTTCCCTCTCTCTATTTAGATTTCTGGAATGCTAGTTTGAGAGACCCAGTTGAGGTATACAATGCTTTTAAAACTTAGGCTAGTTGCTAGTTATGATGTCTGACACAAAGTCAGTCAAGCAGAGCTTTTCTTTTCTTTCTTTTTCTTTTTCTTTTTTAACCTTAACCTAGGGGGAACAAATGAACCTCAAACTATAGAATTTTAAATTTACAATATTGCAAAATATGAAGTTTGGCCAAAAGCCTTTTTTCATAACAGTATCTGGGAAACGCAAAGAACAAATTAAATTATGCATTATCCACAAAGAAAAAGCATCAAAATATATCTATTTATATAAATGTAAGAAGCTGACAAACATGTTTGGGTACAAGGAATTACAAACATAGCATTATTAAATGTCCACGTTTCTGAAAACAAATAACCAGTGACTTGTATAAGCTCTGGGGAAGCTCCATGCGGTAGCTCTTTTATTTTTTTCATCACTTGAGAGAGTTCTCAACATCAATCACGAAACGATACTTCACATCTCTTTTTATAAGCCTTTCAAGTGCCTCATTGATGTATTGGATATTGATGAGTTCAATTTCTGGGTATATTTTGTTTGCTGCACAAAATTCCAGCATTGCTTGCGTGCCTTTGGTACCTCCAGTCGCACTGCCAGCAATACTTCTCGAACCTAGCCAAAGTAATTTCTAGTCAAATATGATAAAATTTTGAGCGACCATTACAATCTCATCTTGCCCTGGGGAAAAGAAATTGGCTACTAGAATGAACAAAGTTACTTCAGAGAACAAGAAGAGTACCAAAGCATAGACTTCCAGGCTGCAGACGGACTTCACTTGGGAAGCCCACTAGGACCAAAACTCCACCAACCTTCAGAAGTGACATGTAAGGATCAAAGGGGTGATCACCAGAAGCAGTGTCAATGATGAAGTCCAGGGATTTTGTCATGGACTGAAACAAAGACAGCAATAGAAGCCAGTAGTGAACAAAGCCATTTCCGAAAAATTTTCAGCTGGGCAGTAATGATCTCTACAGAACTTGATTACATTTCCCATGACAAAAACGTCTATGATTGTGAAAAATGGAAAAAAAAAAATCATGAATGATTTAAGGTAATTCAAATGTAGGTGATTTTGTATGCTGAGAAAGCTTCGTCCAGTCATTGCAATGAATAACAGCCAAATGATGAAATTTTGTGCATCTCTTCAAAAGAAACAGAGGGATTTCCTTTTTCTTAAAAATAAAATAAAATAAAATAAAAGGCTAACGATTTAGACGAAAGAATCTTAATTTCAATATTTATATCTGAAACACAATTCAAAATTGAGATCATAAAAAGCAGGGAACTGATATATTTAATAGGATTATTGTTGAACAAAGTTTTGGAGACAATACAATAGAATTTTAAGTTATTTCATCACATATTCATAGAGAATGAGAAACTTCATATCTAGCTCCCAAAAATTTGAAAAAGCAGCTTGAAACACAGAAAGGTGTGTTAAAGATACAATGGTTTGTATTTACCTCCATCTGCTGCTTGTTAGATGAGATCACAAATATGTCAGCTCCAAGAAGTTTTAGCGCCTCCTCTTTCTTGGATTCGCTTGTACTGAACACTGTCACTTTCAAACCGAAAGCTTTTCCGAACTTCACTGCCATGTGACCAAGGCCGCCTAATCCAATGACTCCAAGAGATTTACCAGGTTGGTTCATCTTATGACGCATCATGGGAGTGTACACTGTGATTCCAGCACATAGCAAAGGTGCTGCCAAAGCTAATGGGTAATCATCAGGTATCCTGTAGCAGAACCTGTGCATTCACAACCAATAAAATAGAAAATATCAGCACATACCATTTATTGACAGCTAAATATTTGCCATGCACTTGTTTAACCTAGAACTCCGAATGACAAAGATCACTTCCTAGCCAAAGGAATATACAAGCCACATTTAACAGAAATAAATCACAAATATGTTAGTATAATGGTGAGGACTTTGTCCTCATACGTTTACTATAAAGTAGCATAATTTTAAATTCTTAATGGCAGAATGTTGAAGCTGATAAAAACTGTCCTAGGTAACACGAAAAGTAGCTTACTTCTCCTTAACTATGATGTGGCTGGAATATCCTCCTTTTGTGATTGTGCCATCTGAGTCAAGGCTGTTGAAAGTGAAAGTTGCTCCTTTCGAACAATGAACTTCTAGAAAATCATTACAGTACTCGCACTCTCCACATGAATCAACATATGTGCCAACACCAGCATGATCACCAACTTTGAAACCTTTAACATCCGAACCAACCTTTGTGACAACTCCAACAATCTCATGCCTGAAACATAGGTAGCTAAAGATTAAAACCTAGATACATATCTTGGAAAATCTGTCTGATAGTTTCATTAAGAAATACAACAAGTAACACATGCTGCTTAAGTTGTTGAAATTCTTAGTGTTTCATCATTCATTTTTGGGAACACTAAAGTCATTTTCCAAAGTATGTTGCACTTTTCATCATCTCTCTGATGAAGACTATGCTAACTACCAATAGAATTGCTCTTCTTATATCAATATTATATTCTATAAAATAAAATAGGAAAAGATATACTGCAACTTGTATACAACCATTATTTCTGACCATCATATGTACCTTCACTTATCTCTCTTCTTCAGTTGAATGAATCAATATTGGTTTATTGAAGCTCAAGTGAAGGAAGGCAAATGGACAAGATAACATTTTCCTCAAGTATTACTGTTTCTTAAAAGAAAAGTTTGCATCCATTTTGTATTAAGAGTAACATGGCATATATCATGCTAGATTTTAGCATTGAGAACTTACAGCTTATATTATATGAAATAGAATTCTTTCACTTTATAGTACAAACAAAACATAATTTTGTGCTCACTTTACATGCTTCTAAAGTTTTCAATTTTTCAGATTTTTTCTATTTCGAAATCAAGTGCCAGCCTTTTCTTATGGGCAGGGGGGGGGTTTGGGGTGGTCAGGACTCATGACTAGATGGTAACCAAGAGATACAATGGTATCATGATCTCTAAAGTATGCTGATCTCAACTTGATGTAGTTGTCATGCTAATTCAATCAGTAGGAAATAAAAGCTCAATGTTCACTAATTTTTCCATCATTTCATTCAAACCTCAATTTAAAATATATTATTGCATGATAATTGGCCTCAGCAAACTGACCTGTCATCGACCTTTCGTATCATTCAACTTGTATCAACTCTCTACCAAAGCTGAGCTATATTAAATTTCTATCGAACATGATGATGGAGTTTTATTTCTTTCATGTATATTTATTCTTAAAAGTCTAAATATTTAACCATGTCCCCACAGTCCAATATGAGCATCATTCAGTATTGATGTACTTGTTCTCCATGAACTTAAAAGTAGCTTCTGCATTTATCGAAATACCCACTGTTACAACAGTGACAACAAAACTAAGCATATTCTCAATGTCTCATTTTGTGCAACAACAAAATTTTATAGCTAGCCAATTATAGTTTTAAAGCCAAGATGTCATATGCATCACGAAAAATTGTACATTAGCAGAGCAATTTTCTTTTTTTCTTTAAAAAAATCAGTATTGAGTCAACACCCTCCTTAATATTTGCAATCCAGATTGTTGAGGAACAATTATAATCCAGTATCTGCATGTGAATAGTGCAAGTCACCACTGAACAGAGATCATCCCTTGTCTTTTATTTGAAATTTAGTGGCAAGCAAGCTGGTTACAAAAACACCACAATCAACATTCTTTGACTTGATATTAAGCATATCTTCCTGGACCAAGGCTTTTTTTTTCTTGGGGAGGGGGAGGGGGCGGTGTGCATGCTTGAGAATCCAATTCACAATTAGAAACATTCATGAATTATTTGTTTGACATGTTGTCTATAATAGTGATTCAAATCTCGATGGGATGGAGGATAAGACGGCCATTCCATCTTGTCTCAGAGAGATTTTAAGTCTGATCCCGATTATTCTATCATATCCTGTCTCGGTCATAATACATTATATTGTCAATCTTAAATAGATCTAATTTATCATAAAAATATAACTTTTGAAGTTCAAATATATTTAAAAATTAAATAAAATACTAAAGTTTTATAAATGATCTTTTAACAAGTTTTTTTCCTCCAAAATTTTTTTCTAATTCAATTGGAGCATCCAGTGGTATTAACATATTAACCGTCAAAATCTAGTTCATCATAGAATTGAATAAGTATCATCAACACCATTGAAAAAATAAGTATTCTTAGAGCATCCATGTAACAACCTTTCTTCTTTTACAACCATACTCTTTTGCTAAGGCCAGGAAGTCTCATGTATGCAATTACTGTAGTAAAATTTCAAGCAGATATCTTCATTCATTATTGGCACAGCATTTGAAAAAAGAAAACGATGCAAAATAGTTGAGTAAAGAAAAACATACCCAGGCACCAATGGGTACTTTGAGTCACCAAGCTTATTTCGAGTCCAAACGACATCAGCATAACAAACACCAGAATGCGTTATTTTGATATGAACATCATTGCTTCTGAGAACTCTGCATGACTTTCAGAAGAATTTAATGATGGCTCATGATAAGACTGTTGATTTAAGATAAATATCTTACAACAAAGTCATATAAGCCAAAAATTATCTAATTGTTAAAAATTAAGAACAATTCTAGTGCACATTCAGAAGACTGAATAAGAAACATGAGGAAATTAATAGAATTTTAAGCCATTTCACAAATTATTTATCCATTTTGGCCAATAATAGTTTTGCAAATTCCAAATTCAAATAAAAAAGTACCAATATACCTTGAAGCATAAACTTCAACCACCTTGGTTCTCAATGATAAAGCAACAAGTATAACTAACGTATGCTATGCTAATATAAATTTTATACTAGCATATGCTATGATTCTGCATGACAATTTTACTACTAATATAATTACAATAGCTATGAAAATTATAGTACTGGTATTTTCAACAGAATCCAAATTGAGCCTTCAGTGTTATTCAGAACTTAGTTACCTGAAGCGAGTGCCCATGTGGCAGCAGATTTGGGTGCGGGTGCGGGTGCAGGGAAGCAGGTCTCTTGAAACTATTTTTTGAATAACAAATCATTTAGAAAGCAGGTGCCAGGGATGAATTTTCAGAGAGATTCTGAAGCAAGTGCACCACCCTACGTGACAGCTTGCTGCTTCTAAGATTTGGAAAAGTATGCTGCAAATATATGATAATAAGAACTTTTGAAAAAAAAAAAATCATATGAGCACAATTTGGCATGTAAAAATCTGCAATTGTTTAATTAATAACTGTATCCAAAAAATTACTTGGTTGAGCAATTCAGACATCATAATGCATAATTTTATGTGTCTATCTTCTTGGAAATGTCCATCTGAAATCAACAGTATAAGCTCACTCAAAAATAATGTGTAAATACAAGAAGAACTTTAGATCTATCCTTCCTGCGGTTGACAAAAAAATTAGAAAGAACTCATGCGTTATAACAGGTGCACCTGCGATTGAATCTGTAAGGTGAAAGAATTCCAGAAGGATCTCTTGCGGCCCAAGCTAGACAATCTCCACTACCAATTTCAGTGTCCATTGCTAAGATATCTGCAACTATAAAAAAAGGACAATGCATTGAAGACGTTATGTGATGCAGAGAATAGCAATATGTGCACCCAAGGAATATTATTATCAGAATTTACTAAACAACAAATATTAGCACAATCAGATGTACACAGCAAAAGTTGTGTAACAGCAAAATTTGTGTAACAGGCACACTAAGTCATGAGCTTTTCCTTCCACTGAGACAAAGATCATGCTTTATCTTAATCATTACTCAACAACTCGAGAAAAAAAAAGAAAAAAGACTAAACAATTGCCGATCACACAATTGATTTCATTTCTTATAATTGCACCCGTTGAAGCATTTGGCAGGAAAAAAGCTAAATCCTACTGATTAGAGATAAAAATGTACATCTCTCTCTCTCTCTCTTTCTCTCTCTCTCTCCCACACACACACACACATCTTTGACTTCTCTAAAATGCTAAGAACCCAAATAAAGCATGCAAGGTTAGATGGATATTGCAACAAATTTTTTTTAAAAGAAAATGGAAGCTAAGACTCTGCCTGATTTCCCAAAGATCAAATCATAGTCAAATCTATCAACAGAGAAGTCTTTCAGATTTGAATCACAATTGTTCTGTGGCTCTTGCTATTGTTGTACCCCTAAGATAAAAATATCCCGGACTATCCCACGTAAGAACTCCAAAATTCTACCCATTTCATTACTTCTACGATTTTCACATTTGCTTAATCTCTTTTGGGTATCTTGGACAACTTGTGGGGTTAAACACAAATAATTGACCCCCTGATCCACATCTAGGAAGAACAAGACGAGAATTTTAGACGATCATGAAAGAACTAGTCCGGTATCAATGATAGCATTTAAGACCTAAACTACCAAGAACAAGAATTTCACAAAAAGTAAAAGCAAAATAAATAAGGAGCAAAGATTGCAAACCATCACAGAATATATGATATGGAAAAGAAGAATTCTTAGAGGAGCAGAGACAGAAATCGAAGGTTTGAGACGGCTACCTTCGATGACGATGGCTGTCGGGAGATTTGGCTCTGCTGCCGTGCTTCGGGAGAGAGGTGTTCTATCTCAGAGGATGGATTGCTGTGCTGTCGCAAGATCTATGGCCTTTCCGTCTATTTATCGACGCAACGTCCGCGTCGTCGTTCACTGGCTGCAAGGATAAGGAAAGCATGACCGCAGGGGAGAGGAAAGGGCGTGCAACTTGGGCTGAGTTAACCTGAAACAAACGGGTAAATTTTAGGCCGAGCAAAGCCATAACTATATAATTGCTGAGCATGGTATTTTTGTGTTGCTTTTCCAATTGCATTAAATAAAAAAAAAAAACCATTTCTCTGTTGCTTTAGTATTTTTCATGAAAAAATTGGGCAATCTAATTTGACTCTGGATAATGATATGATTGATGTATTCCGTGTGATGCAACTGACGAAACTTATTTGATCCATTTTATTTTATTTTTTGTGTGAATATTTTGATCAGTTGAGGTATGGATCTAGGTGGTCTCATTAATTATCAATAATAATGAACCGAGTGAAAGTTTGTTAGAGGATTGGATTTTATTTGTTGAAGTTTGGTCCTCATGTTTGAGAGTTTGAATCCATGCGATGTACCTCATCGCTGAGGTCACGCTCAAAAGTCGGCCCCTTCTTGAGATATACCTTATCCCTTATATTTCATCAAGACCCAGTCTTTCCAGTGACTTTGGATAAACCTTATCCCTGACATCACAGCCAAAATCTATTGACTCCATGATAAATCTAAGTTATATTCTAAACCCGTGTTATCTTATTCTATTATTTTATCAGCGCTAGATATCCGATGAGGAGCGGAACCTGGACTTTCTTGGACCCGTATTATACACCGCATCCCTGACGTCACAAAAGAATTGACTCATCCACAATCTATCCTGAAAAATGAGTCTAAAGCGTGTTCCGCTTTTTTTTTTTTTTTTTTTTTTTTTTTTTTTATTATTATTATTTTTTGCTGCATGTCCCAACGACATGGTAGTTAACTATTCATTTTCTTTTCCATTTTATAAGCAAAAATTAACCTTCCGTTGGGTTGGCGACGTCGGGCTACGAATTGAGCGCTCTACAACTTAGTCTTGAGCTCAGATGGACTCCTTGTTTGATCCACCCAATCTATTTAAATTATTTATATATTAAAAAAAATAATAAAAAAAAATACCATCCTCACCAGCATTAGACAATTCATTTGTCACTATTGTCACAATAGAAGGATATAAGAGGGAAATTAAATGGCACTTTTGGTGGCAAAACTATTATAAGCCTTTGTGTACCAAGAGTTACAAATACAGCAGTATTAAATGTCCACATTTCTGAAAGCAAATAACCAGTGACTCATATAAGCTCTACCGAAGCTCCATGCAGTAGCTCTTTTATTCTTTCATCACTTAAGAGATTTCTTAATATCAATCACGAAACGATACTTCACATCTCTTTTTATAAGCCTTTCAAGTGCCTCATTGATGTATTGGATATTGATGAGTTCAATTTCTGGGTATATTTTGTTTGCCGCGCAAAATTCCAGCATTGCTTGCGTATCTTTGGTACCTCCAGCCAAACTCCCAGAAATACTTCTTGCACCTAGCAACAGCAATTTGTAGTCATGTATGGCAAAACTTTGAGCCACTATTACAATCTCATCTTGCCTATGGGAAAAAAATTGCGTACTACAGTGAACAAAGTTACTTTAAAGAACAAGAAGAATACCCAAGAGAAGATTTCCAGGATGCACATGGACTTCACTAACAGCGCCGACCAGGACCAAAACTCCACCAACCTTCAGGAGTGACATGTAAGGATCAAAGGGGTGATCACCAGAAGCAGTGTCAATGATGAAAGTCTATGGATTTTGCCATGGACTGAAACAAAGACAACAATAGAAGCCAGTAGTGAGCAAAGCCATTTCCGAAAAATTTTCAGCAGTGTAGTAATGATCTCTACAGAACTTGATTGCCTTTCCCATGAAAAAAATGCCTATGATTCTCAAGATGGAGAGAAAAAAAAAAAATCATGAATGATTTAAGGGAATTCAAATGTTGGCGATTTTGTATGCCAAGATAGCTTTGTCCAGTCATTGCAATGTAAAGCAGCCAAATGATAAAATTTTATATATCTTTCAAAATAAACAGAGGGTTTTCCTTAAAAAAAATTAAAAAAAGACTAATGATTTAGATAGAAGGATCTTAATTTCAAATATTTATATACGAAACATAAATCAAAATTGAGATCATAAAAAACAGGAAGCTGTGATATCTTTAATAGCTTTATTATTGAACAAAGTTTTGGAGACCATGCTATAGAATTTTAAGTTATTTCGCCATATATTCATAGAGAGAATGAGAAACTTCATATCTATCCCTCCCAACAACTTGAAAAAATAGCTTGAAACATAAAAAGGTATGTAAAAGCTAGTGATTTGTATTTACCTCCATCTGTTGCTTGTCTGATGAGATCACAAATTTGTCAGCTCCAAGAAGTTTTAGCGCTTCCTCCTTCTTGGATTCACTTGTACTGAATACTATCACTTTCAAACCAAAAGCTTTTCCAAACTTCACTGCCATGTGACCAAGGCCACCTAGCCCAATGACTCCAAGAGTTTTACCAGGTTGGTTCATCTTATGGCGCATCATTGGAGTGTACACTGTGATTCCGGCACATAGCAAAGGTGCTGCCATAGCTAATGGGTAGCCATCAGGTATCCTGCAGTAGTACCTGTGCATTCACAGCCAATAAAAAAGAAAATATCAGCACAACGGTTAATGTATGGCTAAATATTTGCCATGCACTTGTTTAACTTAGAACTCTAAACGACAAAGATCACTTCTTAGTCAAATGAAGATACAAGTCACATTTAACAGAAAGAAATCACAGATATGTTAGTATAATGGCGAGGACTTTGTCCTCATATATTACTATAAAGGAGCATAATTTTAGATTCTCAATGGCAGAATGTTGAAGCTGACCAATTTTGTCTTTAGGTAACACCACACTGCTTACTCTGCACATTTATTAAGCTCATTTAAATTTAACTGATTACCCATTTCTGCCCAGCCTCAAAAGCCCAAGGCTTTTCGTACACAAAAAAGGTACAATATCCTCTAATAAGATTCATCAAATTATAAGCTCAGATGATGGAGAGAGACAGAGAGAGACAAAGAGAGAGACTGGTTAATCTAAAAGATTAATCACAAGTATAACCAAATGTTGAGCTTCCTGCAACAAGTTTCTATCAACCTCATGTCTGTCCTCTACCTCTTTGATTGAACTTAGGATAAACATTGGCAGTATTCTAGTCAGTCTCCAAGATATTTTATGTAAATTAGCACATGTGGATTTCCAGCAATATACCATAGTAATATCATCGACAATCAAAAGTTTTGCACCATTCCATGCTTTAAGGTTCTTGGTGGCCAATTTTTGAAAGCTAACCCCTAAATGCCAATTTAAACACTTCCACCATTAGTTCACAATGTTCCATTTTACATCCATGATTGTTTCACTATTGCCTAGAATGCCGAACTAGGATATAATTGGTCTCTTCAAGTGAAGCAAATAAAGCAGCAGCCGACGTTTATAATCTATAACCTCACCTGCAGTTGAGTCAAATACTGGATTCTGCCATTACTGGTCTGGGGAGGATCAGATGTACACAGACTTACTCCCACATATAGAGAGGCTATTTCTATGTTTTGAACCCATGACCTCTATAATATCTAGAATTCCTTAAATGGCACCCTTTCTGATTTTATTCCTGCTGTTTTGCCTCATATCCACCATAATGCTTTCATATTTGCAATGCTCGTCCTATATGCAGGGATTACCCATATTCTTATTGCCTTGGCCATTTGACCTATCTGACATTTATCAGTTGTTTTTCATATTAATAAATTTTCTCTTCTCTCTCAACGATATGCAGTGACTACCATGCACTCAAGAAAACCAGTTTGACTGATCTACCCTGCCAAACTTCATCTAATAAATCTTTGACTTCTCTCTGTTTTCCCGTATGGCATATCTAAAATGACAGGACTGCTTTAATAAAGATATGTCAACACGCTCATCTCACTACCACTTAGGCTGCTGTCTATATTCAATTCTACTGAACTAGTGGCCTCCAAAGTTTGTCAGTACTCCACATAACTTCTTTTACATACTTCCCATTAAATAGAACATATTGAACACACAAGGACCATGACACAATTACATAAGAATCACATCTAACATTTTTAAAATCCAATAGTCAACAAAGTTAAAGAAGATGCGTTCCAAGAAAAATAGATCAGTACCATTAGATTGTCAAGAAAGAAGATACTAATTTGCAGTCCAAAAGAAATATATATTAATTATCATTATATTCTATGCTTTTCTATTATGATATCATCAAATCACGATCAAATAATAGATATGAAGAAACTTCAGCTCATGAAAAGTAGCTTGCCTCTCCTTAACTGTGATGTAACTGGAATATCCTCCTTTCGTGATTGTGCCATCTGAATCAAGGCCATTGTAAGTGAAAATTAATCCTTTCAAACAATGAACTTCTAGAAAATCATTACAATACTCGCACTCTCCACATGAATCAACATATGTGCCAACGCCAGCATGATCACCAACTTTGAAACCTTTAACATCGGAACCAACCTCTGTGACAACTCCAACAATCTCATGCCTGAAACATAGGCAGCCAAAGATTAAAACATAGATACATATCTTGGAAAATCTGTCTGATAGTTTCATCAAGAAATATGACAAGCAACACATACTGCTTAAGTTATTGAGATTGTTACTTAGTGTTTTCATCATTCTTTTTTGGAAACACTAAAGTCATTTTCTAAAATATGTTGCTCTTTTCATCATTTCTCTCTGACAAAGACTATGCTAATCACCAATACAGCTGCCCTCCTCATGTTAATATTATATTCTATAAAATAAAATAGGAAAAGCTATACTGCAACTTGGGTCGTTGTATACAACCATTATTTCTGACCATCATATAGACCTTCACTGATCTCTCTTCTTCAGTTGAAGGAATCAATATTGGTTGAAGGAAGGCAAATGGACAAGATAACATTTCCTCAAGTACTACTGTTTCTTTAAAAAAATTTTGTATTCATTTTGTATTAAGTGTTATATGACATATATTGTGCTAGATTTTAGCATTGAAAACTTACGGCTTTTATTATATGGAATAGAATACTTCTTTCACTTTATAGTGCACATTAAACATAATTTTGTGCTCAATTTATAGTATGTTTGTAAAGTTTTCAATTTTTCGGATTTTTTTCTATTTCAAAATCAAGTGCCAGCTTTTTCTCTTGGAACGGGTCAGGACTCATAACCAGGTGGTAACCAAGAAATACAATGGTATCATGATCTCTGAGGTATGTTGATCTCAACTTGATGTATTCTCCATGCTAGTCCTATCAGTCTTGGAATCAAAAGCTCAATGTTCACTAATTTTTCCATCATTTCATTCAAACCTCAATTTAAAAAATAATATTGCATGATAGTTGGCCAGAGCAAACTGGCTTGACATTGACCTTTCAGATCATGCAACTTGTATAAACTCTCTAACAGAACTGAGCTATATTAAATTTCTATGCAACATGATGATGGAGTTTTATTTCTAGCTTTTATATTGATTCTTAAAAGTCTAAATAGTTAACCATGTCTCCATAGTCCAATATGAGTGTCATTCAGTATGCCTGTAGTTGTTTTCCATGAACTTATAAGTAGCATCAGCATTTATTGAAACACCCACTGTTACGACAGTGACTACAAATTAAGCATATTCTCAACGTCTCATTTTGTGCAACAACAAAAATGGTATAACTAGCTAATTATAGTTTTAAATCCAAGATATCATATGCATCATGAAAAATTGTGCATTGGCAGAGCAATTTTCTTTTTTTTAAAAAAAAAAAACAGTTTCAAGTAAACAACCCCCAGCACCACCCCCCCCCAACTGAACAGAGATCGTCACTTCTTTTATTGAAATTTAGTGGTAAGCAAGCTGGTTACAAAAACACCACAAACAACATTCTGTTACTCCATATTAAGCATATCTTCTAAGACCAAGGCCTTAGAATTAGGTGGAAGATTATTCATAGTCCTCCAGGTTACCCCTTGAATAAAGGGTATTTTAAGTTACCTACTGTTTGCAACACAAAATCATTCCCCCAATTATATCTAATTTCTACTTGAGGACACATTGATTACACATGCTGCAGACCTATTTAAGTGTAAATGCTGTGATGTTACCCAACTGCTTTAACATTCCAATATCGCATTCGTATGCATTTTCAGACTTGCTTTTCAAAATTCATTTCAGCAAAACAGGAGAAAATTTGATCAAACTTTACTCGCCTACTTAGAAGTTCTAGGCAATGGCATATATTTATATTTCTTTCATCAGAATTGTTGGATTGAGTTAATCATAGGTCAGGGCTCATTCATGTAGGATCTGGGCACAAAAAATCAGGCTCCAAAGTTGATCGAGGCAGACTTTAGAAGCTTCATATCAATTTAGACCCAGTACAACCACCAAGGCCCAACCAAGCTTTACAACTTGGAATTATATATACTTTTGGTTAGGAGATTCATGTCTTTTTTACTGAGATCTTAATTTCTTAATTTCTTTCCTTATCATTTAGGCTTTTCCTGGTCTAGAGGAAGGTGTTGCTTTATAGTTTCAAAATAATTTATAGTTTCCCAATAATTCATGCACAACATCTCTTTAAGCATATCTGGCACTTTAGATATCACAGGTTCTTGCCTGATGCCAGACAGAAATTCAATTAAAATGCACTCCCAGATGACAGTGGATGTGCTGCTACATTATGCAAACATATAGATGAGATATACTACCTAGTTAGCTGTTAGGTTTGATGTGTGTGCGTGTATCATGGCTATCTGACCCCCCTCCCTCTCTCTCTCTCTCTCTCTCTCTCTCTCTCTCTCTCTCTCTCTCTCATGCACACACACACAAACAAAGATGTTGGAGTACAGTGTAGTGAACATGTTGAATCTTGGCTCAAATATTCGATCGCTTCAAAATCAATTGTTGGCCACCCTAGTTGGATATTGTTATTTCCAGTTTCACATTGATATGCCATTCTATATTGGTGCAGCCAACTTTAATGGCTATATTCATTTTGAGGTGATTTGAGGATTAAATTATTATCAAACAGTTGAAAGTAACATAATTGTTTAACATTTTCATTTGTTTTTAATAATTTATATGATTATTTATTCTTCCAGTTTTCAGCCTGAAAACATCAAAAGCATAAAACCAAATGTTACAAACAACACTATATTCTATAAAATTATATAACATATGCTTTCTACGTCCCTTTTCCCCTTATTACCTTTTTTTCAATCTTTTTTCAATATTTCTGGCTGACACTTTAAAACTCGAGCTAAAATAGTTGGATTGAAACTTGGTGGGGCCAACCAAACCAAAACAAAGTCTTGGTTTAATTGCTGTCTTTTCTTGTCATTTCAAGAACACAAATTTTTCTTGACAAAAAGTAAAGAAGATATGTCAAAGATGCTTCTTCTGATGAAGTGCTTCATTGGAAGGTACATACACCTTAGCTTTTTTTTTTTCAGTGCAATAAATATATTCATGTAGTCCTATTAATTAGTGATAAGAACACTACTCCATTCCATGAATTCATCTCACATATTTTAGTTGATAATCAACCAACTTGTAGACTGCTTCTTAGGTGACAAGTTTTTTCCCTCCCAAATTTTCTTCTAATTCAATTGGAGCATCCAGTGGTATTAACATATTAACTGTCAAAATGTAGTTCATCATAGAATTGAATAAGTATCCTCAATGCCATTAAAAAAAAAAAAAAAAGTGCTCTTAGAGCATCTATCAAGCAATCTTTCTTCTTCTATGACCATACTCTTTTGCCAAGGCCAGGAAGTCTCATATATGATATTACTGTAGTAAAATTTCAAGCAGATATCTTAATTCATTATTGTTAATTTGGTACAGTTTTGAAAAAAGTAAATGAGGCAATATAGTTGAGTTAAGAAAAACATACCCAGGAACCAATGGGTACTTTGAGTCACCAAGCCGATTTCGAGTCCAAAAGACATCAGAATAACAGACACCACAGTGTGTTATTTTTATATGAATATCATCGCTTCTGACAACTCTGCATAACTTTCAGAAGAATTTAATGATGGTTCATGATAAGACTGCTGATTTAAGATAAATAATAAGCCAAAAATCATCTAATTGTTATAAATTAAGAACAATTCTAACGCACAATCAGAAGACTGAATAAGAAATATGAGGGAATTGATAGAATTTTATGCAATATTATATATTATTATCCATTTTGGACACAAAAATAGTTTTTCAAATTCCAAATTCATTAAAAAAAAAAACCAATATAATTTGAAGCATAAAATTCAACGACCTTGGTTTGTTATGCTAATATAATTTTTATATCAGCATAGGCTATGATTCCACATGACAATTATACTACTAATGTAATGATAATGACTATGAAAATTATACTAATATAATTTTTCAGCATAATCCAAATTGAGTCTGCAGTGTTATTTAGAAATTAGTTACCTGAAGCCAGTGCCTGTGTGGCAGCAGATTTGGGTGCGGGTGTGGGGAAACAGGTCTCTTGAAACTATTTTTTGAATAACAAATCATTTAGAAAGAAGGTGACAAGGATGAATTTCCAGACATTCTGAAGCAAGTGCACCACCCTATGTGACAGCTTGCTGCTATTAAGATTTGGAAAAGTGTGTTGCAAATATATAACAATAAGAACTTAAAAAAAAAAAATCAAATGACTTCAATTCAGCATGTAAAAATCTGCACTTGTTTAATTAATAACTACATCCAAAAAATTACATGGTTGAACAATTCAGACATCATAATGCATAATCTTATATGTCCATCTTGTTTGAAATGCCCATCTGAAATCAACAATATAAGCTCACTCAAAAATAGTATGTAAATCCAATAATTTTAGATCTATCCTTCCTGTTGTTGCTAAAAATTAGGAAGGACTCATGCACTATAACAGGCGTACCTGCGATTGAATCTGTAAGGTGAAAGAATTCCAGAAGCATCTCTCGCAGCCCAAGCTAGACAATCTCCAGTACCAATTTCAGTGTCCATTGCTAAGATATCTGCAACTTTAGAAAAAGGACAATGCGATGAAGACGTCATATGATGCAGAGAATACCAATATGTGCACCCAAGCAATATTATTATCAGAATTTACTAAGCAACAAATATTAGCACAATCAGATGTACACAGTAAAAGTTGTGTAACAGGCGCACTAAGTCATGAGCTTTTCCTTCCACTGAGAAAAAGATCATGCTTTATCTTAATCATTACTCAACAACATAAAAAAAAAAAAAAAAAAAACTAATCAGTTGCCAATCTCACATAATTGATTTCATTCCTTATAATTGTACTTGAAAGTTCCCTGTGTTATATGAGTTGAAGCATTTGGCAGGAAAAAAGCTAAATCCTACTGATTAGAGATAAAAATGTACATCTCTCTCTCTCTCTCTCTCTCTCTCTTTCACACACACAGTAAAAAACAAAACAACTTGAGCATATAGTTGGAATCTTTGACATCTCTGAAATACTAAGCGCCCAACTAAAGCATGCAAAGTTAGATGGATACAGTAACAACTCTTAAGAAAATGGAAGCTAAGGCTCTGCCTGATTTCACTAAGATAAAATCATAGTCAAATCTTTCGACAGAGTAGTCTTTCACTTTGGAATCACAATTGTTCAGTGATTCTTACTACTGTTGTACCCCTAAGATCAAAATATTTCAGACTATCCCACGTAAGAACTCCAAAATTCTACCATTCATTACTTCTACGTTTGTTTACATTTGTTTAAACTTTTTTGGGTATCTTGGACAACTTGTGGGGTTAAATACAAAGCATGGTCCCCCTGATCCCCATCTGGGAAGAACAAGACGAGAATTTTAGACGATCATGAAAGAACTAGTCCAGTATCGATATAACATATAAGACCTAAACCACCAAGAATAAGAACTTCACCCAAAATAAATAAATAAATAAATAAGAAGCAAAGATTTCAAACCATCGAAGAATATCGGATATGGATAAGAAGAACTCTCAGACGAGCAGTGACAGAACTCGAGGTTAGACACGGCTACCTTTGACGAGGATCACCGTCAGGGGATTTGGGTCCGCTGCTGTGGTCCGGGAGAGACGCGTTTGTTCTCAGGAGCTCTGCTATGGCTGGAGAAACGATCTATTCCTCCATTTATGGAGGCGGGAATATTGCCGGTCACTGGGGTTAAGGGCAAGGAAACCATGACCGCAGGGGAGCAACAGTGCACAACTTGGGCTGGGTCAATCCGAAGCAAACCGATAAATTTTAGACCAAGCCAAGCCATAATATACTTGAGTTAGATTTATGGTTTAAAAAAAAAAAAAAATTGTCAGCTTGAAGAGGCCAAAAAAAAAAAAAAAAAATTGCTACTAAGAATTTAGAATTTTGATCAGAGAGTTACGTAGCAACTATATAATTACCTTGAAATTTTTGTGTTGCTTATCCAATTGGATCAAAAAAAAAAAGTGTTGCTTTAGTGATTTTCATGGAAAAATTGGGCTATCCAATTTGATTTTTTATAATGGTGATTGATGTGTTCCATGTGATAACAATTCAAGAAACTTATTTGATCCATTTTATATTATTTTTCGAATGAATGTTTTGATCGGTATGGACCTAGATAGCCTCATTAATTATCAATAAAAATGAACCGAGTGATATTTTGTCAAAAGGATTGGATTTCATTTATCTGAGTTTGGTCCTCAAGTTGAGAGCTTAAATTCAGGCGGAGCACAGCAAACGAGGTGTAACTACGATGACCAGATCTTCATTGAATCCTTGTGAATTACCTTATTCCTGGGGTCACCCTCAAAACAGCTGATCCCTTGAATTCTTGAGATATACCTCATTGCTGAAGTCACAGGCAAAGACTTCAGGTATAATTTAATTTAAAAATTGATTAATTTGCATATTAATCTAAAAAAATAAAAAATAAAAACTCTAAAACTTATATTTTCATACAAAAAGCTTTTTTCATCCATCTTCATCACAAGGCATTAACACGTGATGATCAAGATTATTCTTCAAGCTGAGTTTTGAAGTCCAAATGAAAATAAAATTATGAGGATAAATTTATCTTTTTTGCTTAGTAGCTTAATTGTGTTAAGAGATAAATGGATGGAATGGATCTTTTTATACTAAAATAAAAATTTTGAAATGTTTGAAAAATAAAAATTTCTTTTGAGACCAACGTAAAACAACATACCTCTTGTTGTAATTTCTTCTATTATTTATTAATGCCATATGTTTCATCAAAGTAAGGTAGAAGGATCCTGGACCGTTCATTCCCAACTCATTGGGTGAAACGGCATTCCCGATATCACAGCCAAGGACAATGGACCCATGATAAATCTAATTTAGAAGATGAGTTTACATTGTTGCCTTCCTCTTAAAAAGAATTATTTTTGTAACCGTGGGATAGAGGTGATAATTTTCTTTATTTTTTCTTATCCCATGGAGACTCATCCGGAATGAAGTGGGGATGAAAAAAATTTTTCTTCTTACGAAGATAAAGATGGAAAAAATTTTATCATCATAAATGAAGATGCATAGGAATAAAGAGGGTACTTTCTATCCCACGATACCTTTCACCCCCACTCCATGAGATCTCCATATATTATATATTATTTAAAAATTATTATATTATTTTAATATCTTAAATATAATTGCATATATAATTCTAAAATATCATAAGACTACATGGGCTTATTTCTTTATTATGACTTATGATCAGATGTATTTATTTTTTGTAAAATAACTTACGATTACAAACTCATATTATAATGCTTTTTAAAATTATAATTTAATATATTTATTATAAATTAACTTATAAAATTTATAATTATAATAAAAATGGTAGACATAAGCTATGCTACCATATTTTAAACCTTTAGGTGGGTAATGAGACTTAAAAAACTCAAAATGAGCTTATCTTAAGTGAATTAAGTGAATTAAGTATTACTTTCCAAATCATGAATGAGGTAAGCGAAATTAAGTTATATATCTCTTTTACATATTGTAACATTATCATAGATAATACAAGTTGGGAATAACGCTAGCATTTGCTATTGCGTTGTTCCTATGAATAAATGATACGTTTTAACTAGTTGCCAACCAGCTGATCTTGTGCAATACATATTTAAAAAATAAATATAATTTAAATTATATTGATGTAAGTTCTAAAGAAAATAGTAGAATTTTATTTCTATGCATTTTTTATGTTATTATAATTTTTATTTTAAGATTTAGTACCACACAGTCTCAATTTTGTTAAAATATATTTATATTTTTATGAATTTACTATTAAGTTTATATTTTACTTTATATATTTCTATCATTTGTTATATTTTTCAATGAATCTCTTTCTATTCTTTTGTTATGTAGTCTATTATTTTATTTAATTTGTATCACAATTTTAGATTTATTTTTTTATTCATATTGATATTATTTAAATTTCATTTACTTACCTTATAAATATATCAATTTAGTATTTAAAATATTAATTTAATTTTATCTTTAAAGTTTGCAAGACAACCATATTTCTATATTTGTTTTAATATTATTTTATATTGTATTTTCTTTGTACATTTATTTAAATAAAATGATAAAAACTAGAATATTGTAATTAATTTATTATATTATTTTGATTAGTATTATTTAACATGCATGTCATATGTCTATTTGCTATTTTCCAAATAGACAAAATTTTCCATGTCTTCTATTTTTCTCTAATCAAGATCTAGGCTAGTTTAATCTTTTTTCAAAATATGATAATATAAGAAGACTTACTATTGTCTTTAAAATCTATATAAATATAATTTAAATTTTTATTTATTTTTCTAATGTATATGGCACATATCTGGTTACTATTTGCTTTTTTTTTTTTTACGAGATAGATTTTCTAAATTTAAAATCAAATTAATAAAATATTGCTATCAAAGAATATATTTAGTGCTTAGAATGATTAACATTGGGATGAATGTGAGACTGAAGAAAGAAGCATCGTGTGAGTGAAGGGATGACTGGATAGAGGAGACAAGGGTGTGAGGAAGGAAGAGGAAGGGGCAGGGAAAGGGAGAGACAAAGAGAAAGAGTTGGGCCATGTAGGAAATAGAAGTCTAAGAAGCTCTTTTTTAAAAGATTTAATTATTTTGATATTTAAATCTAATAGGATCACATTTGATCAAGGAAAAAAAGTAGAAAAAGGAGGAGGACAGGTTAGATCCGATTAAAGACGGGGGTAATGGAGAGAGGAATATATATATATATATATATATATCAGGGAAAGAGTTTGAGTTAAGTTTTATTTTTGTAAGGACATGTAGAAGGGTACTTTTGGTATAAAATTTCACAAACTGAATCAAGAGGTAGTATTCTTAAATTTCAAATTAGTCATATATATATAAATATATAACATAGTTTCCTCCACAACCTGTAGAAATAATTTTGTAATATCTTGAACAGTGACTTAACCAAATGATGCCTTTTGTTTGTTAGATTTTATTTGTTATAATGTTAGGTTGTGAAAGTTATAATAGGCATCATCTTATTTATAAATATTCTGTGTATCTAGAATAATGGTGGTTACTTCAGGGCTTCCATGCTACTAAATCCTTGCTCAGGTTTGCAGAGTTGGAAGTACAAGTTAATGAGAATCATGAAATATAGTGATTTGCTCTAATGATATGAATAAGTTGTGCTTGGTATGGGATAGGATGATTTCTTCTTTTCAATATATGATAATTTTATATCAACAAGTCCTCTCAACAAATAATAACAAGAAAAGAGATGTGCATAAACAATTGTTCTGGCATACCAAAGATTTACAATGACTAACAACAATATCAAAGCAACTTATTACTTAATGGCAGAACTCATAATAAAAGCTAACAGAATCCTTTTAAGAGAAGAGGAGAGGACTGCACTCACTTCTTGAGTGAACCAAGTTTGCAGTATGAAATCTCTTCATAGATAATCAGTAGTTAATGGAATCAAATTTGTTATAACACCTACACTGGTTTCATAGAAAAATTTAGTGCGTTTTTACTCGGTCACCCTACTCTGCTTGGTTAGTTCCTTCACAAAATTCTCTTAACCCATAACTTTGTCACCCATGATAGGAAGATTGCTTTTTTTTTTGGGGAAAAAGAGAGAGTTCAGCTTCACCCGTTTTATCAAGAAAAAAAAGATTTAAAAAACCTAGATCAGAAGTATCTTACAGTCTAGCACTCTATAGCCTTAACAAAAGAGATTATTAAAAAGTGAAAAAATTGCATTCATCTTTTTGAAGATATCATAGCAATATGTTAGTTTTGAAGTTGACAAACTGGAGGAAACCTGAAATCTTGGATGTTAAGGTATAAAGATTGTGTCTTTGATTATTCACATTGCTTTCTATTCTCTACAAGGCTAACAAAGATATGATTAGAAATACTAGAAGTCTTGAATCATCTTTCCCATGGTTACCAGAAAAATGATACCTGCGCACCCTTTTCTCAATTGCAGACTTGGTTTAGCTTATATATATATATATATATATATATATATATAGAGAGAGAGAGAGAGAGAGAGAGAGAGAGAGAGAGGTGTGTGCTCTTTACATGTTCGGCATTGTTCATCTCTACCTTCCCACTCAATCTGTGGTAGAAAGTCTTCATATTTATTTTTCTTCCAAGCTCATTCAAACTATCAGTACCAATCTTCTCGTCTAGGCAGCTAAGCAAACATATTTCCATTAAAAATCTTACCAGTTATGGTCTTGATTCTATATTAAGAAAAAAAATAAAGGCATCTCAGCAGTCAATCTAAACAAGGCCTCCTTTGTCAAGTTAAAGAAACCTCCGACCTCTAAATCTTCTAACAAGAATAAATAAAAATAATAATAGTAACAATAGAAAACAACATCAACCAACGTCAAACTCACCAAAGATGGTATAAATAAGGCACAAAAACGCATACAATGGAGCAGAGATATCTAAAACACTTCCAATACCAGCCCTTGCAACTCCAAAGAACAGTTGTACTGACTGCCACAATGCAATAACGCTCTAAGAGTTTCTCATTGGATGATTGGTGAGAAACCTGCCAGCAAATTTGCAGAAGCTAAACAAAACAGCTCAGAAGAAGAGATGCTTACTCAGTCACCTTAATCAATCAGTGTAGACAGATAAGAATACTTTTGTTCAGAAGCAATGTGATAACCTATGCAGATGGTGAAACATGGCATCATCACCATGCACTATACAAGTAGTGATTCAGACAATGCAGGTAGTTTCCTGCTCCACCATATGATGTACGCCAATGGTTAAGGATAGCATAAGCAAAAAGGATAGAAGTCTCAATCTTTACAAAATTCATGAGTGCTGCTAGTC
Source organism: Metroxylon sagu (assembly GCA_017589505.3). Classification (NCBI taxonomy): domain Eukaryota; kingdom Viridiplantae; phylum Streptophyta; class Magnoliopsida; order Arecales; family Arecaceae; genus Metroxylon; species Metroxylon sagu. The sequence continues at coordinate 147,864 of JACVBY030000250.1, read as the reverse complement.
CTATGCATAACATGCCTCAAATGATGCCAAACAAAAGAGGGGGAAAGGAATTTCTTAATCCTTCTAAGAGATTCCCAAGAATTCACTACTCCCATGGGCTAATGCTTCCATTCCAAATCAGTAATTCAAGAATTCCTCACAACAGCTCATCCTTTTTCTTTTACCCCCTTCAAGAATTCCTCATGCTCAAGGAAAAAATGCCCTGATTCAACAAAATGCATCCATAAATTTCGTTCGCATCCACATCTGCCCACATAATATTTCCCATCCAACTATCAAACAGATCCAATTACAAACAACCAATATTAAAAAAAGAAACCATTTTTATCAAAGTGAAAGAACGTTTATCAACAGAGAAATCCAGATCCACAGAATCAAATCATACATTCTTTCGATGTGAGCGTAGAAATACAACAGATGCTTAGTAACAGCTGCTCAAAGAGGGAAATCAAATGTTCTACTCCTCCAAAGGAAGGAATCAGCACAGCGAAAGAACAAAAGAGACTACACAACAAAAGAATAATTAGATGAGAGGAGAAAGAACAGAAAGAACAATCACCGGCACCTAAAGACATCGGATCTTAGGTGGGACTGCAGGAGTGGGGAAGGCGATGCCGACTGATCGATTCACAGGAAGCCGAAGAGGACGGCGAACCCGAGGACGATGAGCCAGACGATGTGGACGAGGAGGAGGGCCTGGCCGGACACGGGGCCGCTGCCCCCGTTCCCGACCTGGCAGGGCCCTCGCTTGGCCACCCGGACGCCGGCACACCCTGCCTCCGGACACCCGCACCAGTAGGTGACGCCATCAACACCGCAGACGGGGTCGGCCCGGAAGCAGGTGATGGGGCAGGAGGCGTTGCCATCGGAGGCAAGGGCGGGGCAGGCGTCATCGTCGGCGGCGGCGGCGGCGGCGGAGAGGAGGAGGAAGAGGGCGAGAAAGAGGAAGGGGGCAAGGTTAGGGGCGGACATGGTGGCGGGCGAGCCGCGGAGGCGGGAGCTCCTCGGCTCGCCGTAGGGCGGGATCGGGAGGCGGCGGAACCCTAGGCCAAACCCTAGCCGGAAACCTCTTGGGTCCTTCCTCCAGGGGGGGACGGAAGGACGGGGAGGGAGGGGCGCTCGGCGCTGGCGGTGCGTGGACTCTTCCACCGCCTTCCAAAGAGATCTTGGAATTGTGCTTTCTTCTTCGCTTTTCTATTCGTCTCTTTCTTCTCTCTCGTCGGGTGGGAATCGCGTTGGCTTGAGGGCGTTTTGGTGGGAGTCGGTGCGGCTTCCGCGTGGTTGGTGAACGGTCGAAGGAGCTCTGACGCGGTCTTCTAAAGGCCGTCTTCTTCTCATTACTGCGAGCTTTTTCCAAGCCGGTCGTTCCGTCAATTAACCATCAACTTCAACGCCATATCTCACGTAATTTTACATGGATAAAAAGTAAAAAAAAAATTGAAATAAAATAAATTTATAATTTGCAGTGATTAAGCTGATAATTGTGAGAAACGATTGACAATTAGGTTTTTATGATCATTTTTTTATTAATTAAAAATTTTATTTTTATTTCTTAATTTAATTTATCATAATTTCTTTTATTATTGATGTATCTACATATCACGATAAAAAAAAATAAAAATAACATGAAGGAGAGATTTGCGATTGAGATTTTGATCTAGCCATTTGACGTAACTCAATTTAAGGGATAGAGAGATATGTAACTCATACTAACATATTAAAAGAAAAAAAAATTATTTTTAAAATTTATAAATATAAAATTATAATTAAAGGAGTATAACTTTTTCTTGATAATATAAGGTTTGTGGACAATCTAAGCCATATTACTATAAAAATATCTAAACAATAAGGGTCAAGCGATTGAAGTAGATGGATTCAATATACATCATATAATCATACCGTCGTAAGTTAGTAAATTGGCATCCCAACATTCAATCCACTAAATCTTAATGGTCAATATGTATTGATAAGTCTAGCATTGTAAGCACCAGCATCTTTTTAGTCCCATCTTTTGTCAAGATTTCTATCTTATCTTCGTGTCTTTTGATTTTGCATCTAAGCACACTTCCTTGTATTAAGGTGAATCATTACATTTCAAGATCCATTTGCTTATAAAACTAAAAGAATTTGAAATTTTAGTTGCTCCTAATGAGAGTAGCATCTCAAATTTTCTCCAACATGAGGAGGTTAAAGCATCATTGCACTAACCCAATTGTTTTGCCACAATTTTGTCAAATAAAACCAAATAATTAGAGTGTAGAGGCCAAAAAAAAAAAAAAAATGCAAGGCTAATTGTATGACAATAAATATCTTGAAGTCTGTTACCATGTAAGCATCCAAGTATTCCTAATGAGAGATGCCAATATGCTTACATTGTAAATTCACATGATTAGGTTTTCCATTGAGGAAGAGATGGTTGGCCATGATTGCGCTCTCTCAAATTGGGAGCATTGTGAGGCCCGGCATAAAATCTCCATGAGAAATATCATTCCCAATCTTCAACCTCCCAAATTTTCCAAACCTTGCACTGGAGAAGAGCAATGAACCCATTCAACATGCAATCAATGTGAGAGCTCCATGTATATACACATGTCTTGACCCTCATAAGGTGATGGTAGTTAAGGTAGACACACAATTAGTATTCCAAAATTCTTACTACATTTATATTAATGGATCCATGAACAAATACTTGTGTTTGCATTCACTAGAAAAAAGGAATGCTTAATGATTTCAAGTTTATCAGTGACAAACACCTATATAAATAATTTAACTAATTGGAATATGATGATGTGAAGTATGTATATATTGCAATTCTTGAAAACAAAATAAAGGTAATAGTAGCTGATTTGTTGGCTTGTACTAACAATATACAATATTATTTTTTTAGGCTATATACATTTGAAAGTTTAACTTTAAATTTTATAAAAATAGAAAAGACATCAACCCAAAATATCTAAAATAATTATCAGGAAAAAAGATATAAAATCTATAATCATCATTTCATAAAATAGGAGTAACATCTTAAGATCTTTATAAATAAGATCTAGATATCCATTAAAAAAAAGAAAATGAGAATAGAAGTTTCTTACCTTTCACATATTGACCGGAGTGACATAAAAAATAACTAGAAATTGACTCAATGCTAGGTAAATTGGGTCTAGACAACATGATTGCTAAAAGCTAGTTAAATGAATGTTCCAATCTAAGATACCATACATCAATAAAAACATATTTATCAATGAAAGTAGTCAAACTAGATTTATTGCAAAGAGAAAGACTTACCAAAATGGATATTGCCCATTCACACTCTTCTCTTGATAAAACCTCATTTTTTTATTTCATCCTAAACAACAAAATGATTACCATCAAAGATAAGATGAAAATTTTTATCTTTAGTAAAGTGACAAATAGAAGGACAATTTATCAAGATATGAGGGGCACAAAGAACTTTTTTTAGATTAAAGAAAATGTTACTAATTAGGAGGATAGAGAAACTTGTGTTTATAGTTTTAAACCTTAAGCATTACTAACAATAACATTGTCACTATCATGATACAGGGAATGCAATGATATATTATTTATTAATCATGATGTAACACCTCAATTCCATCCACTGGTCCAATTAAACTGTTAGTGAGCTGGATCTACTTATCCTTAAAAACTTGAGTACAAGTTAATTGATAGCAAGTGAATTTGCATTATAAGCTCTTCAAACTTTTTTTTATTCGATATGAAATTATTTTTATAGTATTATAATATTTTTTTATCAAGTAATGTCCTCGTCGTACATTACAAACTAGTCGGAATCTATTTCGAATAGAATCGTTAGTACTGTAGATATCATGGTGTAACTTTCTTCACCATTATTCTATGGGTAGCTCTTTCCTCCTACCTGCTAACCTCTACACATCTAAATCAGCTTTAATATTATTTATAACACCTCAAGCTTACCAGCTGGCCTAATTAACTTATTACCAGACCAGATTCACTTGGTCTTAAAAATTTGAATATAAGTTATTGGTAGCTGCTGAATTTGAGTTATAAGCTCTTTAAACTTTTCTATTCCATTCAATGTGGGACTATTTTTTGGGTATTACTTTGTTATGGGTAATTAGCATAGCACATATGAGAAGAATTAGCAAGAATCTCAGTCCTGTATGCACTATAATGAACTACAATAACTTGAAGTTGTTTAAGAAGTCTATAACTTTAATAAGCATGGTCCATCCTATTATATTAGTTGATAGAAATATAGCCTACTTAGTACAAATTTGATAAATAATAAATCTATTTAAGCCTAAAGAAATATAAATATTACAACTAAAATTGGTAAAAAGAGAACGGTCAGAATATGAGAGCCATTGGTGGATTCATGAAAGCTTAGATTTTCTTTGTTTTATGCTTTACAAGAAAAAAGAGAAGTATGACTAGAATCAATTGAAATTACAATTAAAGCTAGTTTGATAAGATCAAGTTCTTTAACAAGCAGTAGTGTATGAAGTTCTGTGTTGCATTACTTGATGAAAGAAAATCTTATGTGTACCACTTATCATATTTTGAATTTTTATAAGTTTTGTATTTAAGTCTTCAACATATTACTCCATATATGAGAATATGTCCTTAACAAATTCTAGAAGTTTGTGGAATCCAAATATAGAAATTGATATCACTATAAGAGATGATTGTAGTTATGCAGTTAATAAAAACAAGATGGAAGATATTGAGATAATAAAGTTAAGTCCAAGTTAAGGGTTTATGGAGGATGATAAATCTAGGAGGTTGTTGACCAGTAAGAGGGTGAGTAGGGAAAGAGGGGCAAGAGGATCTCACCACTGGAAATCTAGCTTTTAGTGGACATATAAAAGACTATTAGCAAGTATTAATCTATTAGATCCGGTACCATGAAATGTTTACTGAAGAGGTTCATTTGATTCTTTTATGATTAATTATGTGCATATTTATAATCATTCAATATGATTAGAATCCTAACAATGACGGGATTGAACAAAATGGAAAGAATATATGATTATGGTAGCTACACAAGTGAATATAACACAATTATTGTTACTGTATAAAAATAAAAAAATATTAAAACATTTAAAAAATAAATGAGAGTCATCACATGTAAATTATTTTTACGTCATTCCATGCTATAGTAATATTTCTATGTTATTGTAGTATATTTCATAGTAACAATCTGATGTTATAACAATATATTTCATAATAGTCATCCAATATCATTGTAACCATCCTATATTATAATAGTATATTTCATGATAAGGGCTAGCATTTCATGATGAACTAATTTTTAAAATTTAAAATCAAATGCAAAATCAACTATCATAATAGAATAGCTTCAAACAAACAGTTGCTCAAAACTTATTGAGAAATGTAAATAAGAGAGTTAATACTAGATTTCATAAAAATCATCATTAGTTAAGTTTGTATGAATGCTACGTATATATTATTTCACATCGGCATCTTTAGTTTTTAGACTTGGTTTGTTGGAATTAATATGAAGAAAATATTTGAAATGCTTATGTTACAGATATGATAATTGATGATGCTAAACTTAAATAAGATTTTCTGCCATGGCACATCACAATTTTTATGATGTCAATGAAAACATTTTGTAAGTTAATGATCGCAAAAATGAATAATTTGGTTTAAAAAAGATTTTATAATATTCATCTCAAAGATTTGGTCAAGAAAATAGTAGCTATTCCCACTCTATCTATATTATTGCTCAAGTCTTTGCCCTTACTTCCTTCTATGCTTGGTTTGATAGGATAATTTGGAACTTTTTGCGAGGTCATGACTATGAGAGCTAAGCAATTCATACTATACCATGGTATATCATTTATACCCCTAAAAGGTTTGGAGGATTGGAGATTCTTTTTCTTCCCACCTAGTAGCCTTCTTTCCTTAGTTAGGCTGCTGGTAAATTAATCCTTCAACCATCTTCTCAAATCACTTAGTGGTTTTTTGCTAAATATAGCTTTGATGATAACTGGTCTAACATCAGTCAACTAGAAAATCCTCCCGTACAAGGAGATTGATGGTCATCTGTGCTAATTGACGGTTTTTTTGTTTGATTTATTGGTGATGGTAAATTTGTGTGGTGCGATTTGGATCTTTGGTTTAGTTGTTTGCCTCTTACTCATCTCTTATCATATATGACGTTTATGGGTTGCAACCAGGGTCTACAATGGATTCCTTATTTGAGCAAGAGATTGGTTGGAATATGAATTTGCTATTTTGGATTTTTTCTCTCTCCTTATCCTTTGTTATCTCTCATATTTTTAGGAGTGTTGATAACCAGAAAGACTTACTTGTGTAGGAACCCAATTTCCATAATTCAGTAATGGTGCAGACAGTCTATCGAGCTTCTTTACACCTTCAACCTAATTCACTTCTGTCTCAAGCAACCAAGATCTAAAAGTTGGATACATCTCCTTAAGTCCTATTCTTCATTTGAAGGATGATTTATCGAGGCCTTCCTATAGCTTCTCTTCTTGCAAAATGAGTGCCTACCATTTTCCTTATATATTCTTAATGTCTTATGTAGGTGGAGACTATAGATCATCTAATTCTCACTCGTCATTCTCAGTGACCAGTTTGGTCTTTCACAGTGGAGCCCTCAACTTGCTACTATGGATGACTTACTCATCTTTATCTACATCCCATCAACTTTTATTGATTAGAGGGTAGAGAAATCTTTGATGATCTATATTAACCGGTGTATATGAGGCAATTGGAATGATATGGTGTTCCATAGTATAGGGCCATAAGTGCTTGTTTTATATTTCATTGGGCCGATTGCCTTTCTCAGGAATATTTCAAAGTCCTTCAGTTTACCAACCTTCCAAGTACTTATGGACACCCTTCTCCTAACCTAGCAAGTGTCCCTTCCACACCTCTCATTTCTTGGTGTTCCCTACCCTAAGTTGGTTGAAATTAAACTTTGATGGCTCTGTGTGGTCTTCTTCTGCTGGAGCGGGATTTGTTATTCGAGATGTTCACGGGACTTTTGTTTGTGCAAAAGCAATTCCTTTGATGACTACTTTTATTTGGCATGCTAAACTTAACTATCTAGCATGAAATTTGATATCACCTTTCTCTCTCATCCCCTGCAGTTGAGTGTTTTATAATTGGGAATAATTTTACCATTGTAATACAAAGGATCAAAAAATTATTCCATTATCTTTATTTTTACCTGCGCAACATTTAGGGATTACTTATCAACTTTCAAGTTGTCATTCAACATATGCTTAGAGAAGCGAATAACAAATATTCTTACCCATGGTGTATTCTAGTATGATTATTCTCTTGACGATTTGACCTTTACTCTTTGTGTTAGCACTAAAGGTGTAGCTTTTTTTAATCATGTTTAACATTTGCTATTGCAGAAAAAAAAAAAAAAAAAAAAAAAAATCTTTTGGTTGACTTCGTTCTGAGGTTGATTAGCCATGCGACCATGCAACTGTCGATAGAAAAAATCTATGGATCTGAGAGCAAGGCAAAACAATCACTTCTCCTATAAGAGGCTACTTAACTATGGATGGCACAAAATGAAGCTTCTAATCAGCTGCCAAATGTTTCACTAAAAGATCTTTTTGAGAAGTAAAATTAAAATATTTTTGCTCGAAAAAAAGCGTTTGCAAAATGTAAGATCGCTGGTGGTTCCACCTTTCGCTTAGGGTCTGGTGAAAGGAGGACCGTAATATTGGCGCGTCTGTTTACAAAATCTAACACGCATCAGAGCTATTGCCACTAAGAAGAAGCATGCCATTCAATCATGCCACTTTGTTAGGGTGATATAAACTGACAGATTCCATGGTAGAAATCTCTCCTCTTCCGCCACTTCTTCTTCTTCTTCTTCTCCTCCTTTTTCTCATGCCCGTTTCAAGGTTAATTTATGTCATCTTCCAACGGATACTTGTCCGGTTGTCTCCAAAAAGAACATATACTACTATAAAACTAGCTAAGTTTGGATTCCATCTGTTCCAACCTGGCCTAACTCGAAGGCCAGCCTGGAAAAAAAAAAAAAAAAAAAAAAAAAAAAACCCTCCACCATCTGAAATAGTTCACAATCTTTTTCGAGCAAACCTCTCCCTCGCACTCCCAAAGATCGAATGGCCTGCACTCATGGGCCAGCTCGCCGCTAAGAGAAATCCGTTACCATCGACGTAAAAGTTGGCAGAAAAACAGAAAAATCCAAAAAAAAAAAAAAAAATTCCGACCACTTTATAGGCTGCTCCCACCTCCAACGGCTCGCTTCCCCCTGAAAGCTCGCAGAGGACGAAGTAAAAAAGAAGAAAAAAAGAAGAAGAAGAACCAAAAAAATAAATAAAATAAAATAAAAAGCTGCCCTTTTGAAACGGTCCGGAGACCCCATACTTTCCCTCTCCACCAACAGTTCCCCTCCTAAAATTAGACACAATTCAACCCTCTTCAACCTCCCCCACCTCTCCTTGCCACTATATAAGAGAGGCTCTGGCCATGGCCTGTGATCAGCATACTTCCCACCGTTGAACCCATCGACCTGCACTCCGAACACACCCCCCCCCCCCCAACTGCAGGCTCGATGGGTGGCTGTGCAAGCAAACCAAAAGATCAGGATGGCTCCACCCACGCAGCCCTTCCGGCAGAAAGCCCGGCTGCCCCCGAGCAGACCGTGAGATCGGTCGACGGCGATGCTCCCGCCGAGGTAAGAGTTGATGAAGCCTGCCTGACGATCAATAATCCAGTCTTTTATCCTTCGCTCTTGCGACTGCCTGATGTGGCTTCGAATTTGCAGGCCAAGACCGAAATCGTCGACGAGAGCAAGGAGGAACCATTGGTTGATCTCTCTGAGGCCAAACCAAAGGAATCCACCGCCGCTGCTGCAGGTCATGAGGAGCTGGCTCCCGGGATCAGCGAGCTGAAGGCAGAGGCCCCTGTCGAGTCCGCAGAGCCGAAGGAAGAGAAGAAGGTGGTGGAGAATGAGGTCGCCGAGAAGGAAGCCGCGGAGCGCCTGTTGGAGAGCTCGCATTGACGGGGAGAACTGTGATTGTGATGAGGAATTATTCAATTATGTTGTTGTGATTCGAGCAAAGCAGAGTGAGTTCCAGAATTGTATATCTTTTCATTATTGAATTCTATCGTGGGGTATGTTCGATTTGTTGGGTTGATTTAACCTGGTCTATATAACATTCAATCTATGGTAGTCTTATTTAAAATGATTGCTCGCGTTCCAAACCGAAGGTTTTTCCAGCTCCAAGTGCTCATGACTGCGTTGCTTCCGCCCAGGACTTTTATAAACTGATTCTTTCTTAGCTATTGTTGGCTTGCAAATCTATCAGATCTTCAATTCGGATGTGGCTTTTTTTTTTTTTTTTTTTTTTGGTTGGACGTGATGAATCCAAATCAGTTAACTGATGCTAATGAATGCTTAATTCATGACGCATATGCGCAGGTATGTTAGAATGACAAGAGACATTAGATTTCAGGGATTTGGATGTTAGGTTCTTCAGGGATTATAAAAGTTCAGAGGAATATCAAATAACAACTAGGTTTTCACTGAAAGCCTTTATTGTACGTGTGGTATCATGCATGCAATTCCATTGCTTGTGTAACTTGAGATGGAATATGGCATGAAACTTTTTAAGTCGCATTAATCAATGGAATATGGCATGCAACCCGTCAGCTACATGGTCTTGATATGAAGTTGACTCCACTAATTTAGGATACTGAAACATTTAATTGTCGACATCAACAGATTAGGAAATCTTTCAGCAATCCTACATCTCATCTCAGATATATAATTAGGCAAAAAGTTGCAAAAAGAAGAAGAAGAAGAAGAACAGAAGGATTTATTCTAAAGGGAGGAAGGGAAGAAAAAGATGGAGCAAGAGTCTCATGAAAGAAGGATTTAGTTCATACGAAGGTTAATTTCGCACATTCATCATAAGATCAGCTTAGTAAATCTTTAAAATACTGCCCATTAGTCATTTAACAGAAGTAACTACTCCAAAGGAGTTTTGCCTTCCACACAAGGGGTTTTGTTTCCTTTCAAAATGGTAAACATATAACTCACCCAAGATAGGATTGAGAAAAATAATATGAGCATGATCAGAAAATTATGAAGATTTTGCAGTTACTAGAAAATATTAAAAAAAAACTCAGACAGCTATTGATTATGCAAGACAGTTTAGCTCATACACAGTAGCCTGCAAATGAGTCATCATCCATCATGGAAAAAGGTAGTGCATTACAACAGACATTTTTGCAGCACAGGACTCAGATGACCAAGATATTACAAAGGAAAACAGAAAAATCTGAAGATCAAGAGCCAGAAGCAAGGAGCAGATAATTGGAGGACCGATGATCGCAATCCTCAGATACTCTTCTCCTTAGAACCTTTGATGGTTGTCTTAAACCATGGGATCCACACAGATGTTGTTTTCTGATACTGTCTATAAGCTTCAGCCCTATATTCTTTCTTCAACATTCTCTGCTCAACTAGCACTGTAACATATGCCAAGCACAAGCTATTTACAAGTGGCCCGATAAACATCCATCCTTGTCCCACGTTCCAAGCAAAGAGAAACAGACCCCACCACCACAGCTGTTCTCCGAAGTAGTTGGGGTGGCGAGAATGATGCCACAGACCTTTGTCAAGGTTAGGCACCAAGGGTGCACCAAGCTCTTTCAAGGTTTCATTTCTGCTCACAAAATCATAGAGCTGCGTGTCTGCAAAGTAGGCAACAACTATTCCAGTTATACAAGCAATTGTAGCAATAGAGTCCCACATGTTCCAGGGTTTATCGTTTGAGTGGATAGCATACATTGGTAGGCATATTCCAATCAGAAAGACCTGCAAAAAATGTATGCTTATAAGAAATTAAACCAGATGTGCTTAAAATCAATTTAAATTAAGTAAATACCTTAGATCTGATAGGTGCACGTAAATATGAAGCACCAAAAGTAGTTGCAATTTCTTTCTTTAAAAAAAAAAAAACAAAACGAAAGGCTTAACTTTCCTCGATGCCTGATTTTTTCCCTCTCAACGATTTTCAGGAAGCATAGAAAGCATATATTTAACAGTCTGGACCTAAAACACTGAAAATGCAAAATGAAATTTTGAAGATTAGATTGAGATATTGCCCTATCTAGAAAAAATGGCATGAAGTTAATATTTTAGTTTAGTTCCAACATAACTTTTGATTCATAAAGTTACAATAAACCAAAAACTATGGATTCAAGAAAATGATACCTCAAGTACAAGCATCGTAATAAAAGAAGGATTACCTTTAAATTTATGAAATATCCAATACTCTAAATTCAAGATACATTTCCACTATGCAATATTGTTTGCTGGCCAGAATATCAAACCTGGTGATAATTGACCCATCTTATATTATAATAAGAAAAATAGTGAAAACAAAGTTATCATGATCCGTTCGTCTAAAATTTAACCATATCTCTTGAAATTTTTTGAACAAAGTTCATTCTACCTACAGCATCATTTCTTGTAAGGTAAGGGAAATCAGATTTTCTTTTCTCCAGTACTTCCTAAGCAAAATTTTGAAATTTTGGACTGGAAGTGTGTCTTCCATTTCTATCAATGTGGTATCAATATGTGCTAAATATTGGAACACAACATTTGCTTTCTATTAGCTTTCACTTGATTGATATGTATATTTTCAGGTTTTTCTAACACACAAATTCTTACTCAAGGAAGACTAAAATAGAAAACTTTGAAATCGTTTAAGATACAACAAAAGCAAGGCATCAATTCTATGATGAGAGGGCTTGAATTTCAGTTCTGGATATCTTTAGAGACAATACAACTACTTCAAAGACATAATCAGTGAAAACATTAAAGAGCGATCTCTAAATACTTATTATACACAGACCGGTAAGCAGCATTTATATCGACGCCAAATAGCCATTATAGTGCTTGTGGGTGCAATTTTGGATGATCTAGTTCACAACTTTTGAATTTTTTTTTTTCCTTTTGTACAGTGACTCCTCCCAGCTAACTTGCTTAAAATCCATACTTCTATTCCTCAGTCAAAACAGACACACGTACCTTTAACAATCTTAAAAATCCTATTTGGGCATTATTTCAAGCATCTTCGATACATCTTTAAAAAAGAAGTTCCAGTAGATCAACAAAAGCCAGAACACAGATCACAAACACTATCAGCTACCATTGCAACAAAAAAAAAAAAAAAAAAAAAAGTCCCTCGCCAAAGATACATCACCAGATCCAATTTCGAAGCCCAAAATCCAAACGTACAAAGAGGAAAAAAAAAAAAAAAGGAGAGAAAAGGTGGGCATACTGATTACCTGCTGGGAGAGGTATACGGCGAAGAAGGAGACCCACCACCATTGCCTTCCATACTCCCTCCTCATCTCATTAAACCTCCAGTCCTCCCTCGCTCCCCACTGCCACCTCTCCCTCCGGAAGTAGTTGTGGGTCAGCCGGACGCTCCACACCCAAGTCAGAGCCACCGCCACCGCCGATCTCACGGCGTCGGCCACCGCCAGCGGGTGACTGGCGTAGTAGTGGATCAGCAGCACAGGGATCACCGTCCAGTAAAGATCAATCATCTGCACCCAATCTCACGTTACTTGGTAGAAGAAAAAAAAAAAAAAGAGCCAACTTTGGGGGAGAAAAGAGCAGAGGAAGAGTGGAGAGGGGTAGCTACCCAGTTGTTGGACTGGAGGAGGCCGATGAGCCAGAAGAGGAGGTCGACGTTGGCGAAGAAGAGGAGGTTGGCGAGGAGGAGGGGGTGGTGGTAGCACCAGTCCCAGAGGTTGGAGGTGGCGGTGGCCGGGGGAGGAAAGGAAGTGTGGTGGTGGCGGAGGAAAGAGAGGTAGAAGAGGAGGGAAGGGAGGGGGACGAGGAAGGCAATGGTGGCGTTCTTGAGGTTCCCCATGGCTCGTGGCAGAGTGTGGAAGAAAAGGGGTCGGTTTGGACGGATTGGAAGCCTGGTGAAAGGCAGTATTTATCGTAGGAGGGGGAGTGGTGTAGAAATATAATGTAGGATCCGCGAGGACGGCCCGCAACTGGAGCAGCGAGGAGATTGGAGAAGAGGAAATGTGGTAGCTCGTACTGGAGAAGGGAAATACTAGTAGATTTTTATTCCAGGAGCACTTAAGCTGGGGAATAATCAATAAATTATTTAAATTTAAAGAATTAGAAGTATGGAGATGTGAAAATTAAGATTTTTCTTTTGTTTAATATACAGTTCGAATCCTTGGTTTCTAATTAGATTAAAAAATTAATTTTAAAATAAAATAGGTTGAGTAATGAATTTCAATATGGGTTTTCATGAAAAAAAAAAAAAAATCACTTCTTATGTAAGTTTCTAAAACCATCAATTTTTTTTTTTTTTTTAGGGATTTCAATACCAAGAGAATGATTGAGTATCCCTCTCTACCTCATTTGAATGATAATACCAAACGATGAAATTTAATAAAATTTTAAAAATCTCTCAATTTCCTTCTTCAAATATCCTCGCTCTAGGCATGGCCTTAAATTTTTTGATTCAAACTAATAATATAGTTTGGAAATCGTGTTTTCCAACTTGTAAACTTAATTGGCTTTTAAGGTGGACCACAATCCATTTTGGTCAAGTATTTAGAAGGAGATTTTGATAAACACTTATATTATGTATATTTGTATATTTTAGCTAGGATATGTTGGATGTCTAAAAAAAACATTTTAGCTATTTATATTTTCTTTTGTTTTTATACAGAAAATTAAGTGGGTAAGATTACTAGGTTCTTAATGCTGATAACCCTTATCTCTCCTATCGTCTGGACATTAATCTCATCAAATCATTTTTAAGATTTTAGAATTATTGCCCTTCAGAGCCACCAAAATTGTTTACGGTGCAATGTGCATGAGCAAAGCCTTACAAATCTTATTTCAACTAATCCTTGCAGTCGGTTAGTGAGCTCTGTATCTAGTCTGCATGGGTCAACAAGCTACATGTAGATGTCACTCTATGTGTATCTTATTATAAGAAGCAGTTTGACTAGGAATGGCAATGAAGCCAGAATATCCGATCCTAATGAAAAATCATTTTGAGAGAAATAGGTTTAAACGGATTGAATGAGAAAAGCATGGGGCTGATGAGAATTTTTAAAAATCCACAATTTAAAGATGCAGATGGGACTTGGGACTTTATATCTAAACCCATCAATGAAATCTGATCATTTTCTTCAAATAATAATCTATGCGGTTATGTAAATTTTGAATCTTTTATTATACTTTAAATATTAGGTCTAGTTTCTTAAATTTAAATTTTTAATATATTTTAAATACTTATCAATTTATAATATATTTTACACCATTGAATTGAATCAAAAGTTAGACGGTTAGATTTAAAAAGCAAAAAAACAAGAGGATGGAAGAATCACCGCTTTGAATGAGAAATATGAGAGTGGAGATAAAAGAGATGGAGGCAAGGATTAGAGGTCAGGGTGGGGATTTAGAATTTACCTTCCGTCATAAATTTGTTGTTCCGTTGTCATCTCTAACCTTGACGTAAGATTGAGTAAATTGGGATGATGCTTATTATTATTCTATTTCATCATTCAAAGCAGAGTGGCTGTATACTTTATACTTTCTAGCAGCTATGCTGTGTTGGATAATTAGATCATCAATCTAACGAGTATGAGCATTGTCCAATGAACATTAGACTAAGTTACTCCCTTCTTTTTCAATAGTTGCCCATGTATTATTATCACCAAAATGCTTGACAAACCCCCCCCCCAAAAAAAAAAAAAAAAAATTGGTCCCAAAAGTATGCTTCATCAAACGAAAGGAAAATCATACAATCCGAAGTCTACCTATAATACCTCTCAACAGCTCTTGTGACAAGATAACTTTTGAGGCAGCTGGCTTCTCATCCATCATTGCCTGATTCTTTTCCCCCTATCTTCATGCCTCATGCCGCAACCCTAACATAAACTTTATTGAAGAAGCTTATGTTGGCAAATATTTCACTCCCATTCTCATTTATGCGATAATGATTAAGGAATGGAGATGATGGTAGAGACTTCTTAAATAAAATTATTTACGCATATAATGATGGCTGCAACCCTCTCCTCTCTAATGTTTAATGGATGAAAGCTGGTGCGATCAGCGGAATTGGATTTTGCTTACGTTTGGGACGATGCGATATGATTAAAGTGGTCTCGCCGCCAGCCCACTTTCAATCTTCATCTATATATTATTCCCAACCAAATCATTTGAGCAAAAGGTTTGCCCATTTAAGGTGAGCTTTGAGTTCATCCTAGGTACGTACATCTTCTGGCTCCATATTTTTCTCCCACTGTTTCATGAGAAATTTTTCATCGTTTTATTACGATTAAAAGCTAGATTCCCAGTTGCAGGAGTTCGCTCGCGCATCACCTTCCGCAAAGAGAGCCACTGAGCAAGATACCCTCTGCCATTTAATTTAAGGTAACAACTTGATGCGTTCACCTTAGCAAATTTGAGATATTCAACCACATGGCTTCCAATGGCAGCAGCAGCAGCATTTCTCCATGGTCAGCTTTTCCAATCCAATGTAGATATCTGTCATTAAAGAGCAGAGTTTTATGGCATAGCCCATGAGCATGTAGGCCATGACAGGATGATGATGACGATGATGATGGCATTCTTGATGTTTAATTGCTCGATCACAAAAAGAAATGTGGCCTGCCTACCTACCTTCGATTACAACTGATCAAAAATTTAGATTTATAAATTTAAAACATAATTAATAATCTTAATATTATTAATATATGTGCACATAAAACATGAGATAAAATCATATTTAGAAAGTGAAAAATATTATGGCTTTATAAGTTTGATCGTAACATCTATAAAGTAAGGGTACGAACCTGTTCATATGACAATAAATTAATTGTATACCCTAACTATTAAGGATCGTGTATTTATAAGGCTCGCGCTAAACGCATATCATTAAGGTGCATCAAATAATCCAATAATATAAATGCCGATCACTAATTATAATGGGTTTACATAAATTACTTCATTAATTTGACATTTAATTAATTTGAGTTTTTAAAGAATGGCAATTCTAGTCTACATAATAAAAAAGATTCATAATTATTACTTGTTCATGATTTAGTTAGATTTAAGTGCAAGTGGGATGTCTATAATTATAAAAATACAAAATCATATTCTAGGTACTAATCCTTGGGATGACGTTGTATTTTTCATTAAAAAAAAAATTACTCCGCTGATAGATTATTAGTTAAGATCAACTCCTAGATAATTAGATACTAACCAATGATAGCAATGCATCCTAAAATTGAACATGATAAGAATAACACACAATGATGGCAAAGTGACAGTGGACTGTAGAGAAGGAAAGCTAGCGCGTCTTTAATTAAGTCAAAGAACAGTACTCCCAGAGTAACCAAAAACTGAGGCAGGTCCCATAAAAGCAAATCTTTGAGCCAAAAAAAAAAAAAAAAAATGAGGCTTGACTTAGCCTTGGATTTTGCCATCTTTTACATTCCTTTATAAACTAGCAATTTTGGATGACTCAAATAAAAATATTATAGTGATTCAGTTTGTGTTTGTATCTCAATGCCAATAATGCAAGTAATTTTAGCATACATGACAGTGCTAGATTCTGTCTTTGAGCTTCTCGAGGTTATTTAAAATATCCTATGAATTTTATGAGTGAATAGGTTTTGCATATTATAGAGGCTAGAAAACATGGGTCGCTCCTAGCAATCAACCTTCTGCCATCTACTAATTCAGAAAATTAATCCCTGCAGTATTTCTCAAAAAAAAAAATCAGCAATAAATCTTCAATGCTTTTGCAACCAAGTTGTCATCAATAATGCAACACACTGCCCTTGCCCCACCGTAGCAACAACAAAACCAACAAAAAATTTTCTCAAAACAAGTCAGTCTATTAGGAAAT
Organism: Metroxylon sagu; assembly: GCA_017589505.3. Lineage (NCBI taxonomy): Eukaryota > Viridiplantae > Streptophyta > Magnoliopsida > Arecales > Arecaceae > Metroxylon > Metroxylon sagu. Next base: position 130,918 of record JACVBY030000250.1, on the reverse strand, counting down.
AAACCCAATTGCACAGGGTACTTCAAACAATGTATATCACTAGAAAATTTAGCTAAAAAAAAATTCTGTGTACTGGAAAAACATCAACATTTTTTCAAGTCCCATCTATTGTTATTCTCTATGAACGTTCGAAAAAGAGTTTTAGAAAAGCCGGTTACTTCATATCTAGAAAATTATAAGATATTGTCCTTTTTGAATTAAAATAAGAACACCCAGCTTCTAAGATAATTATGTCAATTTAAGAGCACAAACATTTGCAGCATTGGTGATGCCAAACCGAAAGGACTTGATGGGTAAAGCTGTCAAGCAAAATAGAAGAAGAGGAAGCTCGCATCACCGCTTTGTTCTGCTCAAAAAATGAATGGCTTCTGGCTTTTCTCCTACCACCCATCAATCAATTTTGGGGTTAATTTCGTGTTTAAGCTTAGTACCTATAAAATAGAAGCAGACCTTGTTAACTCTCGCTCGAGCTTGGACTTGAGACCGTTTAATTTAATTGAACTGGCACTGAGCACGCCTGAAGGGCGTTTTTTAAAATATCTACTGCCACCATGCCAAGAAATGGGCGCTAGGTAGGAAACAAAATCAACGTGCAGATGATTCGCTCTTTTACAATCTGATTTAATGACATTAAAAAAAAAAATTACAAAGAATAAATAAATCGTGTGATCCAATCAGTCCGAATTCGTCTAAAAGCATTGTCAAATTGGGTTGAATCGATACGAATATCAAAATAAATTTACTTATTATCCCTTCTACCAGAAGTCAAACGTCTAAGAAAACATATTCAAGACAAGATCGATTAAAACTTTGAGTCAGACTTGCATGTTCTCCAACGGCACTCTAAGCCTTCAGTGACGCTCTTTTTTTTTTTTTTTTTTTTTTTATCCCTCAAAGTATTCCAACGGCTCGCCACAGGAGAGAGTAAAAACAATACGAAAACAAGAGAACCAAAATAATCCCGTTTCTTTTTTCATGTTATCAAAATAGGACCATAGCATCAGCAAATTTCTTTTGAAACCCCCTTCTCCATCTGATGCCAAACCTGAAAATATAATCCCTGCTGCCGACTTTATTAGAATGCCGTTGCACCAGAAATGTTCAATGTGAAATTGCTCGCCGCAAAGGAAGGAAGGTGGCCGTCAACCAAAATTAATATGCTTTGTTATTCGAAAATTTTAGAAATAACATTCATTGAATGTTCCAGATATAACTGGACGACATTACTGCCAGAAGGCGTTCAACGAAAACTCTACCAATAAAAATATGAGCCTAAAATACAAAGATCAAACATTTCATGGATCTTTTCACTTAGATGGTTTTCAACGATTAAGGACATCATGATGCATTCTGATCTTGATATATGCACCTTTAAATAAAATAATCTAATTCACTGGGAAACCATTAGTACAATATAACCAAATCAAACTTCCTGTATAGCAAGCATAAAATTCATAAAATGACCAACGAATCTCATTCTATTGTTAAAATAGTCTCACAGTTAATATAAAAAGCGCAGCAGCCATAACAAACAATATATCATCAGTTGACATGAGATTTACCAAGCACATCACAAACAAGAACTCAGGTTTGTTGGTTGTGAGAGACCAATCCGAAATGAAAGCTTAAATGTGTTGACCATCCATCCAAACTAGTAGCACTCGACATAAAGCTTCAGCTTGCTTCTCGGATGGATTTTCAGTCTACTATTTCCCCTGCATTAAAGGCTTTGCACTCTCAGATACCAGTGATGGAGAACTTATTTGTTTAGAAGCCCGAGGGTCTTCAGCGAGAATTGAATAATGGAACTTCTTGGCAGAACCAATGTGAGTACATGACAGTTTGAGCATCTTTCGTCCTGTCATCCATTTTAGCATGATCTTCATATGTGTTTTGCTATTCAGGCCATCAATGCCAGCTTCCTGTTGAGAGCAAATGACAACCAAACAATAATATTTAGAACAGTGATAAGTTTTATCTTTCTTACTTGCCACAAGGAAAGCGTGTGTTGCTGTGGAATTTCAGGTCAATAACATAAAAGATGTGAATATGGAGGATTTCTAAAGAAAGCTTCCAGTTATCTGACAAAATTTCATTTGAGGTCAAAACTCCCCCAAGTTGAACTCTTGTATGATTTTCTTTTTGGAGAACTCTTGTATGATTTTTAAAAGGATTAGACATGTTAGCTTAGAACTCTAAATGGCTCAAAATAACAAGAAGAAGAATCCATGAGATCTTGTGCAGAGAGCATCATGCAGGCAATATCATTAATACAATAAATAAATCAGATGGGATCCATTCCTATGAAATATTGCAATACCCCCACACCATTTTGAGAGTAACCGATCAACTTTGTTAAGGTAGAAAAGGATAATGCTCACCTCACTAGTATAGAAGCTTTTCTAGCGTGTGGTAGAGTATCCATCGCCACATCGGCCTCAAACATGGCATTAGATTATATCCAATTTTGTGTATCTTGACCGTAGCAATAAAACAGCAATCGTTACATTTATCCTCACTCCTCCCCCACCCCCCCTAACAGGACAGTACCCTCGCATCTATTACAAGACCTCCCACTCTAGTCCATCTCAGTCAAACTCCCTCCATGGTTTCTGTTCCTGTTCTTCTAGCTACAACTCAGAATTAGCTTTCATCAATTTTTAAGCTAAGATTTGAGAAAGCCACACTGCCAACTTTCCACTTTGTCTGTCTTACAAATGTTTTGCTTCCATTTATCTAAAACAACCAATGATCAGTGTCATGAGTTTGATTCTTTAGGATGCAAAATTTCACGGAGGTGTAATCATGATTTGGCCCAAGTAAGCATTCAGCCAGCATAAAAAGAATTTGATCATATTCTGGGAGTTGAAAACTGAGATTCTGATGTACGTTCAGCTCTCTATTCAAAGTGATGCATTGCTCAAAAAATAACAACAAAATCCTCAGTTGGGCAGCAAAAAGGTCAATGGTTCAACTCTTCGAGTAGTATTGGTGCTTAAACATCTTTTGCCATCAACTGTCAATTATTTCTTCCCTTACATGGAGCCATAGCATGCAAACTCAAGGATTTTTTTTCACAAGAAGAAAATTGAGGCTCATCAATAAAAAATAGTTCATGACAACACTGAAAAATGAAATGGACTACTGTCCGAAAATGTTAATTGATGTTAAGAGGGTCTTGAGTAAGTTGAGGATAAAGTGGAGTAGGTATAATGTTTGTTTGGACTGCTAGATCATCCAGCATGCTAGCAACTGCAATTTCCATCATAGGGATGCATGAGATGCTCATGCAGCTTACCAATGACAACCGTCCAACCCTAATGTCATTATTACTTGACAACTAACAAATGCCAATGCTTTGACAAAAGCATCAGGCACTCACAGTGGGATAACAAAATTTAGAACAACTAAGGACCAAATACAGAAGAAAAAAAAAAAAAAAAAAGAACTACTATACCTAACATCCACAGTCCCGAGCTACCATCCAATACTTAGAACTCTAGAAATTCTATCCCCTTAACCAACCTAAACCCCATATTTGACTTTATTGGAGATGCCGTTTGACAAATTGAACTATTTGATTCTCAAAGATAGCATTCGCCACTCATCTTACCTCAGGATACACAATATGTGGGGCCAATCAAAGCAACAGCACTTATAAGAGCATTAGAACATACATAAGGGCAGCATGTGCAATTTACAACCATTAGGTTGCACTTAGTCCAGGGTTAAAAGAGAGTTGCATGGAATAAAGACCCCTTTAACTCATTTATTCCACTTCAACCCACCAAATGCTAAAAAAGCGACGAATTTATTCTGAGAGCAAGGTAGAAAATTAAAATGAAAAATAGTGGAGCTACTTTTCCACTAAACCAGAGTAAATCATTCCATCATATCGGGTAGAGTAGTTTATTCCCGATTAAGAGTAAGTTAACCCATTTACTTTCAGTTGACTTATTCTGCAATCAAATGCCACCATAAGGGTATGTTTAGTTGCAAGGAAATCTATAGATAGCAAAGGATAGAAAAAAGAAAATTCTTTCCTTAGAAAAAAAAAAAAAATTTTCACTCCTTTGGTTTGCTAGAAAAGTTATGATTTGAGGAATATTGTTTTGTTTTCAGAAATTTTTTTTTCTAAGCAAAGAAATGTTAAATTTCCAGCAAATATGGAAATCAATTTTCCATATTTCAAGTTCTTACTAAAAAAGAAAAAGAAAAAGTCTTTTCCAAGGGGAAACTAGTTTCTATGCACCTTTTCCTGCACCCTAAGCTCGCCCAGATATTGCATGCCCATAAAATTACGGAAACACGGACAGATGATGACATCTCAGAAATGGAGCATTGGAAAGATTGGTATTATATAGTAGAATAGACTATAGTAAGGAAAGAAAAGGAATAGACAAATTTTCTTTCATTATGATTCTTGTCGAGAAAATAAAAGAAAATAGAAGGAAAGATGTGTCTGGCCATACAGAGAAAATGAAAAGAAGAAATATAAAAGATTAATTAAGCTGTTGTGAACTTTTACTAAATATTTCATAATTTTTTTAAAATGCATTACTTGTTCGACTAGAAAGTCTTCAAGGATTGTCAAACACATAGACATCATCCTCATTTTGACACAGAGACATCATTCTCGTTTGGGCCAAATTCTATATAGAACAATGTATTTATGGTTGGACTATATCATAACCGGAACCATCCAACCTTATTTCCAATTACTTTGAGTCACCTTTATGGATCCTAATTCACCAAGGATTCCTATATAGGGCCACCTCAAAAATTATTCCGTCTTTCTCCATATTTTTCCTCGCAGCCTCCATTCATTTTACCTTCGATTTTCCTCTCCTTCTTTTGAATCTTCAACACAAGTTAAATCACCTCTCTTTATTAAAGCCTCCTCCTATCTTCGTTGTACATGTCCATACCATCTTGATTTATTTTCTATCACTTTATCTTTAATTGTGTAATTCCTATAACACCTCTAATATATTCCTAGTTGGACAAACATTGTATTTTGGAGACACGAGATAACCTTAATTCAAGCCCTAATCTCAAGCTATGATGCACTTTCACATAATAATCATTTATTCTCTTAGAAACCAATATTGGTTGGACTAGTTCTCTAATGAGGTTCAAACCTGTAGAAGTCATTCTAGTTTTGTCCAAATAATAATCAGTACTTGGATGAACTTTGTATTTTGGATATATAAAGCCATTGTAATTACTTCTCCATGCAAATTTCTTTTTTTTTTCTTCTTCTTCTTTTGTCTTCTATCATAATCCCTCATAGATGTCTCTCGTGCACCCTTTTAGATTGATCCGCAAAAAGTGACAAGGTGATCTAAAAGCACTTCCACTGCCAAATCCATTATCAAAGAAGCTAATCAACCATATCTTTACTCATTTGTATCCACCTTGGCTAGACTAACAATAGCATCCACATAATGCTTATTGAATTACTGCCATTCTGATCATAAGAGACAACTGGCTAAAGAAACTGCCACTTTGTTACATCTAATCTGAAGAAAGCTAGCTAAATCAATTCACATAAAGCATCCCCCAATAAGCTATATTACACACATCTCAGCATGCACCCACATACATATATATAATTCCTCCAGGATAAGCCATAGCAAAATTGACAGCAATATATGCAAATGCAGATTGCTAATTTTCACATGATAGTTTGTTCAAATCCAGTTCAGACCTGAAATGTACTTGCTGTTTTGCTGCTACAAATGGCAAAAGACTGTAACTAAAACAGTTGATTTGACTAAACAATGATTAGGAGGAAGAGGGAGAAATAAAGAAGGAATAGAATTTGACAGAGAACTAGATGGACAAGAATTAAAGGAAAATAAATTGATTCATCCAGAATAACCCAGAATCATAGGAAGTACGTAAATTGTAACAATTCATGGAAACACACTCGTTGACACATAAACAAGCAAAAAAGAACTACCAACCTACTTATGTTGACCTGAGACATCAACCAACACAATTTGATTAGAAGCCCCCAATAAATAATTAAAATTCCACTATATTAATACTGCTCAGTTTCTTTAAAACAAGGTAACCAGATATTTAAGCACCTAAAAGACTTAAATACAAGACCACTATGATTCAATAAAACATCATTTTCGTTGAAAACAAAATCCAAAAAATTGAAAAGTAGTTAACCCTGGAGCGAACAACACCTATATATTTCTAGATTAGATGTAAGCTTTTATATTTAGTGCCGGCTCTGATTTTAGTCAGCTAAGATGCAATGTATTGACTAAAGAATTATTTTAACTATGCATACTTTAAGAACTACATGAAAAATAGTTTCTAAATAAGTTTAAGTCACTTGAACTCAAAACTTCTTTTGGTTGTAGATGAGAATCATAAGCAATTTAGGACTACATAACATAGGTAAGCCTTCCACGATACCTCTAATTCCACACTCCACACCCCCCCCCAACACACACACACACACAAAACAAAAGAAAAAGAAAAAAAGATTCCAGATCCCTTGTACAAACACCAAAAAACTCAGTGAAAAAGCCAGCTGATGCCTTCTGCAAAAATCAAAATTAATACGATCAGAAATTTGGTTGACAGAATAGGATTCTTCCCTAAAAAACTTTCTAGGAGGAAAAAAAAAAAAATCATTACTTACGATTGACCTACCATGGAATGATATTGGCCATACATAAAATATTCCATGATTTTAGCTATTTCACATGTCAAAGAATGTCTTCTTATTATTCTACATCTCAAGTTTACAAATCTTGACAATAAATTTTCTCCACTCAAATAACCAGTATAAGAAAATGTACACATAATTTCTAATTTGAAGGCATATACAAATCACAACTCAGATTTACTTTTATATCAAACATGAATTTCATCTTCCCAATAACAATGCGCATGTAAAGAACTAAAGGCCTTCCAATTCTGATGGGAAGCAAAAGGAAGTCAATCCATATTCAAGACAATCAGCTCCTTAAGCTCTAAAGCAAACCAACAATGTCCAAAATGATCAACATCTGAAACAAAATACAATGCCAATATTGATATTTCAATGTTAATTTTAATGCAGTTATTTTACAACATGACCATAAAGAAGGGGAAAGGAAAAGTCAAATACCTAAGAATGATTACCCTTGTTTGGCATATATGGGACTAGTTGATTGGAGGAATATTTCCAGACGATGTGAAACCAAATATTAATGATGATTGAAAATCAAGGCCACATCTGGGATAAGACAATTGAAGGAGGGAATTTAAAGATTCTTAGGATTTTGCCAAATTCCATCATTTGATACTATTAGTCAACAGAGGCCCAAGGGGTCAAGACTTAACCACTCCCTAATCTCTAGGCATTGAAATCCCTGAAAAATGATGGTTTTGGGAACCGACTTAAATCCTCCATCAGACTTATTTTATTCCAAAATTATCATCTAACTTAATTAAACCTTTGTTGAAACCCCACGCAAGATTGTATGCCAAACAAGAGAATCTTCCAATTCCATGGTTTTCACATTGTCAGGTTTTTGATTCCCTAAATTTGGACAATTTCATGAATTTCATGAAACCCTCATCCCAAATGTGGCCCAAGCGAAGGCTGTCCAAGGAAACCTTCATGGCTAGGCAATTCCGCAATGCTTCCAACATGGCAAGAAGCCTTCATAGCTAGGCAGGTGAAATAGTAGACAATTATGTATGTTTTGGCTGGATAGGATAGGTAACGCACAAATACATACTAAATAAGCACTTTTTTTTCTTACTAGTATCAGGCAAATAAGAATCCCAAACCAAAAGAAATATCATCCTCAAACAGTAAGAGGAAGAAAGAATCAGCTGATGAAAAGCCACAGGAAATGGCCGGTAACAACAGCTTCAAGGACAATTCATCAAACACCTATCGGAATACTCAGGTCTCTTTGGCAACCAACAAACAGATTCATAGAGAACTCACCAGCTCTGATACATTCCAAAGAAAAAAGTTTTTAAAAAAAAGAAAAATCAATAATATTGTTAATGCACTAACCACTGTAAACCCGAATCACGCACACTATTTTAGAAGAAGAAGAAGAAGAAGAAGAGCGAAAAGGGTAGGCAAGACAAACAAAGCCCCAGAAAGGCTTATAATACCTTGACATAGTTCCAGGTGTTGGAGACGGTGAGGGGGCCGTGGTCCTTCAGGATATCGTAGAGGTTTTTGGAGATGACCTTGGCCTCCTCCCTCGGCACCTTGGGGTTTATCCTTCGAAGGTCCGGGCTGCGCTTCCTCGAGAAATACCGCACCAGCATCCGGCCGGCCGCAACGAACTCGCCGCCGCCGCGAAACAGCATGCTGCCGTCAGTCTCTCCGCTTCGCTTCTGCGGTATTGCTTTCCGAGCCGTTCCTCCTTGGCGTCTCTCTCGTCCCGCGCGCAGCTCAAGCAGCGGACACCGAACCCTCTCCGGTTCCAATGATAGGCTCCGCGCTTTGGGTCAGACCCAAATCGAGGTCAAATTGGCTTCAGGTCTAGCCGGCCACGGCTTGGAGGGCGCTTCCATCGGGGCAGCATTGGGTTGGGGAATGTTGTAGGGATAGCCATTTGTAGAAGTCCAATGTCTGCTGAACAATATTGCACAAGTTATCCAAAAAATAGCTATTAGAAGGTATTTCTCCCATAAAAGTTATCATATATACTTATTATTTATTAGCTTAAATATACCTTTGGTCCTCAAACTTTCACCCAAAATTCATTTTAACACTTAAACTTTTAATTGTTACAATTTAATCACTTATATTTTAAAATTATTGTATTCCTAATATCTTATTACATGAGGTTAGTTAAAATTGATGTAATAGCTAACATGTTATGGTATAAACATACAAACTGATTGACGAAATGATATATTAACTATTGCATCAATTTTAGCTGGTCTTATGTAACAAAAACGTTAAAAATATAATATTCTTAAAATATAACGAATTAAACTATAAAAACTAAAATATATGAAAACCAAAAATATATTTTTAGCTTATTTATTTTTGTATAGGTAAAAAAAAAAAAAAAAACTCTTCTAACATTATTTCATTGTAGGTTAACAAAAACTAAAATAATTGGCGGTATAACTATCTATAAGCATAGCTTTTGTTATTTCCATTTTTCCATTTGACCTGAAACCAAATGCAACGACATCAATGCGTGACCCAATGTTCGTTCTTAGCTGGTTCCCATACTATGAGGAGATAGTATGAGTCACAAGGAGGGTGTGACTCATGATGGTTGCCCATTCAATTGTGACTTCAACCAGTAAAATAAAAGAATTTGCATTAGAGTAGATAGTGCATTTTCTTTAGTAGATTTTTGCCTATTTTATATATCTAATATCTTAATAATTAACAATGCAAGCAACATTCTTCCTAAGATGATCTTAGAAGATTGCAAGCAACATTTGGTGCAGGCACCAGATTGAGACAAAGGTTTCAGGGTTCCTTATGAATCTCTGATTTATGAGAGTCCTTTTCTTTATTCTTAGAATTCTTATCGAGTCCAGTTGTGTTAGTTAGCCTGATTCATTATTGGAATCCAGAAGTTGGTCAAATGTCAAGTGTTATTTTCTTTCATTGAGTCCTGTAATAAGTCAAGAGAAGGTTCACCTTGAAGACCCAAGAGAAGACCCAATAGAAGACTCATCAACCATGTAATGACACATGTCTTGGACCATTCCGGAACACATGGCATCATCAGAGCAGAGCAAGGAGTCGACCCACATCAATTTAGGAAGGAATCTAGGTACCAACATCCTCCTTCCTCATTTCTTCATGCCACCCACCCTTATATGGAAGCTTTTTGGGTGCCCATTGCCTTCCACACTTATTGTGGTCCCCTATCAAACATCTATGGAAGAAATTGGCTGCCCCTCTCTAATTGGAAGATCTTCATGCGCCCCAAATGGAAGAAGGTTGCCGCCCAATCAAAGATGGCAGGAGAAATCAAGGGGCGCCCATTCTTTCCCTATCTCAAGTGGTCCCCCTCCTCTACAAGCTTGGAAATTGCAGCCACTCTCTCTTTTTGGCCATCCCAGATAAAGCATACAGAGATCCCTGCCTCTTCAAGAAGAATCACATGACATACATTACAATCCATGTCAATTATGTATTTAAAATGAATGATTTAACTTGTATTGACATGAAAGGGTTATAAAAAGACCTTTCTCTTATAAATGAAAAAAACCATTGATTAATGAAAAAATTCTAAAGTTCTTTTCCATTGCTATGAAGGCTCTGGTATTCCGGAAAAGAGTAGGTGTGAAGCTCTTAGTGTTTCCTTTCATCTTCTCTAACCTCCCTCAAACCTAAACCCTAGCGGTCCCCCCTTCAGAAATCCTAAAACAACCTTGCCGCCAACCACAGGCCCCCTCTCCTCTTGCTGTTTTCTCAGGGATTCACGAGCCGAAGAGGAAGTCATCTTTGCCCCTGAACCATATTTCGAAGATCCTCTCTGGTAGACAGTTTCTTCATCCAGGACTTTCAACCTGTCAGAGCAATCTTCCTGTTTCAATCTTCGAGTGATCACTGTTGGTATATGAAATCCTTTCTCTTATTCTCTTTCTCTGATTTAGTAAATGTTGAGAGCATGTCCTAACCGAGAGTTTCCTAACCTTCACTTTCCTGTCTTCGTTAATATTCTAACAGTTCTAGTTTCAGTGTATGCTTCTGCCTATCTTGCATAGTATAGCTTAACTAGTTTTTGATCTTTCTGGTAATTAGCCATCTCATAAATATATATATATATATATATATATATATATATATATATATTATTTCATTGCATTCGTGTCTCATTCATATTCTGCATCAGTTTTGGTATTAGAGCAGGTTGTTAGGACTTGTTCTTACATCATATTAGGAAGGTAGCTTTGCATAGGTGCTGAAAATTTCAGCTTGCTAAAATTTCTGCACACCTCCCATATTTACTTATTTTCCTTGCATATAAAAAAACTCCAAAAAAAAAAAGGTATATCTTGGTCTCTACTGTGCTCATTTAAGGATAGTCCAAAGGGGGAGACTAGAGGTAGTACCCCGAGCTATTTGACCTAACGGACATTTGGTAGGGATATCAGGGGCGTACCAATAAGAGAGGCTACCGGTAGTACCTTGGTACGTTTGACCCAACTACCTACATTCCGGAAGTGTCGTGGGCTACCAAGAGGGCTGTGCATAGCCGTCGCAAGAAAGGCTGACTTGAGGCAAGGCCTTAAGTGATACACATAGGCAAAATAATAATAATAATAATAATAATTAAAACATTTTAATTACTACTATTAATTAGTTTCATAACTGAAAATTAAAAAAAAAAATTCTGTATTGCTGCATCCTTTTGATTAGAGACCCGACTTGTTAACTTAAGTCTTTAGTGTTCCATCATCTCTGTATTAAATTGACTTAAGAGCACCGCTATCTCAGATCAGGTGAGGGTTTCATCACCCTTCCTGAGCTCAGAAAATCATCAACCTACATACAAGCCCAAACCTCCCAATTTTAAAATCTAGTAGACATAATTGAGCATTAGGGACACCCATGGTCGGGTTCATATATTTTGTTGAAACTGGTGTGAGTCTTTCTCCATTTACAATTGGAACCTGGTGTCTAAGGCTGGAGGTCAAATGTCAAACGACTTAAGCGGAGTGACGGGATTACTCTAATTAGGCCCCTGCGTTAAGCAGGAAGAGCCTCCCTCCCTCCCACCTGCTACCTGGTCAGTTACAGGGTATTTGGTGATTAACTAGCATTTAGTTGACACACTTTATTTGAACTCTAGGTCTAGGAGATACTAGTACGAATCCTTTGTGTGCTTGTTTGCATGTCTACTAAGTCAAGAGTTCAATATCAACCGAGTTAGTCCCAATCTGAGTTAACCATGGACAATGACATTGGAGCTATGCTTAGGACCATTACTAAACGATTGAACCAATTGAATGATCAAGTGAGCTCCCTACAAGAAAGTCGTAAGACCAGGACTGAGCCTAAGTTAGACCCTCGTCTACCTACCCCACATCCTAATCCTAGGAGAACCTATCACTATGAGTATCATCCTAGAAGCTCGTACCCATACTTAGTGGACTTAGAGGAAAGATCCATTAGGACAACACGGCCCTATGCACCCACTTTTGGTGGTGATCTAGAGCTAGAAGATTACATTGATTGGGAAAGGAGGATGGATGAGTATTTCGATCGGAAAGAAATGTCAGAAGAAGGAAAGGTAAAATTTGCTAGGCTTAAACTAACCCGACATGCTAGGATATATTGGGAAAAGGTTGAGTACGCATGTCGTCAAATGAGAGAGATGCCCATTAGAATATGGAGAGCCATGAAGATTAGACTTAGGAAGAAATACCTACCCATGTCCTATAGGCATAAGGAGCCCATCACCCATCAGGCCACACTTAATAGGACTAATATTTCTGGAAATAAGTCAAGTCCTAATCTACGCTCATTTAGCCAGTCCATCCCTATTGCCCTATGTGTTCACCAGAGTCCATCCTTCCCTACCACCCCGTTTATTCTCATGAGTCGACCCACTCCTATTCCCCTACTTGCCCCACCCATTCCTACTATCCGGCCTATTCTTATCTATCAGTTTGCCCAACCCATTCCCACCACCATAGTTGAACACAGGGAGAAAAAGCTAGACATAACCAGCCTAGGCATAGTTGTTCAGGATCCTATTCAAATTAACAATCTAGAAAACCCTGAACTTATTGACTATGATGAGGAGAGAGATTAAGAACCCCTTATAGGTTGTATCGAGGAGGTATATGAGACTGACGCAAGTTTAGTTGATGAATACGAAGAGGATGAGGAAGAACCCATTGAAGGCTTTAAGGACGAAGAGGTTGAGCCCAATAATCATTTAGAGGTCGATAGTCCCGAGTCCTTTAGTCATGTAGAGGTAGACATTTGTGAGTCCATTAGTCCATTAGGAGAAAAAGCCACTAAGCCTATTGATGAATCTAAGGGAAAGGAGATTGAGCTTGAGCCCAGTGATACGTTAGAGGAAGAAGAAACTACACCTATTGGAGATATAGAAAGAGAAGTCTATAGAATTGAGTTTGATCTAAGGGTTGAGTCTAAAGAAATTGATATCATCCTAGTTGAACAAGAACCATTGCTTGTAACTAAAGAGATTATGAATGAGCAAAATGGTCAACTTGAGAAAGCTGAAGTCCAAGAGCTAAGCCCTATAGAGCAACCCCGAGAAATAGTGGAATTTATTAAGGATTTAGAGCAAGAGATTTATGTAATTTTTGCTGAGGATTTAGAACAAGATATCAGTAAGGGGTCATCAATTTGGACTAAAAAAATTTACGAACACGTCCAAGAGGTAGTAGTGAAGATTTTAGGAGAATTTTATAAGGTGTTTCTAAAAAGAATATCTATTCACCTTTCACTACTTAGGGATATCCTACACCTCTTAGATTTAATCCCAGTTCGGTTTGCCACATACTTTCAGAAGACCCTATGGAACCTCTTAAGAATCCATGCCATCCACCAAACCAGGGTCAAACCTAGAGAGTCTGTAGTCTATTAGGTTTAGGTCCAGAGAGTCCAATAAAATTTCTTTCCATAGGAATGCCTTAGTAAGTCTGCATTTTAGTTAGGTGTCAATCCAAGTCTTAGTAATAAGGACTTTTGTCACATTCTACTGAGTTCACCTGCCCATTCAACTTGTCCAGCCATACACAAGTCTCAGAGTCAATTGCACAGCACCTGCATCATGACATTAGCATTCACTTGAATATTGATAATAAGTTGGCTAATCTCCAGAATCGAGTCAAGGATTTTGTTAAGGAAAAAATATGTCATGTTAGAAAGTTACATGCTCGTGGAACTGGTCCTTTTAAAATGTTAAAGAAGATAGGAACCAATGCCTGTGTGTTAAAATTACCTCCATGGTTAGGCATTAGCTCTCTTTTCACTACCTCAGACTTAGTAGAATATAGGGACCCAGCAGTGGTACCTAACGAGTTTTTGGACCTGATCGTTCCTTTGAGAGTGAGCCCTCACCTGAGTGTCCACCCATAAATTGGCCCGAGAGGAAAGGTAGAATTGAGCAGATTCTGGATGACCAAGCTGTTACAACCTGCAATAAAGGTTACCAAAGATATTTGGTTCGTTGGCAAGGTCGGTCGAAATCAGAAGACTCATGGATTATCCGGAAAGATCTGCAACACATAGACCCAGACCTCCTAGAGAAATACCAAAGTCAAACTGCCCCTTACTCGACGGGGTCGAGTTCCTTCTAGCCCGAAAGAATTGGTGCAGGCATCAGATTGAGACAGAGGTTTCAGGGTTCCTTATGGATCTCTGATTTATGAGAGTCATTTTCTTTATTCTTAGAGTCCTTATCGAGTCCAGTTGTGTTAGTTAGCCTGGTTCATTATTGGAATTCAGGAGTTGGTCAAGTATCAAGTATTATTTTCTTTCATTGAGTCCTGTAATAAGTCAAGAGAAGGTTCACCTTGAAGACCCAAGAGAAGACTCAAGAAAAGACCCATCAACCATGCAATGACATATGTCTTGGACCATTCCGGGACACATGGCATCACCAGAGCAGAGCAAGGAGCCGGCCCACATCAATTTAGGAAGGAATCTAGGCGCCAACATCCTCCTTCCCCATTTCTTTATCCCACCCACCCTTATATGGAAGCTTTTTGGGTGCCCATTGCCTTCCACACTTATCATGTGGTCCCTTAGCAAACATTTATGGAAGAAATTGTTTGCCCCTCTCTAATTGGAAGATCTTCATGCGCCCCAGATGAAAGAAGGTTGGCGTCCAGTCAAAGATGGCAGGAGAAATCAAGGAGCGCCCATTCTTTTCCTATCTCAAGTGGTCTCCCTCCTCTACAAGCTTGAAAATTACAGCCACTCTCTCTTTTTGGCCATCCCAGATAAAGCATGTAGAGATCCCTGCCTCTTCAAGAAGAATCATATGCCATACATTACAATCCATGTCAATTATGTACTTAAAATGAATGATTTAACTTGTATTGATATAAAAGGGTTATAAAAAAATCTTTCTCTTGTAAATGAAAAAACCCATTGATTAATGAGAAAATTCTAAAGTTCTTTTCCATTACTGTGAAGGCTCTGGTACTATAGGAAGGAGTGGGTGTGAAGCGCTTAGTGTTTCCTTTCATCTTCTCTAACCTCCCTCAAACCCAAACCCTAGTCGTCCCCCCTCCAGAAACCCTAAAACAACCTTGCCGCCAACCACAGGCCCCCATCTCCTCTTGCTATTTTCTCAGGGATTTACGAGCCGAAGAGGAAGTCATCTTTGCCCCTGAACTATATTTCGAAGATCCTCTTTGGTAGACAGCTTCTTCATCTAGGACTTTCAACCTGTCAGAGCGATCTTTCTGTTTCAATCTTCGAGTGATCACTGTTGGTATATGAAATCCTTTCTCTTATTCTCTTTCTCTAATTTAGTAAATGTTGAGAGCATGTCCTAACCGAGGGTTTTCTAACCTTCACTTTTCTGTCTTCGTTAATATTCTAACAGTTCTAGTTCCAGTGTATGCTTCCGCCTGTCTTGCATAGTATAGCTTAACTAGTTTTTTATCTTTCTGATAATTAGCTATCTCATATATATAATTTCATTGCATTCGTGTCTCATTCACATTCTGCATCAACATTCTTCCTTAAAAGATATTGCAAAAACAATATTTTTCATATCTCAGCAATGCATGACACATATAGTTAGCTGGTTTTAGGATTAGAAGTTGTGAATCCTCCCCTTCTATCATACACCCACTTCATCACTCAAATGCTGATATCAACAAAAATTGAACTTCCACCCCTTTACTAGGTCTGAGGTATGTGATATGGTTGCTCAAAAAAATTAAATTTCATTCTTCATTCAATGCATTGTAAGTTTAAATTTCAGTAAATTTTTATGGATAATTTTCAGTTTTGAAACTTCAGCAATGAAAGTCTAGAGCATAAAGCTCCATTTAAATATAATATATCTTATTTCTTGAATGCAACGTTCTACTCTTTTGATTTTTTTTTTTTTTGTTGAAATCTAAATATGATATTTTAAAGAACTTATCAATAAAATTTACATATCAAAATTACCAAGTGTCATTATTCTTTATGCTGGAAATAATGTATCCTTAAGATGTTAAGATGTTAAAAAGAATCCATAGAATGCATGATATGAATTCGGGATCTAAACCAAATCCATTTAGACTAAAGTTATGCCCAATTTAAGTTTAAAACACTAAATAGAGAAACCTTTCATAATATTTAAAATATTGAAAGAATAAAAACTAATCTTATACTCTACCGCATGAAAGGCACAATAATCAAGCTAAGATTATATAATAAATTATCTTCATTTAACATATGCTTGTCATTTTTAATTGTAGCAGGTGTTTGTGCAAAATCTCTTAGTCCTACGTTTTTTAATCTAAAAAAGGTAATTAATAATCGATTGACTATTGCAAATCTCGAAAGCCTACCAAAAAAATAAAGCTCAAGGAGTTTAAAAGAACCACATCTAATCTATTTTATTTGCATCATATATTGATCCCAAGATTAAATAACAGGGGACATATGTATAATTCTACAGTTAATTTATGTGCTAAATGCACAGATTAACTTATTTTCAGATTCAGTAAAAAATTCCTAATACATTTGCTTTTATCTGCTGCTGGTCGTGTGTGTGTGTGTGTGTGAGAGAGAGAGAGAGAGACTATCTGCTGGTTTAAGTTGGCATGACCATATGAGACACCAAGTTAAAAGAATTACCGATCAATTCTCTCCTTTTCTTTTCCTCCCTCGGTCGTCATGCACACCATTGCAGAGAATGGAGGGCAGGTAAAAGTAATCCCTCAACGGAATGAGAAGCCTTTCTGGTCCAGTATTCTATTAAAAAAATGGAGACCCACCAACAGTTGTGGGTGGAGAAGCATTTGCTCTGAAAAATCCTATTTGGAAAGTAAACACACTTTACCACAGATTATATTATGTTAAAATTGGATCTAAATGTTGACAAACATCCATGAGCCACGAATACAAATTTGCCACGATTTTTCTTTTCTTTTCTTTTTTTTTTTTTTTTGTTTTTTCCTATGAAACATTTGCCACAATCGTGATATGTTTAATCTAATCGCCTTGCTCATGACCATCAATGAGCAGAAGCAGGAAGAGCTGACGGCTTCGGCACGTTGCTCTCTCCATCCTCGGCGGTGTCCTCGTCCTTCACGGCCAACAGCACCAAGACCACCAGCAAGGGATAGCTCACGGTAGTCAGCGACCAGTTCACAATCAACTGCGACAGCAGAGGCGTTTTCCTGTTATCAATTTGCCAAGCAACGGCGGCGCCGGCGCTCTGCACTCCCTTGTAGAATCCAACATACCTGTCACAGTTTAAAACAATGGAAATTACTCAGATTTCCATGCCTTCTCTTTTCCTGAGAATGTTTTCGATGTCGTCGGATGTAAGCAAGAAAGCTGTAACCATTTAGAAGATTTGTTTGATAAATAACACAGGGCAATATAGCAAAAGGTACCTGCTAAGGGTCTCGGAATCGTTGGCCAACGTTCCGATGAGCCAGTAGCACAAGCTCTGGAACATGGCATCGAGGAGCCCATAAGAGAAGTAGAGAACGAACGGCCCGGCGAAGCGTCCCCCGGAGTCCTTGAAATCCAGGAGATCATTCCACTTGCCATTAGTATACCTGAGCTGGTTCGCCAGCCCCCCGGCCCAAATCGCCGTCCCGAGCACCGCCACGGCGGTGATCCCGACGAGGCCCCTCATCCTCCTGCTCTTGAAGGAGAAGTCGAGGAAGTAGCCGATCCCGAAGGAGCCGAGCATCTGCGCCCCCCAGTAGAAGATGTTGTTGAGGCCTTTGGTCCTCAGAGTGAAGAGGAGTCCATTGACGTTGTTGAACTGGTACGTGTAGAAGAAGTTGCTGGCCCAGGCGGCGGGGAGGATGAGGAGCATCTTCCAATTGGCGAAGAGCTTGAGGATCTCGACCGCCTCGGTGCCGACGTCGGAGTAGGTCATGGCGGTGGCGCGGGTGCCGTCGTCGCGGACGACCTGCGAGGGGTGGAGGATGGCGACGGAGAGGGCGGCGCCGGCGGCCATGAAGCACATGAAGGCGATGTAGGTGCCGTCGTTGACGGAGGCGGCGTCTTTGCGGTGGTAATTGAGGATGAAGGGAATGAGGCCGCCGATGACGCCGCCGAGGTTGAAGATGGCCCAAAAGAGGGAGATGTAGGAGCCCTTGCGGTGGGGCGGGGGGTAGGAGGTCATGATGGCGCCCTGGCCGGCCCAGAGGAGGCCGGCGCCGACGCCGAGGATGGCGCCGGCGAAGACGACGAAGGTCTGGCCATGGGAGTGGTTGTAGGAGAGGAGGGAGCCGGCGTAGAGGACGTAGGTGGAGCAGCCGGCGAGGAGGGTCAGGCGGGGACCGAGGAGGTTGTAGATGCCGCCGCCGAGGACGCCGAAGACGGCGAAGGTGGTGTAGAGGGCGGTGTTGGCGTTGTCGACGGCCCGGTGGTCAAGCTGGCCGCCGCCGCCCATGCCGGAGAGGGCGTTGAACATGCCCGGGCAGCAGAAGCACACCAGGCCGATGAGGGAGACCTGGACCAGAGGTGAATTGTATCGATACGGCGACAGAGGAAGAGACGATCTTTCCTCGCCATTATTTCGCTGCTCTCCTTCTTCCGATCCCAATCCCATTCTTTTTTATAAAAACTTGGGTGCTATCGGGATCGAGAGAGAGAGAGAGAGAGAGAGAGAGAGAGAGAGAGAGAGAGGATAGGGGATTTAGGAATGAGATTCTCGCGATGAGGAGGAATCTGGAGAAGGGTTGGATTTTTATGATGGCGAGAGGAGGGGGGGGGGAAGGGTGGGAGGACGGAGTAATATAATCCCGTAGATGTGGTGACTCCTGGTTGGCTAGCGTCTGCCGTCCGGAGGTCGCTTAATATTATTTTCCCCTGTCAAAAAGAAAGCAGCAGCTGCTTGGCTCTATACGCCACAGTTGAATCACTTCTCCATCCATAAAATTTAATATTATAGTAATTTAAAAATATTTTTTAATACAAAGAGTTAATATTGAGTAAAATTTTTTACATATTTTTATAATTTTTAATTTATACTTTCAATTAATGTAAAAATAAATGGCATCGATTATGTTGGTATGATAAAATACAAACTATGATGCTTTTAAACCATCTACTCCGTGAAAGGCAAGTAGTTTTTATACGGACTGCATCTTTTATGAATATCCTAGGAAAACGATATACACATTTCATCTTAAGAAAAGACCGTAGTTAGAAGCTATCGACAAAACACATGCAAGGGAAATTAAGTGTCTCATATGCATTGTATAGCATATTAATTAGATGCCCAAACCTTGAAATGCTTCAATACACAAGATAAAATCTTGGATGCATGATGGCACTTCCAAGTACAAGGGAGGCAAAAGATTGTAATTGTAGCTGCTACAACATCGAAAGTTGATAACTCAAAAGAGGAGGAAAAAAAAAAAAAAAAAAGTAGGAAGATGATTTTAGTGGCATGGTGATAATAGAAGGATATATTAAAAAATCTTAGAATTTATTATTAAAAGAAAGAAATTTTTAGAAAATAAGGCAAGAGGAGTAAAACTTAAACTAGTTTAAACCGAATCAATAAAAATGATTATTTAAAAAAATCATATTTGATTACTTTTTATAAAACTAAGGTTAGAAAAGTTGATAGCCTTCAAAACCTAAAAATATGATTTTTAAATAATAGATTCTTCTTGCTTTTATGTAAAAACTATTTTATATAAAATTAGATTTTTTACTTTATTTTAATGATGCATTGCATGAAGTGTTTCATCCAAACTTAAGTTTCCTTGAAGTTCACATAGTTTTAATTGAATGTAAATAAGTTTGATATAGAATTTGTTTGGATTAACTGTTGGTTTTAATTAGTGGAGCCAACAGCTGTCTATTTAAGATATCCTAATAGTCCATCCAAACTAGCCCACAGATTTGCTTATCATTATCATCAAAAGCTTGGTTCCTTTCTAAAGAAAAGATCATGACCTTAAACTAGACTAGCATATTAGACGGAGGTTACATTTTACTCATCTAAATAAAACATAAGGAGGGCTTATGGAACCAGAATATCATCCAATCAAGTTGTTAGAACAAATGAAAGTCAAAAGCTAATACTTCTACGCAATTAAATGGAATTTGAAATGATCAAAATATTGAAAAAGAAAATGATAAAGAACAAATTATTCATGGGTATAGCACTATCTTCTAACTCTCACTAGTCAAATTCCCCAAGCTCATATCTGGGCCACCGTGAGAGCCAATTTCTATCGTAAAGCATCTAACTTCCAGCCTTGTCACTCTCACTCTCGGTCCTATTCTCCACTCATGACTTTGGTGCAACTTCCCGATATATAACTTTGGTTAGTCTCTCTCTAGTTTGAACGCTTTGAAATTTTGATCAAGTCCACAGAAGACTTCTTCGCATCATCACATGGGTGATGCCGAGCTGCTTTATATAAACTCATCTCCTTGTTCCATTTTCGGTGTCGCCATTGTTATCCACGTAAGGTGTAGCATTTTCCTATGCCATGCAAGGATAGGAGCAAAGCATCACGTATAAGATATCCACGTCAAAATTCATGGTAATTAAAGTTCTTTCTTTTTGGATCATCTTATCCAATGCTACTTAAAAATAAATTGCAACGTAATTTTTGTAAACATCTCTTGTCATACGTTTTCTATTGGCATGATCGATATGGTGCGTCTCCCGCTGTCGTTGCTGCCTGTCATCGAGAAAGGCAGCATCTTACAATTTACAGCCATATTTTCACGCAAGAAGAGGATGGTATGAAAAGAGACGAACTCATCTTCCGGCAAGAAGACAATGGACGGACGGCAGCCGGCGCCCAGCATTCCCTACTGCTCAAGTGCTCTAGGAATGATAGGAGTATTTAAATTAATAACAGATGACGTACATACTTTGTTTGGTTGAATATTTTGTATATGATGAGTCCAAATAGCGAAGCACTGTGGGCCTTTGGGAATCTCCGGCGAGTTTGACGAGTAGGAGACGATTGGCTGGTTGATCTGCTGTATAAAACTTGAAAACCAGGCTAATTTCCTATGGGCACGTGTAAAGAAAAGGCTTCTCGTACGGTTTAATTTTTAGGTGTCGGATGGTGAATTGATGGCTTCGGTGTTTGGTAGAGTGATCGGTCCGGCTTGTCCAGCAGGCCAGCGAATGGCGGAGAGGGCCGCGGGGATTCCGGCTCCAGCCTCATCCGCTCCGACTTCCAAGCACCAACTGCCAAGTGGAGTCCGTGAACGCTGTGCTTGGAGACCAAAAGATCCTGGTAATTTCTTATTAGATACGAAGGAGGATTGGATCTAAGTGCGTCTGTTCTTTTGTTGGTTAAAATATATTTTAGGTTCCAAACTTTCACTCAATATTTATTTTAACCCTCAAATTTTCTGTTATAATATTTTAATTTTTTTATTAAAAATATTTATATTTTTAATATTTTATTATATAAATTAATATAAATTCATAAAATATCTGATATGTTACATTATTATAAATATATCAACTATTTAATAGAGTAATATAAGATTATAAAAATACAATATATTTAAAGTACATGGGTCTAAGCTGTAACAAATGAAAACACTAGCATATTAGCAGGCTTGGCAGAAGAAGCCTATTTTAGACGGGCTCATGTGCGTGGAATGTTTGATCCTGCCATTGATATGTCACACATCTTATCTTGACAAGGGAATCGTTTTAGAGATCGCAAATGAGTGAAGACTGATCCTTGGCATTGGAGCCGCCAATGATTGGAAACGCTAATCAATGCACTTCATTTCTTTCCACACATCGTTTTTCAGCCGTCATCCGAAAAAAGACATCTAGTCCAATTTTCTAGGGGGTTTACTCCAAATCTCCCACCATCTTTTCAACATGACAAAAATCTCTCTCTATACTCTTCCTCCTCCTCGCTTAAAACAGCATTTTTTTTTAAAAAAAAAAATTACACTCTATATATATTGATGATAAAGTTTTTATAAGTAACTTTATCTATTTCCCTTAAGTTACAAACGCATGGTTGGTAGGATAATAAATTTAGGTTCATTGCCAACTAGGATTCGGCGACCTCCTTACGAGTTGGAGAAGGGTTTGATATGGATGGTGGCATTCTCATTATATCTCTCCAATCTTAGTAAACATAAAAGAGCAATCTTGCATGGTATATAACCATCTTAATATAAAGGTTTGAACGTAGTATAAAATAATTCAATCCATTATCAAAGTTATTTCGCATGCATTACATAGGCTTGTTTTGCATTGTACTTGGGTTCTATTTTTGGAATGTGTTAGTGGATCGAGCCTCTCTGTTTGTTTAATTTCATTCGTTCTTTTTCTTTTTTTTTTTTTTTTTGTTATTCTATGTTTCCTCTTTTTTTTAAATTTTATCTCCCTTTCTTTTACTCATTTCATTCGAAATGTGAGATGGGCTTTTAGGCCTGCAGGCCGGCCCATTTGCCTCCCCACTAGTCCATTCTAGTGGCAACAGGGGGGGTTTTCTTTTTGCATTGTTTGTGATTATTCTCTCCTCCTCTGTTTTGTTACAAAGAGAGAGTTGGAACAAGATCGAACCCTGATCTAGCAAATTAATGGTTAACCAAACTAACCAAAAAAGATTATAGAAGGATGCGCATTAGAACAAACTATTCCAAACCTTAGAAAGATTTCAAGGTAATATGAATTTAGAGAATTAAGAAAAAAAAAAAATCATAAAATATATAGAATTAATGTAGTTCATCCATTGGCCTAAGTCTATAAATGAAAAAGAGTAGAAAATTTTCGCTATCAAAAGATGGAGTACTAAATATAATAGGAGTCTCTATAAAAATTCGAACCCTAAATGTTCATAATCTTACAATAACTTTCTAAAATACAATTTTATATAGGTCCGTACCATAAGGACTCAACTCCTACACTCGCCAATGGGGCTATGGTGGCAACCTAGGGCTTGGGCTAATTTTAACTCAAGTTTCCTCTTAAAAAAATATTAGATTAGATCATATACTGGGTTGAACCTAAAAATTTAAGATACTTCTTGTATCAAACGCCAAAGAAGGCACTATGATCGTGTATAAATATTCAAAATTTTTTTCTGCGTATAATTGATATGAGACTAAATACTCATCTATCTTTATAATCAGTACGATATACAGAACTTTATAGTGGCGAACATTAGTCCAGTGAATGTTCAATATGGTCACACACTGGGCAGAAGCACAAGCCCTGATCTTTATCAAGAAGTTGGATGCCCCACGATCAGGTAATTAACGTTAAAGCTTAGATAGGCCAGTTCTTGATCCTTTGGGTCATATGCCACAAACTTGGCGCATTTTGAGCCGGGTTGAAGGTTAGCTCAAACGTCAGAGTCCTTCAATCATCGGCCGCATTTCGTCTTCCCTGCGGCCTCTTCCCTGTGCCTTCCTCTCCTACCTCATCTCACAACCCAAAGATGAAGCCAATGGATATTTGATGGCATCGGAAACCCAACCGACATCCAATTGCTTTAGAATCTGCAATACGTTATAATTTTTATTTTTTTGCTCAGGGAAAAGATTAGCCCTGTAGGGAACTGATCAGATTCGTTGGTGTATTCATATAGAGTAGATAATTCATTTGGCTTTATCTTTGGTTTTAACATACGTAATTTAGATTCAGGAACGGATCTCACCGAACCCGACCTGAAACTAATCCATGACCATTCAAAGCAGTCCATTGCCTTGATGGATATCACGCGTGAAGTGAATAGGCTAGCAGCTCAATCATGAGACCCCATTCAAAATAAATAGACCAGGAAATGCTTAAAAATAACATACCACCATTAAGATGAGAAAGCAAGATCAAATTGCTAATAAGATAAACCCAGGATTAGATATTGCGATTCTAATCATTACAAATTTGAAGACATGATCGGCTTGATTATTGCCTCAAAGTTGATTAGATTTTTTGGTTTATATATTTAGATTTGCTTGTATAAAACTTATATAGTGCTTCGGATTTGGGATGGATTTAAAGTGTAACAATCCGTTGCGTACTTGAAAATAAATTTTCACATGCAAGGCGTTATATGTAGAGCAATTACACATAATTAATTAAGATAAAGGACCAACTTTTATCTAATTTTTGCTTATATCTCGATCTTTGAAAAAAATAAATAAATAAAGTTTGATAAGCCTTCGCTCAATAAGTATACCAAGTATAAATTAATGGATTAAGCAATTTTTATAAAACTTTTATGCATATCATTGGTTAAAAACTGATAACTTACACTTCACAACTTTACATGTCATTAATATATTAATACTTATAAATCTCGAGGTCTCTCAAAATTTTTAATACAATAATTTTCATGTTATCATATTCAAAACTTTCAAATCATTTATCATTAACAATTTTTATATCGTTATATTAATAATACTTTATGGTCATAAACTAGAGTAACATTTATTCCTGTGATAGAACCAATATACCACATTTAACTATGTGGATGGAGTTTTTACTTAGAAGGTGGGTCCCGGTATCAATTATCAATCATCAATTAATGAATACACATCAGACCGAGAGTTCATATTTTTAGTTATATTTTATCATCAATAATTCTGTATTTATTAATATTTATCTATTTATATAATCATGTAAATTTCTTTTTTAAAAAGAAACATAAAATTTTCCCTTTTCTTTTCAAAGCTTGAAATTTCTGTTTTTTTTTTTCTTTCAATAAAATCCTTGTAATATCAATAATTTCAGTATTTGCAATAAATTAATCAAGCATAAAATAATAAAACCGTAATATTTAACCAAGAGTTTATAATTTCTTGAATTGATATTTATAATTAAGCAATTTATATAAATCTTCTAATTTATAATTAACCTATTTACTTGATTTAGATTTGTAATAAACATGCTATATAGAATTTAAACCTTTAATAATATTTTAAAAATAATTACAAAATCTCATTATTTTAAAATAACTGAACATATGAAAGTTTAGTAATTATTTTAATTCAAACAATCATTCATCAATAATAAAATAAATTTTTGGCAATCATGTAACATTATAAAAATCATAATTTATTAGTTTAAAATCCTTTTAGCAATCATGGATAATTTATAAAATACTCTAATTTATGATTAGTTTACTTATGTACTTCAAATAAAATTGGAGAGAACAAATAAAATTGATGAAAACTAATCGTTATACTCTAGAGCTTCGTGAACCTTCTTGATCCTTCAACCATCATCTTTTTCACCCTTTTGAACTATTGATTTCATGTCAAAACACCTCCATTGAGCCCCATCTATCTAGAGATTTTTAGAATTAAGAGCTTTTGCACTCTTCATAAGATACCAATCTTTTAAAATCAATAAAATTCCTAATTCTGATAGGATATTAATTTATTTAAGAAAATCAAAAAGATAAATATCTATTAAATATTTAAAAATAGATTCTTAATTCAAAACTAACTTCTAACTTATTCGATATAATTTTGAGATATAAAAAGTTGGATAAAAACATCAAAAATTATCTTTAATCATCAACAATGATATTTTTATAATTTATCATAAATTCATAAGCAATGATATACGTTCATAAAATTATCTTTAACTCTCTCGATTGACCTTCGATTTGATTGATTCAAGATGCGTTACGAAACCGAATTAATACTGAACATTATAAATATAGATTTAATTAAAAATTATAATTATATTATTATTTATTATTTTTTAAATTTAATTTAGTCAAATTACAGTTTAATCTAAAGTAAATTAGCCAAAAGGGTTGGGTCTCACAAAACTCAAATTCAAATATTTTTTGTTTTTTTTTGTTTTTTTTTTTTTTTGAGTCCTAGACATGGGGAGAACTATCAATAATTTGGATAAAAAAATGATGAGAGGAAAGAATTACTTGGGTCCAACATTATTAAAAATTTGTTCTAGAAGTTTTGAATCTGGTTGTCTCTAACTAAAGGAATGGTGCAGCAATATAATTTTTAGCTTTCATACTTCTAATTTTATAATCAAAATTTGGTTCAAGTTAGACTTCATATTTTATTATGAACCTACACTTTCCGAAATTTCGTTTGGATTGGCCGATTGTCATCCTCAATTATCACTATCATATATCACAGATGGATATCTACTAGTAGTGCTGCCGCCTTCTCCCATAGAGACTTCAATGTTCCATAGTGTTTTTAAATAATTTTAGTGCGTGAGGAATTTAGATACAGTAAATCACACATGATTGCTTGAATCAATAATTCAAAACTTCACTTTCAATTCAAAAATAATGAATGACAATACATATAACTTAAATTTTTCTCTCCCTTAGAATTATTGTTCTTTTTCTAAATATTTAGGTACAAGCTATAGTGCGTTGGATGAGATCCCTAAGTGTTGCCCAGCTACGCAACTTAAGAGGAGAGGTAAATTGGGTTCTTTAAAAATTTTTAATAAGTACGTGCAATTTTGCAAAACAGTAAATTTTGTGTGAGTGTGAAGTGTTGATGGCAAGAACAATTATAGCAACAATAAGAGACAAATACATAAACACAGCAATTTATAGTGGTTCGGTGCTACTCTTTGTACCTACGTTCACTCCCCAAGAATCCTTTGGGAATTTTCTTCACTAATCGTTCTTCAAACGATTACAAACTTAGCTAACCCAGCTAGCTTCTTGTTTCACAGGCACAAGGAAGCCTTTCCTTAGCTTTCTCAGCTTACTTCTTATTTTTGGACATAAGGGAGCCTTACAAATCACCAATTATGGGTTTGGCACACCCTACATAAGTTTCAGCCAAGTTGAAACTCAAGCAACTTACAATGAAAAGAGTTTCAGAAATTTTTAGCTCTTTAATGAGCAAAAATAATAATAAAAGTACTTTACACTTTTAGAAGACCTCCTCCTTTGAATGAGCTTCTTCTCTTTAAATGTTGAAGTTATAAGCACTTGAAAAAGCCTCTTGAGTAGTTGGAAGGAGCCTTGAATGAGTCTTAAAGGAGTTTTAAACTCAGTAGCACACTTTCATTTCAAAAACTGGAAGGCTGAAATTTTTCTTGATTTTTTCTTTATTTTTCTCTCTTTTTCTCACTTGTAATCCCTAAAAAATGCTTTCAATCTCTTGCTAATCAATCCCATTTACGAGTATTTATAGTTTACTGAAGGATGGAAATGTTAAATTAGCTATTTGTGACCGTTGGAGACACAGAACTAGCCATTACAGCAATTCTGGGCAAGTTAATCAACTCTAAAGTCGACTACTTTTGGAAAACTCTTTGTTCTGACCACAGTAGCCGACTCTGGAGTCAGCTAACTTGATAACCTTCACTGTCTTGGCCACAGTAGCCGACTCTAGAGTCGGCTAACTTTAGAATGTTCACTGTTTTGCTATAGTAGTTGACTGGTTAGTCGGCTAATATGAAATTTCTCACTGTTTTGCCATATGAGCTGACTAATTAGTCGGCTAACTTGAAAAAACTTACTGTTAACTCTCTTGTGGCATAATTTTGACTTGATAGCTTGCAAGATAGTTGGCTAAATGCTTCAATCTTCCATTCTAAGTGCTGGTAGCTATGTAGGAGTTGATCAACACCTTCAAAACTTGAAAACTCATTCCAAAAACAAAAAAACTCATTGAAATGAAAAAATAATTACTTTAGTTCTCATAATTTTGAACTTTCTTCATTTGAAAACCTTTCAACCATCTGAATTTCACTTGATTGAGGCTTGAATCATCCTTAGTTAATCTTGGTCTTTTACAAAACTTTCTCTCTTGAATCATAAACCCATTTAGAAGCTTGAAATCATTTTTAATCATCTTGATGATTCATGTATGCCTGCATTTCATCATAATTCTTCACAAAACTCATTAGTAACTTAATTGTTTTGTGATCATCAAAATCAATGTGAGGTCAACACTAAGATCATTATTGGCACCACCATCTAAGGATCCATCATACTTTATGATGATAATGTGGTGGCCAAAATTGTTTCAATTGATATCAAAGCATTTGTGATTAATTAAATACAATAAGATGAATCGCTAGCCCAGTCAACAAACCAACCAAAATGATAGCTTATGATACTTTATAGCAATATAAAAAAACTCTAAATAGCAGCAATAACAATAATAAAACCTTAATCTCAAGCTAGTTAGGATCAGCTACATGAATCATTTTTCTTCGTTCAACTTTATTCTAAGTCTTTTTTTTTTTTGTAAGATGTAAAAAATTTTAAGTTTTTGTTTATTACTTTCCTCCATATGATTTTCGATCGATCTCTCTCTTTTTCGACCTCTATTTCTTTTTTATTTTTTATTTTTTCTTTACATGTATCAAGTCATTCTTTTCTACAGATATATCTTTAAGTTTACGTTACACATGTTCAAACCATTTAAATCATTCTTTCCTTAATTATAATCGATTGAAGCTATCTTTATCTTTTTACTAATAATTTTATTTTTTATTTTATTTTTTTTATATTATTATATATTTAATAAAAAAAATTTAAAATTAAAATTAAAATTATATAAGATAAAATTATTTTAATTTTTTCATCCAACAGGATGCATTGCTATCCCATTTCATTCTAATATTTGGAACAAAAGATGGACTGAGACGCCGGTATCAGTTGGGGGGTATTAGAATTATGGGGGACGGACGTATCCTGGCATCCCGTGTGTCTTGTTGAGATTTGATACCATTCTCCGGGCGTTGAGATGATTGCCATGGCTTTGGGCTTGCATGACCATAATCTAAAATCAGGAGTGGCGGAGAAGGATGAGCGTCTATGCTGGCCTAAAAAATAGCGCTCTACTTTGGAAGCAATCACGCCCGTCCAAATGCAGACAAAGTCTCGAATCGCGGTGACCTTTTCGACTCCCGGATCGCTCAAGCCCGCAAGGAAACACGCCTTCCGTGAAACGTAAGCGAAGGCGAAATCATAGCGTTTCTTCCACTTGCTGGACTGGTGTTTATGCTCCTAGTCCATGCTCAAGATATATGGCATCGAATTCGTCCAAAGGTTTCTAGAATATAAAATATAGGGTGTTGCCATCTCTATAAAACAGGTGAGATCAAGATTATAAGTTTAACTCTACTAGCCTAAAAAATAAATAAATAAAAGTAATACTAAAAAATAAAGGAATAAAAGGGAAAAAAAAAGACATGTATAACCTAAAAGATTCCTTAGCCAATTTTATCCAACTTATGGTGGAGACATCCATTTGCAATTGAGATAAAATCTAAAATTATGCTAATCTACCAAATAAATAACAAATTACAAATTATGGTTCGGACTAGAAAATTAACTACTTTATTATAATGCTATTAACATTTATAAATGAAAACAAAGTATAAGTACGGTTCAAATCGTAGAAGCTTCAGTTGATGATCAACTATCTACTACAAATTTTTTTTTATTTGGATTCCATCTTATATATATATAATTAAACTCTTTTTTTAATTTTTTTAATTTTTAATCTACAATTCTAAATTAATTAAACTCTTTTTAAAATTTAATCTTTTTATCTAATAAATGTATTTTATTTATCATATTGTTACTTTCAATTTAGAATCAATAATTTTAGAATTTAAATTGTATAATATTAAATTTCAAGAAATTTATATTTTTTCATTAATGGCATTAATTGGTTGGCTCTAAGCATTAATTGGCAAACTCTAAGATATCACTGTCAATATGTGTCAATTTCATCCAGCCCCATAAAACTAGCATGATCTTATCAATTTTAATTACACTAACCATTAACCTTAATTATTTTATGAAACATTATTAACCTAATCCAATTATTATAGCATGATCACTTATAGAATAAGATCGGGCTAAGATCATCACGAAGAAACACCTCAATTTTGTTGAGATATGCAAAGAATAAAATAAAAAAAAAAAATACACAATTTTATTGATAGAACAAAATAACCACTCTTACCAATATGTAAATTCTAATTGTGATTGATAGAATAAAAATAAAAAAATAATAATAATAAAAAAAAGATCACCAAAATAACCTAAATAGGAACAGAATTGACAATTGTTCTCAACATTAACTCATAATCTAATATTATGCAATTTTATGTTTCTTTTGTATTTTGAATTTTATTTTCTCACATATTATCGCATTCATCTAAGAAGTATAGAGGCCGAATCGTTCAGTTTCCGGGATCTAGGCGGTTCACGAGGGCCAGGGCGTTGCTGGTGAGCTGGGAGACCTCGACCACCTTGCTCTGGATGGCGGCCCGGACCCGCTCGCCGGCGTTCTGGGCAAGGCTATCGAGGCAGGTGTCCTCGTCCGTGAGGGCGGCGCTGACCCACGTCTGGACGTTGCTGAGGTGCCACATGAACCGTTTGCTCGGGCCCCCGTCCATGCGACGCATCTCCTGGACCGACCGGCGGAGGCTCTCCGCGCAGTCCCGCACGTTCTCGAGGCAGTCCTGGACCGCGCCGTCCTCCCTGGACCGGGGATTCTTGACCCCGGGGGTGAGCTGGGAGACGAAGGTGGAGGCGGACTGGGCGCGGCCGGCGGCGACGGAGAGAGCGGCCATGGCGAGATCGCGGGGGCTCCAGTCGACCGCCTGGGCGTAGGACTTGAGGCACTCGACGCAGAGGGCCGGGTAATTTGTTGCGCCGCACGAGGCGCTGATGAAGTCGGCCGGGTCGGAGGAGAGCGTGCCGGCGGAGAAGCAGAGCGTCAGGAAGAAGACGAGAGGAAGGGAGAAGAGAGAGTGGCCGGTTCTCGCTTCCATAGCCGCGGTTCTTTTGGTCTCCTCTCTTATTTCCTCTATGCTGCTCTGCCTCCGTTGAATCGGGCGTTGAGGGGTTTGTAATTGATTAATTAACGCATGCAATGCATTAATGGATTTAAAATAGTATGTTTAATTCCTCTAACTTGATTTTATTAAAATCATTAAATTTGATTTTAAAAAAATTTTGGATGCTTAAGACAGCCTAAGTTGACAAAAAAAAAAAAAGAAAAAACTTGAAGCTCTTGCTAACGAGACTAGTGGTGCATGAGATCAGTAAACTTGATAAATTATTTTATAAACAGATAAACAAGCGACGCTACGTGCTAGCGTGCAGGTTGGATGCAAAATTGTACGTGAACTAGTGGATCAAATGGGCAGTCGTCGCCTTGGTCAAGGGATTACTTCATGGCTGGACCGTAGTCTACGCAGGTGTCACGTGATTTGTTGAGGTTTACCCATCCAATTGACGTATGGTTCCATTTGCAGCTATTGTCTCGAGGTTTTGACCATTAAATTTGTATCTAGTGGGACTGGTCGAGGTTCTACGCCAAATCGACCAACAATTTGATCCGCAATTGCTTGATATGATTTCCATTATATATATATAAAGCTTACTTGATACGATGGCTTGATTCAGATATCAAAAGCAAAACTTAAATCTATATAAAAATGAATTTGGATTAGTTTTAAATCTTATGGATCTAAAGCTTATTTATTTATTTTTACTGAATGGGACACGTTATTCCATCTTGGAGCATTCTTATCCTTCTCTCCTTTAATTTTTCTTTATATTTTAATTCTTTATCTTTTTTTCTCTTTTATTTTATTTTTTTTGTCCTTTCCTTCCTTTCTTCTCTTTCTTTTTTTTTTTTTTTTTTTCTCTTCTTATTTTTATTTTTTTCTACTTATTTTTATTCTTTTTTTCTTTCCTTACATGGCTAGATTTTAGTGTTTGGGCCTCTATTCTAATCTCATTTTCATACTGAAAAAAGAAAAGTGATAATTGAACACCTTTCATCTTTTTATAGGATCTAAATTATTGGTTGAATTAGCATTATATTATTTGATAGAAAATATAATATAGTTTTTTTTTTGTGGATTATAGGATTACTTTAAACTTTATGATGCCATTTATCAACTAAGAAAATAAATATTAGGATTTCCTAATTTTAGAGATTTTTTCAATTTATAAGATTTTCTTGATTTGGATGATCTAGTTATTAAGAGAATTCCTGATTTTCTTAATTTTAAAGATTACCTCAATATGTAAGATTTAAAGGGATCAGTTATTAAGGGAACTCCCGATCTTTTATTTTGAAGATTTTCTAAATCTATAAGATTTTATTGATTTTAAGGAAATGCCTAATTTTTTTAACTTTAAAGGTTCTCTTAATTTATAAGATTTCATTAATTTTAAGAGATCTAGTTATTAACGAAATTTCTCATCTCAGTTATTAATATATTTTTTTAGTTATAAATTAGTTATATGGAGGAATTCATTCCTACAATTGTATTAGAGCAAGAATTAGGTTTTAAACCAATAAATATGTAACAACTTTTCTAGCTTTTTCATACTAAAATAATATTTTGTTTCTTTTATTTGAGGGCTCAATCTCCTCAAATTTGTTATCTGAAGGTGTGATCCTCTTGAAGCGGTCATAATTATCTTAAATTTTTTATTTTATCAATCATTGCGATTGAGATTCGCAATAATCTGCATTATTCAAAATTGAAAGAAACATTAATTTTTTTCTTTCTTTTTTATTGTGCATGTACACTACAGCTAGGCACTACACTGCAAAGATTCTTCCAACAATGAATATGGTCATTAACTACATTTCTTCTTCGTTCAATTCTTTGAAGCATAATAACATTGTTAATATTTTGTTCAAATTTCTCCATAAGTTAAAATAATATCATGATTTAACTATTCCAACGTCCAACTAAAATATTTGAAAGACAAGGAACCTAAAACTCTAGTATCAAATTGAAGTAGATCAAATGTGTCAACAAAATAGATATTTATTTTTCTATCATAAAAAATAAATTATTTTTCCCCAGATAGTAAACCTTTCCCATAAATATTAATCTTTTCTTATTAAGATGTCAGAAGTGATCAAATAACTATTAAATACATCCTGGTTTATGCTTCTTCTTCTCTTTTTTTTTTTGAATAATTGTTTTTTTAAGTATATAAATTCATATTTATAATTTTATTATCATGGATATGTCTTATTTAAATCTCATCGAAACCATGGACAAATAAAGAAGCATCTATCTCTATTTTTAGGCCTAAAAGAAATTAATCTTAATAGCGTATTTACATGAAAATTTTAAGATTCTTGTTATTAAACTATAGATTAAATTCACAGAAAGTTTAAGTGAAGAAGCAAAGGAGGAGACTTGGAGACAGTCTTAGGCTTTAAGGTGGGTAAGAGCACATAGATGTCAGTGTCCTTTTTGCCAGGATTCTAAATTTCAAGTCCCACCATTTATTACGAGCCAAGCAAGCAGGGCTTTGCTGAATTTGTGAGGACTTCTCGAGGGTGGCAAAAGGTCTCTGGGTTCTTCTTTCCCAAAAAGCTTTTCAAAATCTTTCTTCCATATAGCCCTCTCCGGTACTGAAACTAAATATGAATTCTTAGCTCATATACTACTACTGTTGAATTATGTCGGCTATGTGTGCTTTCCAAGGATCTGCATGGCAATTTGAATGAAATAATAGTCACCTCCAATCTAATATACCACACATGCACCAAGGACAATCTAAATATCACAAAGCTGCTTCTTTTTTTTTTTTAATTTTAATAACGAACAATCCACCAGAAGGTCGTCAAAGAAGTCTTGCCTTCTATGAAAATTTTTGTTTCTTTACATCTTTCCTCCCATGAGATTATCATTCAAATCTTTCCTTCCACGGGAGATCCATCATGGATACTGATAGGAGAGGAGATCTTTTCATACATGGCTGGATTTTTTATAGATGGCATCTATCTATCTATGAAACCTCTATTAACATTAGATTTATATCTCTATTGTTATATGTCTGGACAAATCCAATTTGTATCTATATCTATTTAAAGTATTATAGATATGAATTTTAGCTTTTGATTAATGTCATATGTATATTAATATCTATCAAGTAAAAAAAAAATATTGAAATGAAATATTGATATTTGATCCATATCTAATTTGAGAAACTTTATGAAAGAAAAATTTTGAAATTCTACTCCATCTCCATTAATATCTAATTTAATCACCATTAAATATCTATTTTATGTCCATATTTTTACCGGTATTATTAATATACAATTTTATTAATATCCATTCAAAAGCAAGTATGAATATGAATTTTAGCATCTAATTAATATTCATAACTGTACCATATTAATCAAATAAAAAAAAGTTTCAAAGATGGGTGTATTGATATCTGATTGTATAAAATTTTGATCTCACTCCTAAGAATGGGTAGATTCGTTGAAAGAAAAATTCTAAAAAATAACTTAGTTACTTGATCTTTAGGTGTTTTATTAGTAAGGGTGAAAGTGGATTTAGTAATATCTATCTAAATATATTTTTATATCTAAAACTATGATGATATGAATACTAACTGGAATATTGAAGTGATATCTATATCTATATCTATATCGGTGAAAGAAAAATAAATATGAATATGAATAGATAATTATTCAATTTATATTTAAATATCCAGTTTACTTATAATCACTTTATTCTTATGTGGTACTCATCAACTTTTAAGAATGATAAGTAATCGTACTGGCATTGTATTGACTTAATTTATTTTCTATCTAGTGATATCTTTCATTTCGTAGTCATAAAGTAAAAAATAGAGTTTTTTATCATATTTCTTGCACTTAATAAAAAGGGGAAAAAAAAAGGAGCAAAGCTACATGACAAAACTTTGGGACTAAAACCACGTTCCTATCAAAGATTTTACACTTATAATGGAAGTCTTATAAATTATTGTAGCAGTAAGGCAATATGATTAGGCTGAGTGGTACCCCAAGGGAGGAAAACGACGCAGCAAAGTTATATGACAGACTAACCTAGAATCAAATGCTTACCCATCAAAGGTTTTGGTGGGTTCAAACTTTTGAATCTACTGCTGTTTATCATTGAAGTCCTATAAAAGAAATACAACAGCAATGCAACGTGACAAGGGTGATGGTGCAATGCAACGTACCATGATCCACATGACAATGTTGTCAATTGGGCACATCATGGTGACAATCATCAAATCAGAGTTGCTGAAACTTTGGACAAAGATTGATCATTCACAATTTATAAATCAGGAGATGCATGTCAAACTCAAACCTTCTCATCCTAAAATAAATACAATCCATGGTGACTAGTAGCGTTATGCATTTCATGCTACTACCTGTTGCACATACCTAATACTAATATGCCAATCCTCTTGTTATTTATGGGAGTCTTATGGAATGTTCCAAACATGTTATTATTCTCATATAGGTTTAATTTCACTTTGGGCCAACAAAAATCCCTACTAACTTCTCAATGCTGTAAGTGCAATCTCCTAATATAAGCAGCAGTAATATTTCATATAAACTAACTTAGAAACTCTCATGTTTTTTGTTTAAATCTCGACCATCTACTTAATAAACATAGAAAGACAGGCTCAGAAAAATTAAAAGGCACTGAAGCATATCTCCTACTTTAATTTTATTGCATTTTTTTTGTCAAAAGAAAGCTATAAATCTGACATTGTTTATTTGGATAGAACATTTTTGTGTCCCTATCAAGAATATTGCATAGTTGAAAAAAGGTTTCATTCCCCGTAAATTTATATGCATAAGGACCGAGGAGGAGAAGAATTTTCACAGCTTTTGCAATTAGATCTATATGATCATCTTCCCTTGGGGTCACAGAATAACTGGATTTGTAGACCCCCCTCAAGTTGTCAAGGTAAGTTCATCATTGACATATGCCCCCAACTTGGTCAGCCATCAAACCTTAAACCATTCTCAAAGCCTAAAATTCTTCAACGTGTGCAGACCCCCTGATACAATCTTATTTTAAGTCACATAGTGCAAAACTTCTTAGCTTTCACTCTCTATCCCCCAATATTATCTCATTTTACTTCTCTCCATGATCAAAGGGAATAATAGACTTTTATACATAGTAGCTTTGTGCACATAAATGTGGTGATTAATCCCATGCAATTAATATATAACTAAAGGCAACCTTTAATTTTTGTGGACTTGTTTTATCAGGATCAGTAGTTTAGAAAAATTTATATTCTAATACAATATAATTGCTGACCATTAGTATTAAATTAACATAATGAATGGTACAGCCAAACAAACATTGACTAACAATTCTTGGTATGAATAATCCCTCCATCCCATGATCCATTAGAACCTTTATGTGTCCAACTGGATTGCACGTGACTCTCTTCGGTGGTGCTTAGACTACTTGAAACATTCAATTTAAGCTAGCAGTGATCCGAAATATTCTCAAGGAAACAACCAGGAAGATGGATACTCCCACTAAGTTCTGGGATTACTTAATTATCTTTACAAGATTCTACGTAACCTTGACAAAGAAAGGAATCATGATGTTCTTCAAATGCTTGACATGCAATGAACTACAATAACTAGATTTCTGATGAAAACTTACTCAAGCTTTCGAATCATGATTCTGCAATTACAAATGTAAAAACTGTTGAGAAAGACACAGAACAAGAGAAACGAAATCATAAGAAGATAAATTCTTATGAGTTCTAAATTACCAAGTTTTACTAGTGTGTGTTCTAAATTTTAATATTTTTGAAAAGCTTGCTATCGAAAGTGACATTTAATGCTCCACCAGTTGATCACATAGCAGGGAATGCATGCCTGACACTTGAACCAGAGCACTGGTCCAACATGTATCAAATCCTAATATTTAGTATAAAATAAAGCTTAACAAACCGACTAATTCTTGCAACAAAATATCGTGAATTTTTCTCTTAAAAAAAAAAAAAAAATACAAAACCTTTTTCGAGCATTAGCATAAGATAGAACTCAAAATGTCTCATTCTTAGATACCTGAACAATCCCATGAAGCAGTGGAATGCATGCCACTTCTCTTTTAGCGTTGGTTTGAAGCATCGTCGAACTAGAATAGAAAGTGAACGCTTCTTGATTTTTTGGAAGCGCAATATCCCAGAAATAGAGTCTTGATTTTTTGGTTTATCTGTGAAGTAGATACTGTATAGTAAAAAGAAATATCATATTATTTTGATTAAATTTTATTTTAAGTCTATATTACATGGAGGGTGAGTTGAAAACATGGATTGCCATTGCTATTGGGTTTATATGGTCTAATTGGTATGGCAAGACCGTTCCATGGGATCTAAGACCCTTGGTTTGCTATGGGGCCTGCCCTCTTCCCCTTATCCCAGCTCCATATCACACAATGGCCCCCTTACCTTCAGCATGTTCTATGGATGTATTGTTTAACTCTGATACTGGATGGGATATGGATGTTATCAGTTCTATTTTTCCAGAGAATAACTCTAAGCTTATTTCTACCATCCCTGTAAGTGGAGCCGATCAGGAAGATATTCTCGCTTGGAGAAGTGATTATAATGACTCTATCAGTGTGAGCAAGGTTTATAATGACATTGTTCATAGGTCTGAATCTTTCTGTGTTGCAGCGCAACGAGCAGTAAGAGTATGGCAGTTGAACGCCTCTTATCGTGTGCAGCTTTTTATGTGGAGGGTCATTCATGGGGGTCTTCCTACTGCATCTATTTTACCCGAAACGATTGACCACCTTTTTCTGGCTTTCCCCAACTTTCAGAACATATTGAGTCTGATTGGAGATGAGCATCTTATTCATTTGACCTGCTACCTTTTCATGTCTTTCAATAAATCCGAACGATCGTTTAAGGATAATCGTAGTTTAAAATGCCTGCTACGCCAAACTGCATCAAGTAGAATGCCTAATTAAAAACATTTAAGAGTTCTCAAACTACAGTTCCTGCAGCTAAAAGATACGCATGTTGCAAATAAGTCCAGTGGTTGGTACTCCCAAAGTCTTAAGAGCATTCACTATCATAAATGCGTTTCTAAAAACATTTACAGGTTGCACAACTAACTCCGTACTCATTCACGGCAGGTACAGGAGCGAAAACCAACGAAAACCAACCAATGGAACCTTGAAATCGATCGCTATAATAATCAGCAATTTGAATAGCGTTAAAAAAACGGAACCTTGAAATCAATCGCTATAATAATCAGCAATTTGAATAGCGTTAAAAAAATGGAATGCTAGAAAGGAAAGAAATAAGAATACTTAAAATGTTCAGGGATCGCACAAAATCTAGTCCAATACTATGAACGTTAAGTCGCATGGCAATCGTCATCCCAGCATTTGGAAAGTGAGAATCAAACGAGTCCATTGATTTAGCATATATATTACAGATTTTAACAAATAGTACTCAACTTATATCTACGATTCCTGTCTTGCAGAGTACGACACCAACCGTAGCTAGCATACAGTAATAATTCGCCCCAACATTTTCAATTTACTATCACAGGCATGTTACAGGTTCCAGATCCTTCGAATTTTCCCATAACCCGAAAATTTACAGTTACCGATGAACATCAAAACAAACCATTAACATCCGAACAGCAGAGATGCATGATGCTTCCCAAAATATATTGAGCTTCATTCAGCACACTTGACACCTGAAAGGTACACCTGGGACTGTACAACACTACTCCCAATCATAAAACCTGGCATCACCATAAGCCCCACTTTAGGTCTTTGATCTCCCTCACCCAAAACAATGTTTTTCACCACGCTTTCCATATAAACCTCAGAGAACTCACTCCCATTCCTCACCTGAAAAACCTTAACTTTGGGATCGAAGGAATATGCCAACCTGTGTAACATCCATATTGACTTTGCTAACTTCAGAAATGCCTGGTAGAAAGGCGTCCTAGGATGCCCACCGCTCAAAACATGGTTCCTCTGATCCAGATTACCAAAGAAAGAACCCTCCATCTTTGGGTGCACAACCATTGCGTACTTCCTCCTGCAAAATTTTCCAAAAACTGAATCTGGGTTTTGGCTCAAAATATCCAATGGATCCATGGTTCTTACAGCAAGAAATTGATGGAAGAAACCCTCATTAGAAATGGAAAGATTGCCTGTCTCAACAGCGAAACTCTCTTCATGGAACCCACTGAACATTCTCTGGCAAATATGCGACTCAAATGCATACTTTTTGTGTGTCCTTCTTGCATAGACAACTGCTGGTTCAATTGCATTGGCTGCTGCATCAAGGTCCCACCCTGCTGCTTTCATCATGTTAATTAAGGGCTTTGAGAAATCATGGATGGATTTGTATGCTGTATCTACAGCAGAAGAGAACAAGTTTGGGGTCAATTCAACAGAGAAGAAGTTGTTTTCTTCTTCAGAGTCCTCAGGTTCCTTGGAAAGCAAACCTCTCTGCTTGAGTTTCTTCTCAAGTTTCAATTTTCTCTGAGTTGACTCCTGAATTTGTTGCTGCAATTGAACAATCTCAAAGTCTCTAGTCTGAATCTGGGACTGAAATTTTTTTACCATGACCTCATAGGTTTTCAACAGGTTTTGTTGCTCTTGTATTTCTGCAACTAGATGTGAATCTTGTGGTGTTGCTGACGTGAGCTTGGGGTTTTTATCCCTATAGGAATGCTTGAGTTCAGACAGCTTCAACAGTTCCTCTATAACAAGCCTATCGGCAGCCTGAATCTTGTCTGGGTCGTAGGGAGTATGAGCTTCCTGGAGTTGAACATATGCAGCTTTCAGAGAGGAAATGTTACTGAAAATCTTCAATATGAGATCCTCCATGGAGTCCTTATTCTGATTCATGCTCTCATCCATTGGTTGAGGATAAACCTTCTGGTTGTTGTTTTCATGGTTCTGCATTTCCTTGGGTCCAGTTCGTAGCATAACTTCCCTGTAGAAGCAGCTGTTCCAGGTAACCTCTGTCAGATGACCAATTTTAACCTGTATAATGCCTTCTAAGTAATTTAATAATTTAGAAAAGGATCTATGTCATGGAGTTTATCACAATCATATATATAGCATAAATCAATTAACAGCACAAGTGATAAGACACCTATAACAGAAATCAATGTAATCTAATGGTCATATCAATTGATCTGGCATGACAAAACTTAAGGACAAGAATCATGTGTCCTGGAAAACCTTTCCAACACAAAATGGCAGCAGAGATAAATCAACAAAAAACTAATATTGCTTAAATTTTATACCCTGTGCAAATGCAAGAAATCAAGTACAGGACCATGTGGACAAAATCAAGGGTGAAATATAGAACAAAAGACTTCTAAGATAGAGAATGGACCAAATAGCTATTAAAAAACATAAGATGGAAATTTTGTTTGACAAATTATCATGTGCTCACCAAGATTCGTTTGGCTCAAAGATACATCAGATGAAACAAGGCTCTATAAACTTGACGGTCTATTGAACATGGCCCAGAGAAAGGGATCCATGCCTCATCAAAATTTAATGTACAATGTCATAAATGAAGTCTTTTCCCGTCCATAAGGCCAGCCATTTTGAGAGGTCAATGTACAACCCATTAGAGTTCAATAATGCATTACAAATGGCTCTCAAGCATATGCCAATCCACACACACACACACACACACAGAGAGAGAGAGAGAGAGAGAGAGAGAGAGAGAGAGAGAGAGAGAGCACTATTCCAGTGTCCAACCATAGATATTAGGAGGCTAGTTGGTGTGTATGGTGACAAAGACTGTTGCTTTCCCTCAACTTGGAATAACTTTAAGTGAAAAAGAAGGAAAGCTTTGAAATTTAAAATTACAACCATCTCTACAGCATGAAGTTTAAACCAAAAATCATTGAAATGCAACATCAAAAACAACATACGCAGATTCCTGAGCAAAACTCCACTGCCACAGACAGTAGCTAACTAAATGGTACCATGTTGGTTTTTGAAATGCAAACACAAAGGCAGACATTGTCTCAGGCATATCAGCAAATACTGATACATGATGCGCCACCTTTGTCACAAGTATAACAGAAGGGCCTAAAACAGGGCTATATCCTACCACTAAAACAACTGGAGTGGATATTTTAGCAAATGACGAAGTGGACAACAACTGGAGTGGAAATTTTAGCAAATGACGAAGTGGATAACTAATGGGAAATGCAAAATTTATTCTATCACATGAAAAATTCAGCTAATTTTCAAATTTATATTCTTAATTCCCATGCTATTGGTTTCATTTCCATCCATCATTAAATCTGTATGTATTCTATATCAATTCATTTAAGACCTTGTAAAGTTTTTTATGATATACCATGATTATACTTAGTTGATATTGACTCAATCATTCAAGTTCTGCTTGAATGCAGCCCCAAAAAATCCAAAAGATAGAGGGTTAGTCCTTGGATCTCATCCTTAAAGTATTCGATACCCAAAACTGTTCATTTTTTTTTCTTAATATGTAATGGCTATTCAGTTTAGTTTTCTTTAAAGTTAACAGTTGTAAAAGACAGTATCCGAGTTTTACAAGCTGTGTAGCTTTGAATGCACAAAACAAAAAATCTAATGAATGATAGCTGATGCATTAATGCCCTTCACTGTTCCCCAAATACTTGGGATGTAATATGAGTGATATAATGATGCCAGTCATGATGACACATCTATGTCATGATTATAACATGCTCTAACATAAATCCATATTCAGAATGCATAAAAGAGTCAACCTTCAGAAAGAAGCAATAGAAGAAAGATGCTTCACAACCAGCTCCTCCCCACTAATGACAACACTGTCATTGAATAATCACCCTGCCGCAAATCTTGAAGTTAGAAATGGGGCTCAAGGAAATTTAGTGGAACACTAGTTGATATATTGCTTATCGTTTCAATTGACCAGGTAATGGGAGCAAGGCATGCTCAATAAGGGATTTCAAACTATCATATAGCAATCCCTACCTCTGTGGTCCCTGCATCTAAATTAGCCTGCTAAAACTTTGGTCTCTACATCTACTGAGTTCATCTCTGCAAGTTTCCTGGAAGATCCATTTACTAAGCTTTCTCCTCTCCAAAACTCAATAGGCACCTGTTCTAGAGCTTTTTTTTTGTCATGGTGTCAAAGTTCTTTTTTTTTTTTTTCTTTTTCAACACTCAAGTTCTTCATCCTCTATTTCATCAAATTCTAAAGTTTGCCACTATGATTAACCTTTTGCTCTGGTCCTACCAACTTCTCCTCCTCTGCTAGCACATGCTAATCCATTTCAAAATGGCCTGCCATTTGAACAAGACTGGGCAGAAATTATGATCGTTATACCTCTCCAAGTCCACTCCTGACGCACCTAGAATAGGGAGCAACAACAATGGTCTAAGATTATTGTCACAAATTAAGTTTCAGCTAAGAGAGTGATAGTTATGACGTTATATGGTGGAGACACAATAGCACAGGGGAACTAGCCTACTAAATGGGTAACCTCCATGACAATTAACAATTTTATCACAAAAGCTATAATTCTTTCCAGCATTTGGCATATTCATTGCATATATAACACTTTCTAGTTATATAAATTTGTCAGCAATTTGTACTTTAGCACATACTGACTAATGGATCTTTTCTTAAGAAAGAAAAGGGAAGGAAATTTATCAAGCCTAGGAAATTTCAAGAATTCTTCAATAAATTTCCATTTATCAGAATATTTCTCATAATTCGATTATGTTGAACAATAACTCCACTTCTCATCCAAATATATTCCACAATTTTTCATTCACTTTCTCATAACATACTTCTTACGCACCACTTCTGAAGTGAGGCAAAATAGTGCCATCTTCCACTAATTTCAAGTGCAACTTCACAATTTCACCATAGTTTAACTGTTACCACAAAGGATAGTCTACTGGAAAAACTACTTTTGTATTCCATGATAATAACACAACTCTACTTTTGCCACAAAGCACTCTTGATAATTGTAGGCCATATTTGAACAGAGAAAATTCATGGCAAGTGCTTAAGTCTCAAGGCTTCCCTTTGAGAGATACACCAATTTCTTCAGTACATATACACATCAATTCTCTCCATATTCCAAATATTTTTTGAAAAGAGTTAACATAGAATATAAAACAATCAGAAGCAACAATGCATTTATCAATTCCTGAATTACCCAAAAAAACATATGAAAACAAATATAATTGAAAATATTATAACTGTTAATGGGACAAAAA
The DNA here is from genome assembly GCA_017589505.3 of Metroxylon sagu. Classification (NCBI taxonomy): domain Eukaryota; kingdom Viridiplantae; phylum Streptophyta; class Magnoliopsida; order Arecales; family Arecaceae; genus Metroxylon; species Metroxylon sagu. The sequence continues at coordinate 87,773 of JACVBY030000250.1, read as the reverse complement.
GCATGTATCAAAACCCCATTCCTTGAATGGGCAATGCTTGTGGTTCACTTAGGGATGATTCTTGTGGTTTTATGACAAAGAGAAACATCATAACATTTCCCATCTCCTACCCTCTTTTCGTTCTTCCTTTCTCTCCCCTAGTAGAGATGGTAACTCCCTCTCTCCCAGATGAAATAGCAGCAACATCAATCAGAAATAGGTAATGTCAACAAAAAAAGAAAAAAAAAACACAATAATAGCCACATTGAGTCAATAACTTCCCCTCCATCCTTCCCTGTTCATCTCTCTATCAAGGTGAGAAGCAAGTCAACTTGGGTCATGCTTGTGTAGACGGGTTAAGTTAGCCTGTCCAAACCTCAAAACTTGCACTGTCAACTGTACCAATTTTATGTCAGCAAACATATCTTGTCCATGTAGCCAAGTGAAGATAACATAGCTTGAAAGTTTTTGTCAACAACACACTGAATAAGTCCAATCAATTATTAGCACAAGACAAAATAAACTAACAACTATTTGAGATGGAATGAGTTTACCTACCTCACCAATGGCAAGGCATGACAAATGATAACCTTCACCAGGGATAAACTCAACCTTCTCTTCTACTTACAATATCCAATAACACTGACACCAACAAAACAAAGCAAACATCTCTCCACTTTTCATGCTCAAAGAATATCTTTTGTTTCAGGAAACTATATGTTTAAGCTTATACACAAACACTAACTTCCACAGGAACTAGGATCCAAAGTCAAAGACATCTGTAAAATCATAAAAAAATTAAAAATTTGGCATATACATACTTTCATATTAGATAACATACCATACATGGTTGATCGCCAGCAAAAATGAATAATGAGACACCAAATCTTTTTTTTTTAAAAAAAAAGGAGAAACATAAGAAGCTCAGTTAAAAGCATAAATATGCCCAAAAAATCTAAACATCTATACAAGATAGGAATTCTGACCAAGGAAACTCTTCTAATTTATCCATTCATGTATGCTTTCAATTATATAGTATGAAAGTCTTCATGAGGTGCTTGGCAAATGACATGTCCTAAATTTCTTGTATTTCCTTTTTAAATGAAAGAAATTCAATTATGGGGATCTACATATATATTAATGCAATGCTTCTTATAAACAAACACCTTTAGTTCTATCATGTCAGTGCAAAGAGGTGTATTTATAAGTTCACTGAAAGAAAATATCCCATGGGCAAAAAACCTACTTCCAAACAAATTTACTTGATAAGAGATGGAATCATAATCAACAAGCATTCCTTTCTCTTGAATTAATCAGGTATTTTGCACACAACCAGCAAAGTTGCATCAAATGATAAGATCATAGACATGCCCATGGTCTACTAGATCACCAACTTCCATCATAGAAAATTTGCCTTGAATTTAGTGTACTATATACATATATGTTTGCATCTATGTATCCATGCATGTATGCACGTGCATATAGACATTTATCTTAGAAAGCATAAATAATATAATTGAAAAATGGTCTTGACTTTCCTACACCGCTCCTCATTTGTGGACTGCCATGAAAAGATCGTCCCTAATTACAAACAATATTAACAATTTGAGTAATAATTCAACTACATGCTGCATAGACTTAAGCAGACATCCTTTGATTTCTTATGCTCTAGCATCCCTAAACGAAAGTGAAAGCCAGCTACTTCCCACAAGAAATTACACTCCCAGTTAAGGTTTTAAATAGAAGTGAAATGGTGAGACATCCCATCATCCCAAGCGTTGAGACAGGGCATCGTTCTGAGTGTCAGCATGGGACAAGTTGAGAAACAGAATAAAACAACCTCTTTCCTGAGTGTCAGTATGCAAGGTGTCCCATTCCCAGAAAAAAGGGACAGCCCTGTCCTATGATGTTTAAAACCTTCCTTCCAGATGTATTTCTTTATTAATACTCCTCAAGTTACCACTTCCAACTCAAATAATAGCAGGGGCGGTATGAACAACCACCAGAATATCTGATGATGTTTTTATGATCAACTTTTACCTACCTCCATCTCTAAGGCCCTGCATTCTTCTTACATGGATAGCCAACTGAACATTTTCTGTTTCTAATCCCTCTTTTTTCAGTGCAGCTAATGCTAGTCCTTGATACACCTTTAAATGAAAACCAAAGCTTGTTGAAGCCAATACTAGCCATCCATCTATCATCATCAAGGAGTTACCATTCTTCCCATCAAATTCTTAATACTTACTCCATCATTGTCTGAAAAACTGCATGAACCATTCCCCTCCAAAATACGTCCCTAGTCCTTATTGCATCATTATTATTTCCCCTGCATAGATTTATTTTTTTTAAAAAAAAAATCATGCAACAGCTAGCAGTGAACTCGCTATTTCCTTAAGCTGCAAAAATTTTCAGAATCAAAAGGACAAAAACACCAAACAAATGAATGATTCCGAATTGGATTAATATATGCAGTTTTGAGCCAAAGCACTGCACTTGTCATCCTACTGTGACATTTCAAATTCCATTATCTCTTCACATAATCATAACTAAGGCATTTTAACAAAGTCACCGTCCATCTCAAACACAGGCACCAATAAAGATCCAACCATCTTAACAATACTCCCCATTCATGAGGATCATAGACTCTAGCCATTTAATCTCACCAGCTTTCCAAGAATCACACTACTTGTACTCTCAAACATAGAAGACTAACCCCTGAAGTATACACCTCTGTAATATAAAAAGAATAATCTTAAGCAGCGTTGCTACCCACCAAGAAAAGCGTACACCAGAAATTTTGCATTCTTCTGCATGCTTAGCTAAAGCTTCCCTTCATCTTGATACAACCCCCTTATTACCAGTTTTCTCTTCCACTGTCCAAACCTATAAATAATCAAAAATGTAACCTTCATTCTTTAACTATCATCCGCCTCCCAAATCCAAACTCATTGGATTTTCTGATTCATAAATCGAAAGAACCCACCGAAAATCTGAACAAAAACTGTGAAAAAAATGATTTCAAGTAAAAATGTGGTGAAAACACTGCACAAAATTGAAGAGACAAAATCGATGAAGAACTTCGTGACTTATAAACAGAGGGAAACAAAGAAAATGTTTTAGAGAAATCTTACTGAAAGGCGGTTGATGGGCTTCAAAATAGGGTTTTTAGGAGATTCTTCGGCAGAGAAGGAGGGCGTCCACCGCCCTACGCCGGCCAAAGCGGGATTCTCTTAGCGAGAGGGTGAGAAGAGAAAAGGGCGGCGCTACGCCGGACGGCGGCGGAGGCTTCGGCGGGGATCGCGGCTAGGGTTTGGCTCTGACAGAGGGGAACGGTGGAAGAAAGGTATAGGCGTCGCCCACTCACCGACGGTTTAGAGGCCAAATTTGGTGCGGATCTTCCATTTCCAAATGAGAAATTGGTGCTAGCACGTGCAAAGCACGCGAGGGCAGCAGACTTTGATCATTGATGGACGGATGAGATCTCATTTGACCTCAAGAATTTCTAAATTGCGTATGCCATGATGGGTGCACTCCAACCATCGGTGGGTGCGCCGTGTGCTGAATAATAATAAATAAATAAATAGGCCAGCTTTCGTCTCTTTTACTATTTTGTACCACAAGGTTTTAAATAACTCATTACAAAGTTGACACATTATATCCATTGGCTGATCTGCTGGGTTTGTAGCTTGAATGAAACATCTATCTATTCTTTTATGATTAAAATATAGTAACTAGTAGTTAATATAATTTTTTAAAATTTTTAAAATAAAGCAAAAAAAGAAATAACTCAGCCTTTATGGCATTAATTTTTTTACTATTTTTAGAAATGAAAATCACATAAATTGAGATAAAAAATGTTTAGTGCTTCTTTTTTTATTTTTTTTAAATTTTTTATTATTTCTAAGAAATAAAAATTGATTTTATTATTTAAAAAAAAAAAACTTGTATCTTTTATCACCATCAGTTTTATTATCACCATCATCATCATTCTCACTATTGACCTCATCTCGACTACTGTTACCGTAATCACTATTACTAATGTTGTTGTCTACATTATGATCTTTACTTAATGTTATCATTTTTATTATCACAACCACTGCTACTATCACTGCAATCTCTATCATACCTTATCATTATTGTGACCATCACCGCATCACTAGTGCCCCTATCACCTGCTACCACATTAGTAATGCCTCTGTTACTATCACCATGGCTTCTATTATCTTCACTATAATTATTTTTAAAAATAATTGATTGTGTCAAATATATTTATACCTTTAATTTTTTAAAGAAATAAAGTTTTTATTTTTATTACTAAAAAATAAGAAAATTAAAGTAATGTCAAACTACAGCATAAACTTAGATTTATTTTCATTCAAAAGTATTTTTTAATATATATTAATATAGTAAAAGCATTATATATGAAATTTTAACAAAATAATAATAAAATATAAATTTTTAAATATAATTAAGTAAAAATAGAAGAAAGCAGATGCGGTTGTTGAGATAAAAAAAAAAGTAATTAGTTTAAGTGAGAGTTTATTAAATGAATTGGAAAAGATAAAAAAGGAGTTTAATATAATTGAGGTATTTAAATTAGGTTAGATTTGGTTACGTTAAATTGTGCCTTTTTTTTTTTTAGTTGATACAAATTAAACTTGGATGATATACGAGCTACGCTGGTTTGATTGGATCAAAATTATAAATCTAAAATTGACTCAAGTTTTTGATTGAATCTAATTTTTTGAATCCAATCTAACCCAAATATCTTCAACTATAGATTGGATCATTTTTAATTAAGTTAAAATCGAGTGGGGTTATGAGTTGATTTGATCCATTTGCAGCCTTATAGGACACTAGGTAAAGGAGTAACGGCATGCATAGGTTGGGCAGCCCGTGGGCTAGCCTAAAAAATTATAGGGTCTGGACCAATTGTCAGGGGACGAAGCCAGGCCTAATTTTAGAGGCCCATTCAATTTTCGGACCAACTCAGGCTTAGAGAAAATAGTCCCAACCCAAAATATTATGCATATAATATATATTATATTTATTTATAGTATAAATATATATTATTTATACATACATACATATATATATTATAAAAATATTTTTTTAACACTCTTAGGATTAAAAAGCAGCCAATTTAGCCATCACATCACAATATGAACACTGCTTAACTTTGAAATATATAGTATACATTTGTTTCTAATGTGTTAGACTCGGACCCTTAGAGATTCTTATTAGACTGAACTTAGACTAACTATAGCTAACCGAAGTTTGAGTTTGGCCTGGCCTAATGCCTTAGGCTCATTTTTTTTCCAAGTTTGAGCTTGGCTTGGCCTAATGCCGTAGGCTCATTTTTCTTCTTTGGCCCAACCCCGATCCAATTATAGTCCTAATAAGTCATCCAAGATCAATTATTGTATTTTCTAGATATTATTGGGTTAGGTCATTCTAGTCTAGATTAATATATGGCTCATATTTTTTAAATTATGAATCATTTTTTTAAAATTATGAATCATTTTTGACATGATAATTTCTAGAAAGGACTTGTTTATGCATCAACGACTATTAATAAGATTTCATTATAATTCGAGCAGAGGAAAGATAAAAAAGAATTCAATTTATAAATAAACATCAATTCAATGCATATCATTGATTTGAGTTGATTATGAGGGATTTGGGGTTGAGTTGGTTTTCAGTAGAGCGGCCTATATAGAATAGCCAAATCATTTTTAGCTAGTTTGGATTGATTTTAAATATATCTATAAAATTTAAAATTCAACTCTAAATAATGCAAAGAAAATTGTTTTTAAAATCTATAGATTTCTAAATTCCTTAGTAGCGATATCATTTTATCATGCTTTAAGTTACATAACTTTTCTATCATTTGCATCATCAAGAATCAAAGTAGAATATGTTTTAAAAAAATCATTGTTTTAGGTAATATATTCCATAATCAACAAGTCACCTTTAAAGCTATCAATGTAGTGTATCTAAATAAGAAAGAATTAGAGAGGGAACCGTTGCTGATTTTCCATATTTTGTAAAGAAATTTGGACCTAAAAATAATTTGTGCAGTTGAGAGAGAAACATTGTCAAACTAGTATTTGGCATGGCTATGAAATTAAAGTAGAAAGATTCAAATTTCTCATAGATGCTTACTTTGATAAATAATTATATTTTAGTCTAGCAACCTCAACAAAACAACTCTCGTGGATTTAAAATAGAAAGTAAAAAATAAACAACATAAAATCTAGTCTTTGATTGTCCTGGCCTCCTCTCTACCTCCACCCCAACAAGATGACCTTTTATTCTAAATTTTGAAAAGGTATGAAAGTTTTTTCTTCTTTAATCCAAAATTTCTTGTTGAATTTTATAAAGATTAATACAAAATGGTTTGATGCTTGTTGTGATCACTTAGGAGAGGGATGACCCTTTTTTGTTGACCTTCATTTGCCAAAATTTTAGAAGTCATCTCTAGAAAAACATATTACTTTAGTTTTTTTTCAAAAAAATCCCTCAGATTTTTCTAAAGAATATCAAATTTTAAGTACTTATTAGTAGAAAATTGGTTGATTTTTCTTCTCTCTTATTTCACCTAGTTTGTTTCATTATAAAATTTCAAAAAGTGTCTACATGCTACTAAATGCAGTTTTCCTTGCTCTTGTTCATTGAACTCATTCTAATTTAGCAAAATATCATTTTTTGGGTAAGCTGAATTTCTTAGAAAATTATCCTTTTGACATAAATATAAAGATATGTATAAGTGTTTCATAAAAAAAGCTATTTATTGGGGCATAATATTTTAATGTGAAATGTACTTTTGAAGATATATTTAAATGTGTTTGCATATACAATTATATGTAAGGCAAAGGCCAACTAATGATCATTTTATAAGAGATCTTAACATTGAAAATACTACGATAAGGTATCTTAAAATAATATCTAAATTAGGCCATCAACTTTGATTTACTAATATTGTATAAAATAATAACTAAGCCTAATTCTACACCAAATTTATTTACCTTCTTCATTTTAAGCCTAAATGGTATCTTATACTTTGCTAGGAAACATGAATGGGTAAACTCTTTGTAGTTGGTGGTATAAAGTGGTTAAATGGGTTGTCCAACATAATAATGCTCCCTTCTTTTTTGTGGGCACAACTTTATGTTTTCTTCCGGTGTACACCAAGGCTAACAAACTTAAAAGTAATTATGAGTAGTTGGAGGGAGTAATGTTTTTAACCCTTTTTCCTAAGGTTGCGACTTTTGGATTTGTCTTTCCAACCTACTTAAACCTATTAAAATAAATAAGTTAGGTAAGGAATCAGGTTGAGTGTGAATTAGTTGAAGTCAATGTGATTTTAAATAGGCATGGTTTAGGTAATTAGGTTCATCCCTCAAGCTGATAAGTCGTCATGGATAGAATAAGCCCTTAAAATCTAGCCGAAGATTATAAACTAATAGCAATAACATGGTAGGCCATAGACTAGATAAGGCTTGCTCAAGTTATTAGGATAGCCATAGAATTTATGATTTCAAGGGAAAGTCTAAGAAGTATAATGAGAGAACTGAGTGGGAACATGTTCGTGATTTATTTTAATATATTATTGATAAATAAAGCCTTTATTGTATTCATAAGATAATCAATTCATCATTTCAACACAATAGTAAATGGGTTGAGTTTCTATGACTCAAAATTGATCCAACCAACAATTGATTGCATTTGGCCCATTGCGCTATCACTTACCACTAATGATTCTTGAAACATCATTTTTGGCTTTTTGGATATGATCAAATTTAATTCAAAATATTGAAAGGGCTAAACTTTTTAGAACTACGTGAAACATCTTTTTAGCCACTCGGATAGGGTCGAGGGGTGAACTTTCTAAAGCTCCTTGAAATATCTTTTTAATTTTTTGATAGCATCGAATTCAATTCAAAATATTAAAAGAGTTAAATTTTTTAGAGCTACTCAAAAGATCTTTTAGGCTATTTCGATACCATTGAAATTAATTTAAATTATTAAAAGAGATAAACTTTCTAGAGCTACTCAAAAGATCTTTTAGGCTATTTCGATCTTATTAAAATTAATTTAAAATATTAAAAGAGATAAACATTCTAGAGCTACTCGAAACATCTTTTAGGCTATTTCGATACCATCAAAATTAATTTAAAATATTAAAAGCGATAAACTTTCTAGAGCTACTTGAAGCATCTTTTAGGCTATTCCAGTATCATCAAAATTAATTTAAAATATTAAAAGAGGTAAACTTTCTAGAGCTACTTGAAGCATTTTTTAAGCTATTCCGCTACTATCGAATTCAATTTAAAATATTAAAAGAAGTGAACTTTCTAGAGCTACTTGAAATATCTTTTAGGCTATTCCAATGCTATCAAATTTAATTTAAAATATTAAAAGAGGTGAACTTTCTAGAGCTACTCGAAATATCTTTTAGGCTACTCTGATATCATCAAAATTAATTTAAAATATTAAAAGAGGTAAACTTTCTAGAGTTACTCGAAACATTTTTTAGGTTGTTTTGATACTATCGAATTTAATTTAAAATATTAAAAAAAGTGAACTTTGTAGAGCTACTCAAAATATCTTTTAGGCTATTCTAATGCTATCGAATTTAATTTAAAATATTAAAAGAGGTGAACTTTTTAGAGCTACTTGAAACATCTTTTAGGCTATTCCGGTACCATTGAAATTAATTTAAAATATTAAAAGAGGTAAACTTTCTAGAGCTACTCAAAACATCTTTTAGGCTATTCCGGTATCATTGAAATCAATTTAAAATATTAAAAGAGGTAAATATTCTAGAACTACTCGAAACATCTTTTAGGCTATTCCGATACCATTGAAATTAATTTAAAATATTAAAAGATGTGAACTTTCTAGGCTACTCAAAGCATCTTTTAAGCTATTCTGATATCATCGAAATTAATTTAAAATATTAAAAGAGGTTAGCTTTCTAGATCTACTTAAAAACATTTTTTAGGCTATTTTGATACTATCAAATTTAATTTAAAATATTAAAAGAAGTGAACTTTCTAGAGCTACTCGAAATATCTTTTTAGGCTATTTCGATGCTATCGAATTTAATTTAAAATATTAAAAGAAGTGAACTTTCTCAAGCTGCTCGAAATATCTTTTAGGCTATTTTGATGCTATCGAATTTAATTTAAAATAATAAAAGACGTAAACTTTCTAGAGCTACTCGAAACATCTTTTAGGCTATTCCGTTACCATCGAATTTAATTTAAAATATTAAAAAAAGGTAAACTTTCTAGAGCTACTCGAAATATCTTTTAGGCTATTCTGATACTATTGAATTTAATTTAAAATATTAAAAGAAATGAACTTTCTAGAGCTAAAATTGATCTATAAATTGGAATATAGAAGAGAGGTCTGAAACAAGAACCAAACTGAGTGATCAAATTAACGGTGAGAGGTGTTTGTCTCACTGACGGGTGCCTAGGGAGGCCCCATGAAAGATATATTCTCCTTTTCTCTATCTTGAAAAGAAAAAGCTTGTGATATTTTAATTAATGGTGCTCAAGATGATCCCTGAAGCTCAGAGTCAGAGTCTGATTCCAATTATATATTACAACGTGCATGAGGTATGCGAATTTGGTTTCCAAATAATTTACTCATATTAGTTGGGTCCTTGTTATTAAAATTATATGATTAACAATCCATACCTTACAATCCGGGCTAAAATACTCTTAACTTATTTGGATGTCATCTTTGGATCAAGATCAAATAAGATCATATGATTTAGATCTGTATTATGGATTGCTTAAGTCTTTTAAATCACAAGATCTAACTCGATTATATTGCTAAATTATGCTGCTTACTAAATCATACCTAAGTCCATTTCTTATAATATATCTGACTATTACAACAGTTCAATATGATCGTTGCATTTTTCTAATTCTATTTCTTTTGATTGAACGCGATTTGGCTTCCTGTGGTTGTACTTCTTATCAATATTTGCTTCATAAATCGGTTGGACTTGCCCAACTTTCTCAACTTTCTCTCTATCTTTAAAGGAGGAGAAAGGAAAATGTTATCCCATGGGGAATACAGAAGAAGAGGGTTCTCAGGATATCTAGAGACTATGATCCGCCTCTCTGTATTCCCAAAACAAAAAAAATGAGAAGCCTAATTTTATTAAAAAAATTTATAGCCAAAATCGTGGGCAGAGTTTTTGGAGAATATGGGGAGATTTACCGAGGTTTGTTCCAAATATTTTTGATGAAATGTAGCCTATTAAATATTTGGCTAAAATATACTTTATTCCTTCAAACTTTCTTCATTTTGATCCTCAAACTTTTAATTATTATAATTTAATTCATAATATTTTAGAATTATTATATTCTTAACATTTCGTTATGTGGAACCAATTAAAATTAACAAAATAGTGAATATATTACCTGCGGCGAACATGAATTGTCGATAAGGTAACATGCCAGATATTTCATTAATTTTAACAAATCTTATGTAACCAAATGTTAGCAATTTGATATTCTTAAAACAGGAGAAAATAAACTATAATAATTGAAAGTTTGAGGAATAAAATGAATTTTAAGTAAAAGTTTAAGGAACAAAAAAAATAATATTTATTTAAATATTTTCTGTACTCTAGGTTTTTCTGTAAATTTGTTTAAGTATGGTTCCAATCAAAATTCTATCGATTCCCTCAGAAGAAAAAATTACAGTAACATATAAAATCCATATTTATATATAAAAATCGAAGCATTTACTTCATTTGCTTGCCACATGGCAACCTTAATTTAAAAATTTTTCTTTCTTTTTCAAAGCACGTCCTCTTATCAATAGCACATTACAAAGAACTTTTCATAATCGTAAGGTCCATTAAATTAAAAATATACCGCGCACAATCTTTCTTAGCTTTCCATAGCTTGCTCCCATAGCTTTCTCATATCGTGCTGCTATAATTGTCAAACATATCGAGTCCATTAAAAATATGTTGACACGCGCGTTGTCTTTCTTGTAGTATCTATTAGCCCCGTTTTTTTGTTTGCCAATATTTAAAACCCACATCCTCTCCTTTGAAGCACGTTCTGCTGCTGTGCTTTGGGGGAGTAGTTTATTTATTTATTTATTTTTTTTTTCATTCTCCGTTTGCTCGTGATCTTTTTGCGGACTGTGATCCAGAGCTTCGAAATATATGGTGCTCAGTCTCTTTAACCTAGCATTCTTTGCCCACTTAGAAAGCCTTCGTACTGATTTATTTATTTATCTTTGCTTTTATTTTGGAGACGGGCATTTGCTCATATATGTTTGTTTTCAAGATTTGATTTTTCTCCTTCGTCTTCCACATAACAACGATCTTTTTTTGGTTTTGGAATGAGCGTTTTGCTTATAATTGTTACCAAGATTTGATTTTGGTTTTCTTGCTGAAAGAATGATCGTTTTGGTTTGGGGCCACAGGCGATGGTTGGCTGAGCATTTGCAGTCAAGAACAAGGGCTGCAAGGCAACGAGCATGGTTGCCTCACCGACTTCTGTCCCTCGTCATCCAGCGCTGTCTCTTCCTCACAACGGCCAGAATAGTTTTGGATGGATTGGGTCTCTTCGAAAGTGAAGAGTGAAACGTCTACGTTTTTTTTGGAAAATCATAATTTCTAAGACCATTAGAAGAGATGGGTTTTGGAAAATCATCCGATGAAAGGAAACTTTGATAATAAAATGAAACTAAATCCAGGGTTTTAATTTTGAATTTAAACAGCCTAATTATTCTAGATCATCTTTTAAGGAAGTAATCTCGATCAAATTACTTTTGCTATGGTATTTGACATAAATAGGTTTGTAACAAATAATTAAACAATCACCCATATTCAACTCATCATTTGCCAACAAACAAAACGAACGAGTTTGACTAAATTAACCATGGATTTTCTTTTAGTGTAATTTGTAACTTGAGCATAGCAGGTCTACAATCCCTCCAAACATCAAATCGATCGAACCACCATGAGTAACAACCCATTTTTTCTTATACATGCGGATTTAAAAAGCCTAACATCCTTCTAAGTGGTTTCACAACATATCCAAAGAAAAATATTTTGTGTTTTGTTATATTATTTATTAAAAACAGTTGAATGTACACATTCCATATCATTCTTTACAAGAACCGGATCAGTTTTATTTTTCATAAATTAAAATTGTAGACTCCAAATTCAGGTTATCACTTATAAAGTATTAAAAATATTCAGATCTGGTTATACCAGAGAAGATGCGTTCTCAAATTATGTATGGTCTGTCTTCCAGAAAACATCTACTGGAGCACTAACCGGTGGACATTCATGGAACCTAGAAAAGTTTTTTATTTAGCCTGAAGATTTCTGGTTCAGTGCACCAAAGAAAGGGATCATGGTGTTTGCTTTACCAGGGGAGCCCGGTCTGACAGAGTTGGCTGGAGATTTCTACTGGTGAGGGCTTTATTCCAGTTTTTTCATTAACGATAAACCATAGTTTACGTTAAATGAGCTTGCCTTGATAGCTAGCTGGCTGTAATCTGCTTTTTTGTGGTTATAATTCCTCCATACTCTATTTTTAATGGTTGATCTATCTTAGATGAGAGATTTTTGTCCGAGCATCTCGAGTTCGATGAGAGACACTAAGTCAGTTTACTTATTTGAAAAAATCAAAGGGAACTAAACTCTTAGCTGTAAGCTCACTGAGATGACATGCAAACTTTGAGGTGGACATGGCCACAAGAAAATACTAAGCAAAGAGATCAATCAACACTATACAGCAATCCATAGTCTTAACATTGCATGATATGTATCCTTGCATGCATAGGAGTTGTTTTGCTTCACTGGCAATAAGTAATGCAGTGCATCTTGGAAACAGTCACAGTGAATTCAATCTGAGGTTTTCCTGGCTCTTTAAACAATTATAGCACATCTGAGGCCTGATAATACAACAGTTCTCTGGTTTCTCTTAGCAGTATGGCTCCTCGATACAGGGGAAGGAGCAAGTTATCTCATTTTGAGATGCCTGGTTGATGTTCTCGGCAACAACTCCAAGGATGGAAAACACACTTTTAATTTAATCTCCAATCAAGTAGGGCTTGAGCGAATGATACCTTGGTAATGACTGGGGCAGCATAAACACAAGATCTTCAAAACATTTTATTTTATGTTTTTATTTTTAGACATTTTGGACTCCAGAGATTGTAGCTGATGGCCTTGAATGCCATTTGACGACCATATCATAAATTTTATGGTGTCATGTTCTTCTTTTCCATTCTCCTTATATTGTGATTCTATATGTAATATTTCAAAAATAATTTCACATCAGATAAAAAAAAAAAAAAAAAAAAAATGTTATATGCTTATAACTTAAATCCACCTACTACCAATTAACTTCCATTTGAATTTTTGGACCATATAATTTGTATCCGCTAATAAGTTTATTGAATCAGCAGGTGAGTTTGGAGCGATACACTGTGTGCCTGATGAACATGTCTTTTTCCTTCTTGCAGTTGGTTAAATACAGCGATGATGGAAAATAGGAAGATTTTGAGCACTTCTGATCTTGATGGCTTTGACAAGGTAAAGCATAACTTGTAGATTAAGTACAAGATTGAATTTACTATTATGACGCATTGGTGTCTGGAATTTGCAATAAAGCATTCTAAATCTACAGAGAAAAATCCACTCTTTATCTTCTTTCCTCTTGTTGTCTGCCAACTAAACCAGCTTTTCTTTTCATTTTATATGTATGCCTGCATGCGTGCATACGACATGTATGGCTGTGCAGAAAACTGATGCACATGTCACAGAAAACCACCAAGTTCCAGCTATAGCTTCTTTCATGCACCTTTCTTTGTCTGATATTTCATTGTTTCTGACTGCATTTTTTACATTTTCTTTCTAATATTCACATAAAGTCAAACTTCATTATGCAGAGAAAACTGCCGTGTCCAGGACTCCAGGCTGAAGTTGGTACTTGTAAACTATGATGGGTCCCCTTCTCCAAGGCCCACCAGTGCAACTGTTAAGAAGGAATCTGATGGAAGCTCCACTGCTAGCACTGCCACAAATGAAAATAGCACACTGCATCCCAAACCTGGCAAGGACTCAGGAAGCCAAGATAAGGATGATGTCTTTTCTGATACTGAATCAGAAGAGACCAGCTCTTCCAAGAGCAAGCGTGACCCCGCAATTTGGGAGGGTCTGCCAGTACTGCTAAAGGACCTGAAATGAAGGCTTCACAAGAGGAGACAGCCATATCACGAGGTGTTGATCAACTTTGCTTGAAAAGCGAAGGAGGGGCTACAAAAACTCCTGATACTAATGAAGTGAGGAGCGATGGGAACAGTTAAGAGTGTAGCAGTATCACACCCCCCGGAGTTGGATTCAAATAGTGCGAGTGAATTCAAGGCAATTGCTGCAGATGCTTCTGCCTTTTCATTTGGTGATGAAGAAGAATATGAAAGTGAATAATCCTGATCTGAAATTCTTCACTGTGTTGATAGATGCCTGTGAAGAAGAATTCATGTTAAAAGTGCTATAAAGAAATGTGAGATGCATCTGCTCTGGGAAGAGCAGGACAAGAATTAATTCATTCTTGTATTTCATTGTGATTTGTCGCATTGCACATCTTATCATGATGGTTCTCATGGTTCTGATGAATAGATAATTATGTTCAGGCCAAGTACTGTCCATATCGTCTCATAATCTCGTTTCAGGGCTTCAATTGGCCCATATGTTTTTGCTAGGATTGTAGGGACGCAATGGATTGTGGTTGTTATGCTGTGTTGCCACCACCCTAGAAAAGGCAGTGCCAGGACCTGTATGCTTAGAGATGAAATTTTCATCCTCGAACTTCTTCCCATAGATGCTTACACATCCATTGCCATCACCCTGCATAACAATTGACTTGCTGGTGAGAGTACATATACGCTATCTCTAAGTAAATGATGATATGTGATGATGATTGCTTTGTATCCCAAAATTATGTCATCTGTAATTAGGGCTGTCACTCTAATCTGCAAATTGGCACCTGACCCAACCTTGACCTGGACCCAAACCGAAAGCGACAATGAATGGGTTGGGTATGGGTCTAAAGTCAAACCTACTGGAACTTTTGGGCTGGGTCTAGGTTTCAAGTTTCCGGACCAGTCCCAATCCAGACCCATATAAATTACCTAGTTTATTATTACATAGATGCATATATAAATAAATTTTTTTTGATATATATATCTTATAAATATCCAAAATTACAGGTATACCCTTGCAAATTACCATTTTTGTGTATATCCTTATAATTAATTTTTTAATATATAATCTTATAAATTATTTCTTTTAGCATGTATAGCCTTAACTAAATAAAGGAAGATATGCAAAAAAAAATATATTTATAAGAGTATGCAAATGATAAATTTATAAGGATATATAGGCAATTTATAAGGATATACATGCAAATAATAAATTTGCAAGAGTATACATGAAATTTTAGAAATTTATAATGGTATACATCGAAAAAAACCTATATAGTATCCTTCAATTTCCAAACTCTTAGTATATGAAGTATTGTTCTATAAGTTAGAGGGGCAAAAAGAACTAAAAATAATGACATGTTAGAACATGTTTGTGTGGGTGTTTATATTTGACTTTTAATGTATCTTTTAAATTTTTAGTCGATTATCATAGCAATTATTAAGTACTTGTGGTTCATCAACAGCAATAACAAAACCTTAATCCTAAACTAGTTGGAGCCGGCTATATAAATTCTTTTTCTTCATTTCACTCGGTTTGGAGTTATATTTTCTATAAGATGCAAAGATTTTAAATTTTTTTATCACTTTCTCTTATGCAATTTTTGATTTACTTCTACCTCTTTTTTCTATATGTATCAAATCATTCCTTTGCACTAGTTCATCTCTAGATTTATATTGTAAATGTTCGAATCATTTATATTGTCCTGTCTCAAAGGCTAATGTGCTCGTACGAATCCACTCCCCTGCCAACGGAATAAAGACCGCTTGCTGTGCTTGCCATATGGTTCACACATACATGCGCTTGCTGTGGATAGCTTCTGTCATGTAAACACCTGAGTCGTTTACTTTTTATTTAAATAAAGATCAAATTTCAAAATATACCTTTCAGAAAGGGGAGGGAGTAAGAAAAAAAAAAAAAAAAAAAAATCTAAAAAAAATTAATCCACTGTTCAAATATACTTGAACATATTTATTTGCTTCAAAGACAGCTATGGAAAAGAAAGATCAAAAATACAAGGATCAACCACTATTACTTTGTAATCCATGACTATTTTCTTTGTTTCATAATTGTGGATACGTAATAAATAAATAACACTGACTCATGAAAACCTCAAAGTTCTTGATTAATTTTGATAACCCAATATTATTCGGAGAATCATTACTTTCATTTGGTAAAGTTGCATTTTAAAAATAAGTAACCATGTTATAATAATACCGATGAGTATTATTGTAGGCTTCAGGGTTGCCAAGTTAAATGCCATCTGTGCCCTTGTGATTTACCTAGTTTTATCTTATCAAGAAGCTATATGTTGATGCATGAAATAGATCATCTTGCATGCCTAAGACAAGATGCGTTGCCAGCAACCTAAAAAGAAGAAGTCATCCATGCCTTATGATTTACCTAGATTTATCATATCAAACTATAGGTTGATGCATGAAAAATACTTATCTTGAGTGGCTAAGCCATCACATGTTGCTGAAAACCTAAAAAGAAAAAGCCAGCTAACTCATTGAACATGCTTCAAGAAGATACTAATTACAAAAGACTAGCCTGCTGCATGAGGCTCTTGTCATTATAAGATTAAAGAGGATTAAATGTACACAATCTTATCCTTGGATGAAAAAGATTATTTTCATGTTTTCAATTCATCACCATTAAATCACAATGAAGCTTAACAAGAGACTAAAAAAAAAAGTAAAATGATATTATGGGAACTACTGCATTCCTTATATCCTCAAGACTCTGATTCCAATCCCCTCTCCCTCATCAACATCCTCACCTTCTCCACATCTTCTAATCTTCCCACATTCCGATAAATCTTCATCAACAGCTCAAAATTAAGCTCATTGTCAGGTTCCATCTCAAACAATCTCTCTGCCGCAATCTCCCCAATTTCATCATTCCCATGCACCGAGCAAGCAAACAACAATGCCCCCCACACCGTCGGTCCGCCGTCAAATGGCATCTGCTTCGATACAAGGTCGTAAGCCTCATCGATCAACCCTGCTCTTCCAAACATGTTCACCATGCACCCATAGTGCTCCGGCCCCGGTTCTATCTTGTATCTCTCCTCCATCTCTGAGAACAACCTCCGGCCATCCTCCACTAATCCCAGATTCGCACAAGCCGAGAGCAATGATACGAAAGTGACTTGGTCTGGCAGCACCCCTGAATCCTCCATGCTCTGAAACATGGTAAGCACCCGATGATCTCTACGGTGAGCAGAGATTATAGCATTCCAAGACACCAAATCCTTTTTTGGCATTGTTTCAAATACTGACCGAGCTCGATCCAACTGGCTGTGCTCAGAATACATCCCGACCAAAGAATTTGCGACCGATAAATCCCACTCGAGCCCATGTCGGAGAACCCAACCATGAATTTGAAGCCCAAGCTTGTTACTAGAAGACAAGGAGATCCCGGAAAGCATTGATGAGATGGTAACGGAGTCTGGCTCGATCCTATCTCCAAGCATTCTTCTACAGATGTCCGAGGCCTCGTGCAGAAGTTCATGTCGTATGTAACCCGTTATCATCGAATTCCATGAGACCGGATCTCGGTCGGGGATTTTGTCGAAAATCTGTCGGGCTTTCTGGATATCGCCGCACTTGGAGTACATGTCGACGAGCGCATTCAGCACAAAGATATCAGTGCCGAAACCCGAGCGAATAATGTGGCGGTGGACGGCCTCGCCGTGGCTCACCGACCCGATTCCAGCACAAGCCTTGAGAACTCGAGGGAAGGTGAACCGGTCGGGCTCGACGCCCTCCTCCTCCATCTGGTAATATAGAGCCATAGCGTCTTCGTAGAGGCCCAGGTCGGTGTAGCCGGAGATTAGGGAGTTCCAAGGGAAGGCGCTGTCCTTAAATCGCTGCGGCATTTGGTCGAACAGTCGGTGGGCCTTGTCGACGCAGCCACACGAGGCATACAAGCGGAGGAGCCTGGCGGAGAGGTCGGGGCTCCGGCGGAGGAGGGCGGAGGGGATGAGGCGGCAGAGGCGGGCGCCGTGGCGGAGGGAGCGCATCTGGGAGCATGTCTCGAGGAGGGAGGCGAAAAGGGAGGCGTCGACGGGGACGCCATGGGCGAGGGCGGAGTCGAGGTCGGCGAGGACGCGGTCGAGCGCTTGGTCGCGGGTGAGCGGGGTACGGTGGGGGGTGAGGAGGAGAGGAGTGGGCGAGGATTTGGGGTAGGCGAGGGTTTTGATGTGTTTGGGAGCGAATTTAGGGGGAGGTTCGCCCCGTTTCCGCTTGCTTCTGCGGGAGCTGCTGCGAACGAGAAACGAGGGAGAAAACGAAGCGGGTAGCGCACGGGCGTAGAGCTCCATGCTAAAAAATTCTCACATGAATTGCTTCAGTGGCTTCCCCTTTATTTATTTTTTATTTTTTATTTTTTTTTGGCATTTAAAGAAATTCTAAACTATGGACTGAGTTTAGATTGTGATTGCCAAAGTTCTCTTTCTTTTGTCAATGGTTTCAAACTATGGGCTGAGTTTAAATGAACTCCACAATCTTGTCAGTGACATACCTTCTCGGGTCCATCCAACATTAGCTTTGAAGGTATTAAATTCTTTTTTTTAATAATTATTTTGAAAAAATTAGATAACTTTTATCTTATCATTTTTTATAGCAAGGGTCTATTTTAGATCTTAGCAAACAATTATATCCTTGTGTTGACGTTCGAACTGTTTTCAAATACCAACCATGGACTACATAATACTCTTCAGACAATCTATATAAGTTCTTCGACAAGAAAGAGAAAGAGAAAAAGAAAAAGAGGTCTAAAGATTATCTTTCGAAGGATCCTTTGATACTTAAGACAGCTTATGATATATAAGAAGAAAGCTTAGAATTTCTCAAATCAATGCTCTAAGGTTTTGAAGCTTAGAGTTGAATCCCTCTTTTTACCTAAGAGATTTGAGACTATTTTTATAGAAATTAGAGTCTCTTTTAGATTGGATCGCTTATTAGTAGATGATTCTGATAAGCTGAATCTCCAGATAGAACACTACCTTTGGTATAATTCTTCTTGAATAGAACAGTAAAATTCCTACCAAATTGAGCAGTGAAATCCATCTCAACTTGTTCATATTTTTAGCAAGACTTATCTAGAATAGATAAATAGCTTCGGTGGAAGCATCCTCTGATTACGTCTTTTCTCTTTGAGAAGACATGTGTAGCGATCTAATCGATCACATCATACTACCTTCTAGTCTCATTATATGTCACCATCAAGTAGACAAGCTTAGCTTGTACCTCGTCACTTACCCCTTACTTTTGAAATTTGAGCTTAAGTTCATGATTAAATTATAAAAGCAGCTTGGTTGAACTATGATCGGCTTGTTTTACATTTATTTTACTCAACCATTGTGATTTGCTTGCATCACGTGTAGGTTGGCTTAGATCAAGCTTCAAGTGCTATATGGTGTTTTGAGTTGGACCACCCTCCACGGTGATTCTCTAACTTGGAGCACTTTTGGTCTGACCTAATGAAGCAAGTTCCGCATGATGACCAACCAATTTGAAAACCTTTGGCTTGAAGACCTCCGATCTCAAAAACCTGTATTTTTTTTCTTTGCTATGTACTCAGCTTTGGCTAGTTTTGTTTAGCTATGAACTCAGCAAATGAATGAAGATTTTAGTTCCTCAAACTTCATTAGTCTTCTTTGTGCTCTTTTGTCTTTATCACAACCTAAAGTATTTCCTCAAAAGCTGTTAAAGTACTTTAGGCTGTCTTCATGCAGAGACTAGTCAAATAAACTTTAATCTTTAGGCCTTTAACCTGCTCAACGCCTATTAGTTGTCTTTAATAGGTCATTGCTTTTTGGTGTAATAGGCTTAAGTACCTTCTTGTATTTTCCAAAATTATTCAGGTCAGAACCTAAGACTTCGAGATAAGCTTTTGTTCAACACAAGTCGGCTCGAGGAGCCATCGAAAATTACTCCTAAAAATAAATTTTCATGTCGATGTTTGAGACCTTGGAGAGATCTTTTGCCAATCTTAAATCAGCTTAAGGAGTGGTTGGAGATGACTCCTTTTGAGGTCAACCTCTTAGGTTGGAGCTTGGGACTTGATGAAATTTTGCCAATCAATATTAACTCTAGGAGCTTGAGGATCACTCTTAGAACCAAATCTCTCATATTAGAACTTGAAACATAACAGAGCTTTATCGTTAGCTTTGGGAGTGCTTGAAGACCACTTCTGGAACCAAATCTCATAGGTCAGGCTTGTACGCCTTTTGGTGCACCTCTTAATCGTCTTTAGTAGGCTTTTGTTCAATCTGATTTATGAGATATTTTCCTTGGCCTTCGACTAACTTGTCATTTGGATGATCAAATCGAGGAATTTCAATCAAACTTGGAGCTAATCTGAGATATTTCAATAAAGTTATCGGTGGTTGCTTGGCCAAATAACCAAGTCAGGTGTCACCATTCCTATGTCAAGCTTGGATCATGCTAGGACTTTAGGAGATCATCCCTCTCTTGACACTTTTTTGGTTTGCCTCTCATTTTTTTTTCAAGTTGTGAGCACCTCTTTAGTATTAATATACTTTTAAGATTGGGCCAATAATTCAATGAGGTCTTTAGGCAAGTGCTTTGTGAGGAGGGAGTAGATTCTTGAGTTCCTTAGATCATCCATAAAGGCTATAATGGCCATCGAGGAATCCAAGTCTCGGACTTCTAAGGTTTTTGAGTTGAATTGCTAGATGTAGTCTCTCAATGACTCTTTTTTTTTTCTTGCTTGACTAACATCAAGCTTGCAAGGGTCTTTCTATACTTTTGGTTGCTAATAAAGTGGTTGATGAATTATTGGCTTGACTACTTGAAAGAACTGATGGAAGTAGGCCTAAGATTTGAATACTATGTACATGCAACATCCGTTAGAGTTACTAACGTCAATCTAGAGTGCCGTGTCACATCAAGGGGGCTTTAAAGCTCTCCAAATGGTCGAGGAAGCCTAAAGTCCTATCATATAGTTCTAGCTGAGGCATTTTAAATTTAAGAGGTAAAAGATCAATCATGTACTTTTCTGATGAATAGCAACTCCTTAGAGAGGTCAACCTTATTAGATAGATCTACCTCCAACCTTGAATGTGCTCTATAACCACCTGATTCTCTAGTTTATCTCTTCCAACTAACGATCTATCTGACGTCAGTTAGTTGCAAGGGTTTTCAAGTTGGTATGCTCATCCAATATGGCAGCCAAACTTAAGGCTCTGCTGCAAAGTGTCTACTCTTGAGTTCATTGATTCTAAGGGTTCTTGAGGGTCCTCACCAATTTCAAGTTGAGGTCCATTACTGCAAGCAACTCAATGGGCCCTTTAAATAGCTCTTGGTTGGTCTAACTAAGTTCTAGATCGAGTTAGTCAGCATCTCAATATTCTGCAAAAGAGCATTGAATTGATCCTTGATGACTGTTGTCACATGTATAAGATCTAGGTTAGTTGAATCTCCTATAGAGTTTTGGGTGTTGACTTAAGTATGGCTCGTGCCTACTTGAATATTGCTTGCTCCTTGATATCTTCTCTTAGAATGTATGACTAAGTGCTCCTGTTCATTTCCCACAAACGATGCTAATTTGTTAACATACAAACTAACTCTTTCCCACAAACGATACTAGTTTGTTAACATACAAACTAACTCCCAAATGTCAACCGAAGAGGAAGAGCTTAACTTGAATGGTAGAGCACTCTCCACCTAATCTGTGCGCACTCCTACGAGAGAAAGAGAAAGTAAAAAAGGTTCGAAAATTATCTCCAAAGGATCCCTTCAATGCTCAAGTCAGCCTAGAATACGGAAGAAGACCTAGAGTTTCTCAAATCAGTGCTCTAGCATTTTGGAACCTAGAATTGTGAGATTTGGGATTGCTTTTATGGACATTAGAGAGAGTCTTTCTTGAATTAGGCCACTCATTGATGAATAGCTCTAATGAATTAAATTTCTGAATAAGGCGGCACCTTTAGTGAAATTCTTCCCAAATAGAGCTACAAAATTCTTCCTAAATAGAACTGTGGAATCCATCTCAAATTGGTCAGTGTCTTAGCAGGATTTGTCCCAAACATATCGATGTCTGTGACAGAAATCTTTCTGATTAAATCTTTCCTCTTTGAGAGGACATTGTAGCAATCTTGTTAATTACATCATGTTACCTTTTCATTCCACCATATGTCACCATCATGTCAGCTACCTCAGTTCATATCACGTCATCTTACCTTCATGACAATTTATAAAAATCAACTATGTTAAATTTGTGCATTCATGAGAACTAGAACTATAATGATTGATAATTTTCTTTCTGAGATAGAGATGATAGTTAATAAAATTTATAAAAAATTATAACAAATTGGTATTAAAATCCATGCGGATATCGTATCATATAGCATAGGTACATCCATATACTAAGATAGGGAACTCATTTCTCTCTCTTAATTATAATACCACTCAATTCTGGATAGTAGAGAGCGATTTAACTCGGTTCAAACTCATTCAATTCTTATCAAATTAAAATTTAATATAGTATCAATAGCTAATTGATACGGTATAGTATTGCTGATACGAGTTAGTACAATAGATTTTGATATAAATTAATGCACTACTTTTTGTGCAGTGAGAATACAAAATCCTATTCCAAACATATTTTTGAATTCGATTAGTTGGTGAGGATTTGAGAAAACTTGGGAGTTCAAAAATATTATGAGTCTTACATCGAGTCGATGCACTCTCACCTCCGATTGATAAAGTTTAAAAGGCCAAAGATGACCGGTGCCGAGCTTGGGCTCAACCCTCGTAGTGACAAAAATGTGGTGACTATACTAAGCCAAATTGAAGATAAGCTCGAGGAGAAAACAAAGGATGGCAATTGGTTTGCAGTCGAAGTCTCACCGGTTCCTTCATCGTCATGGCCAAAGATTCCTATTGGGTACTTCATAATTCCTTGATGACGGATGCTAAAGTTAGGATAGAAATTTAAGTTTAGAAGCATTGTTTTGATTTATTTTGCTTTTGCAGGCATGGACCAATGGCCGAGTACACCCTCTCTTTCATCGTGTTATGCTGATGGAAAACGAAGACCGATATACCACGGGCTCGTTCTCGATGCCAAGGCCTGACCACTTGGTGAAAGCTCCAAAGGTGCTGGTGGATGAGTAGCGCCCCATGCTCTTCAATCCTTTTAGACCATGCCGAGTTCCTTTAGTTCTAATTTCTCAAGCAGATTATAAGTATAAAATCAGCTTTAAAGGTTTATTGCGATGCTTAGATCTCCAAACTAGTGGGTTGAAGCCATACGGTTAATCATTAGCAAAAAAATATCAGCTCTCTCAAATACCTCTTTATTCTTCGCATTGCCGTTTCTTTTTCCCTTCGGTCCCCTTCAGACGTTAGTTGTATTGATCACATTTGCCTCAAGGCAACCTAAGTTTGAATCACTTCATCATTTCTTTTGTGGGACTAAGATCTCTTATGGCTCTGAATTTTGTTTTTTAAACTTTGAGTATCATGACATAAAATAGAATCTCCTTCATGTTTCATAACACGGAAGAAGAAAGAATAATACTTTGGTGTCGATGTGATACACTTGAGCTTTAAAGAAATAAATCAATAGGTTTTTCATCTCTGTTTTCTTTTTAACAATCAAACATCTAAAATATATCAACTTTAAAAACTATAATTTTTTAAAAAAATCAATTTGAGAAAGTAACAATCATGATATATTTCTTTGAAAGTTATTAAAAAAAAAAAAGAATTTGCCTGAATGTACATGCCCAAGCTCTCATTTAAGTAAAAATATATTCATCTTCTTTTTTTTCTAATTACTGCATTGCCCACCGCATCTCCAACATAGCAGTCGTATGTTCACTGAACTTTTATGTTGCCAACTCAATGGTTGTAATTCTTTACCATGTGTAAAATTATCCTAAGATGTCAATTTCTTTCCTGCTAGAAACCATCAAATTGAGTGCTCAATTCCTGTCTCTCCTAGTCCCCCACCTACAATTGAAAGCAAGGGCAGCATGATTCTCCGGCAGTGGTACACGAATGACAATCAATAATAACCACAGGGAATTCTGTCAAACTTGTAGCAGAATGACACGTTGGCAAAACTCATATAAAAAGGCAAACTGAAACCTTGAGAAAGTTCCAATATTTGCAGCACAAAATTAAGGTTGTAACTTGGAAATACTAATGCCACTGTACAGTAATACATATAGATACATTTCGTTTTACATTTTTCCTTTCTAAATACATCCATCCATTCTTAAGCAAGGTTTTGGGAAATCTGGTCTGTTAGTTATTACAAATGATAATATTTTGGGAGCAGGCCCCAAGTACCTGTCAGTAGCTTTTCTTCTGGTATATGCCGTAAAAGAAAATTATGCATCTATTCCAGGGCCTGGATATGCAGGAAGGCTCATAATTCGCTTGTCTACCACAGGACTTCCAATGGTGAAATGATACAGGCTCTGGAACTCCAAACCTTCGAGGCCAAGAACCTCATGAACTGCATGATACAACATAAAAAATAAGATAATTATTTACACAATTTTTCAATTTGATCTCACGGAACATGTAACTGGAAAATAGACAATGAAATGCAAGATTCATCACTGACATTTCTAACTCACAAGACTTACCCCAACGAGAGGCAAACTAAAATTTGCATATAACGTAATGGAGCTCACAACATAGATTGCTGGCATATGGAGGCAAGAGATGGTAAACCCACTTGCTGAATTAATGTTTTTCTTATCCTTGACTTCATTAACCTTCTTTTATTATTAATTAATGGCTGGCCGCTATAGCAGCTATATATATATATATATATATATATATATATAGAGAGAGAGAGAGAGAGAGAGAGAGAGAGAGAGAGACTTGGATATATTTGAATGTAGCCAAGCTTGGATCCAATCACTTTCCCCACTCATGGATCCACACAGTTTACAAATTCCAAAGGTGAAAAAAGTGAAAAAGATTAGATGGCTCCAGAATTCGTATAGATCCATGGATGGAGAAGGTGATCGAATCCTAAACTTGACTACATTTCCAAAAATAAGAAAGATGATCAGATCCTAACCTTGGCTACATTCGAATGTAGCCATCTCCCCCACACCTGGATCCATACAGATCTCAGAGTCACCCCACTTTTTTCAGCTTTTTCATCTTTAACATCCGTGAACTATGTGGATTCAAGGCTTGGCTACATTCGAATGTAGCCAAGTTTAGCTATATATATATATATATATATATATATAGGCAAACAATTACTAGTTAAAACAATATAGAGGTTTGGGAATAAAGCAATGTTTTAAGTTTTGCAAAGATTTCAAAACCAAACCAAAACTTTTAGTTGCAATCTGAGCTAATCTAGAAGCAGAGAATTTTGGCAAAAACTAATTCAGGTACCAAATGTATTGTATATATGGGCAATTTAACCATATTTTTGTCATTTTCTTATTTATTTTGTCTAGATTAAAATGGGAACATGATGTTGGGCAATTTAACCATATTTTTGTCATTTTCTTATTTATTTTGTCTAGATTAAAATGGGAACATGATGTTGGGTCAAAAAAATCTAAAGAAATAATGTGAAGGTCAACTTAACCTTTCTCTTTTTTTTAAAAACACCCATAAATGTTTAGCTATTTTAGCATGAATCATTCAATTGAACACCCAAAGCCCCTGGACAACAAAATATATTTTAAGATGATTTGTATTTTATTTTCTTGATTCCGTTTATTCTTTTTCTTTTTTTAATCACTTTTATAATTTTTGGATTTCTTTATAAATTTTGACTATGTTTATATATTATTTTTGTCATTTTAAGTTATTTTTTTGACTGAAATAATGAACCTGAAACTTATATGGCCTAGTGGAAACCAAAACTTGGACAGCATGTACCCAATTAAAGAAGTGTTGACACTATAAATAGGATATTCCTTATGTTTCCCATGCTTTGAGGTCAGAGATATTCAATTCAGAGCTAATGTGCAACATGAAGATTGCATTCCAAAGCAGGTCTTATCAAGTTTGCCGACATTCTTGCTGATCATTGAGCATAGATGAAAGAGATATTAGGTTTCGATCATCCGGGTGATTCATTGCTCGCCCAGAAAGTATCAATGAATGCTGAAGTGACAGTTAGATATCATAAAATATCTTGAGAAAACAGATCTGAGGCAACGTGGCAACTTGAAGTTGAGGACACAGAACTAGAAGGGGTATTTCAAAAGAAACAGACATATAGAATGGTTAAGGATTCTAGGGCTTAAAAAAAACAGAGATTAAACATAATATATTGCTTGTGTCGATGCACCTACTAATTAAGTAGAAAATTCCATACGTATGAAGTTTTAAAGGAAAAGCTAGAACCATGCAAACAGTGCCCCTTCACTGCCATCATCAGGAGCGTGCAGTTTAACGATGGTTGTATTTTATTTAGCTTACCATCAAGCATGTAGCACCAACTAACATTTTTCCCCAACTAAAGTAATCATGATTTTCAAGTTTTCGACTTAAAAAAAAAATATATATATAGTTCTTGATTGTTTGTCCTCCATTAATGCAAGTCCCTATCTTCATTATTTCAATTATTAGTATGCCATCCTTTGTACTCTCATAACAAATTTACTTTAATGTCTATTTTTCTGCTCTACACAACATATAACAACAAAACCTTAATTGCAAATTAATTGGGGTCGACAACATGAATCCTATAAAGAAGGACAGCTGCAATTTGTTGATAGCCAGCTATAAAACTATAGTTACATCCTATGAACATAAATCCATTAGATAAACCCATACAACATAACATTTTAATTCATACAGCAAAACAACGATCTATTTATTGCTCCATATAGTTTTCCAAGCATCAGAATGAACAGGCTATTATATTGTGATAGGCCACTACATTGAAATCCAAAGGTGCATCTTTACCTCCATTAATTCAATTCTATTACTGCAACAATCCTCATTTATCTTATCATTGTAATTCATAAAATGGCAAGATAACCTACGAAGGGAAACATATAAATCTCTTGCCAAAATATTTTATGCAATAAACATATAGTTCTAAACAGGTTCAGTAAAACCATGTTAGTTGAATATCTGAAAGGATCTATATTTTACAAGCCTAAACCTTATATCTGAGCATGCATGCTTTATTTCTCATAATACTGTCCTCTTCAACATAAAGCACACTTAGTTTATTAAGCACAAACTGTGCAGTTGGTTGCACATGGAGAAAGATCTATAGCCTGTGAGTGGTGAACGATCGTCCACCATTACCATCTATTGATAAGAACAATGAAGCCATTATAAGAACAGCAAAGAAATTATGTTTCTCACATGTTTGCAGTTGTGTTGATGGAAGGAAGTAAAGTAACGCAGCTAAGAAAATTTTGCCTATGGAAACATTAATTGCAATGCTTAATAGTTGGCACAAGTATATTGCAGTATTTAACATGAATACAAGAAACTGCTTAAATTTAAGGCTCAAATAATTAATTAGATCTAGAACAAAAGGCATATAAGAACAATGCAACAAAAGACTAACATATGCATCTTTTTGTAACAACACAGAAATGTAAAAAGCTTGTAGAGACAACACCACATGGCTTCCCATGGAAGAAGACAGAATTAACACCATTAGAAATATTTAGCACAATCTCTCTCTCTCTCTCTCTCTCTCTCTCTCTCTCTCTCTCTCACATACACACACAGAGAAATACTCATATTGAAACATGACAGATGGTTCCATGGGATAAGCTTCCATTCTAAAAACTTTGTTAGGTTATCTAACTAATAGCTCCAACCTCCTCTAAACTATTTTGAGCAGAATGATCAATCATGTAACATTTGAATAAAAGCATTTTAAATTTCATTTATGCAAGTGAAATTCCTAGTTTTAAAGATAATAATGATGATGATAATAACAACAACAACAACAGTTACTGAGAGGCTTACATATCTAGTGTCAAAATATCTAGTGCATTAACAAGCAACCTACCTAATTTTCAAATGTCAAAATATCTAGTGCATTAAGAGGCCACATATAGCCATTAGCAGCTACCACTATTACTCAGGGATGCCATGTCATAGCATTCCACAAAGGAGCAACACCTTTCTTTACCAGCTTGCATGGAGACCTCCATACATTTCCACACAATACAGGACTTGGTATTTTCAAAGAAACCACCAACACAGATAAGCAGATATATGCATGGTTATCTTCATTGTTCCTTTCGCCTCATCTTCATTCTTTACCAACCTTTACTTCAGATAAGTTATCTTCTAGACATAGTGCATCCAATTCCCAGCCAAACAAAGAGGAGCTTGAGTACCTTGCATCAGTTGAACAAGAATGCTGGATTGCAGATGCTTAGACACTTGCATCTTTACTTTGGGTTTTATAGGATTCATATTCACCTTCATCATATCATTTCTAAAAATTTGATGGAGTCCTATGTTATATTGTGAACCTTAATCTATCAAATTGATACATGCCAGTAGAATACATTCCATTAACAGTAGAATGATGGTTAAAGCAAGGTTTTAAGTCTTAACAAGATAGGAGGCATCCCAGCCATCTTATACCATTCTTGTGGAAAAAAGGGACCAAGACGGGGTGGGAAACTAGAACCAAACGGTGTAGGGAAAGAAAAAGAAAGAGGAACAAAATAAAAGAAGGAATGAAGAAAAAGAAAAGAAATGAAGGAAAAAAGAAGAAGAAAAAGAAAAGAAAGAGATGAAAAAGGAAAGGAGGAAAGAAAAAGCAGAAAAAATAAAAAAGAAAGAAGGGAAAGGAGGTAGAAAGAAAAGAAAGACAAAAAGAAAAGAAATAATAGAATGTTGAATGAGAGAGACTAAGATGCTTTACCGGGACAACCATCAAGATAGGATAGGATGTACCATTTTATGGAGAAACCGAGCATCCGCATTCCACCAGGTTTAATACGATAAAAGTACTTTGATAATGATTGCATCTCAAATGTACAAACAAGTGTGTTAAAAAAAAGCATCAACATTTGATCACCAACCTCTCTTGGATATGAATTAAAATAGAGTGAGAGGTCTATTTCATTTCTATGCTATGCTCCCTCAAATTGGGTGGATTGCACATATTTCAAATCAAAGTTTTTTATTAAAAAAAAATCCCCTCATTTGAGTTCTAGGCTTCTTTGCTATTGCTAATTGGCTAACCAATTATACCACTCAAAATGCCATTGATTGTTACTAGGACCATCAACTCCCAAATGAGTTGTGCTCTATTGTTTTGGCTGATGCCATGGGTTGTATTTTCATTCATGGCTGCTACGTGGACCAGCCCACCTCCCTTTTATCATACAAAGGGGCTTCTACGTTAGCACATCAAATGGAAAGTCCCTTGCCTTTAGTTGTCTCAAAAGAAGTTTTCTTAGCATTGGCGTTAATGAGTTGTCTCAAAAAAGTGTTCTTCATGCTAGGCAAATCAAAGATAAGACCCAAATTGCCAATAGGGTCAGAATTTGTAACCTCACAGGCTCCACCTAATAAAACATAGGTACATATTTCATTTGCAGGCCGTGCTAGTTGGGTGCTAGCAACCTAAAACTGAAATAGATTATGCATTGGTTGCACTTGTGTGATCCATAAGGCCATTGTTATGGGAACTTATGACAAAGTTATAATTGAAGCATGTTTGCAAATGTTGTTGCATTATAGTAAAATCCTCTCGGTACTTCTCCAACAATTTTTTATTGCTAGTGACATAAATAAATAATAAGTTTCATCAAGTAACCACACAATCAAAGTAACAATAGCTTATAAAGATACTCCTAGCACAATATCACCATGCAGATCAGTGGACAGGTAAAGGGCCAAACAAAAAGCAGAGGGTACAGGAAAAGGGCAAACAGCTTTGGGTGAGACCAATGTGGATCAACTGATTCAACCCGTTGGTGGGTACGGACCAAGCAACCCATTTGTGGCTTGAATTAGGTATCAGACAAGCTCATGATCTTACAGATGATATGACTCTATCCACTTGCTACCCCTGCTTGTTCCAACTATACCACTTGAATTAGAAATCAATGACAATGCATGAGCCACCATAGGATCATAACAAGCTTAGGAACTGATGATGCTTGATTGTAAAAGATCAATGAGGATCCATTTGCAGAAAGAAAACAAGCAAAACCTCCATCATCAGTTAACAAAAAGTCAAGGGACCATGGGTGAAAAGCTAAACTAAATATATTTCACGTTTGTTTTTTTATATGCATAAAAGTGATTTGTAACTCCCAACCACAGAAAGAAAACAAGTAAAACTTCCATCATCAGTCAACAAAAAGTCAAGGGACCACAAGTGAAAAGCTAACCTAAATATATTTCATGTGTCTTTTTATAATGCATAAAAGTGATTTGTAACTCCAACCACAGCATATCCTAAAATATTCTGGTTAATGTAAATAGGGCTTTGGACTAAACAACAGACAACAGACCCTATCTCATGTGTGACTTTGGTTTGTGGGTGACATGCTGATTTTTAATCATCTGAGCATAATAGAATTAATTAGTGGTTTGGAGTTCGAAATATTGTGTCTATTTGTTTCAAGATGCATTGTCATAAATAACATGAATCTATTCAGAGTGTGATATTTTTACATAAGTCTCTTACATCATATCTTGATTTAACCAACCACTAATATTCAAGATTAGAAAAATATGAAATCTGAGTTTATCAAAAGGCACCTCGAGTGTACCTTTTCACTATTTAATCTTTACATATGTATCTATATTGAGAGAGCAGGATAAGAAACTGTACAAAAACAATAGAGAATATCCAATCATACCACAAGGCAAAGCAATGAAGCATATGGTCCTCCCATTAGAAATCAGAGTCACCAATCCTCACGAAAAGGATCAAAATAAATTAGAAGGTGACCAGAGGTCATCCTAAGTAAACTCTCAAATGATTCAATGATTTGTATTTCTCAACCTTCAAAACAAAGGATCTGTCAAGGCTTTATATAACTGGGTTCTTGACTATTAATCTAACTAATCTGACAATAAGGAAAGGAATTTCAAAAGAAATGCACGTCTAACTAAAAATGAACAAACAAACAACCCTATTCATATTGTTGTCATTCTTTCTTGCACAAAATATAAATATATTATCATCACAAACCCTCATACAATCCCAAAGTTATCAGCCTTCTAATATGCAACCACTTTTTCCCATAATATCATCAGCGGAAAGAAATATATATAAAAAAAATGATACTGTGATCTCCTTCAGCCAAATATTCTATAACATAGACCCTCCTTTAACCTCCCAAAGCCCACTTTTGTAGTCAAGTCCATAAAATCCAACCACCTGGCTTCTCATTGCAACTTCCAAGTTTCTCAATTTATTCTTAGAATGAATACATTCCACATTTAACTTCATCGCATTTACAATTCTCAACACCACCCATTCTCTTATCATGTTATTCTAATCCCTTCAAATCTAGGTATAATTTTCATTAGTTACCTATGTTAGTTCTCATCTTACAATTTGCTTTCCCTCTGGCAAAAAGTTCCATTACCTTATCACCGAACTCCCATTTTTCACTATTCACCTATGTTCTACCTCCTGTCTTCAATATTCACAACTTCCAAGAATAATTGTCTTCAAATTTTCTTTTCTTTTAACCATAACTTTCATTACCTTACAGTCTGACTCCAATTTCATAGTTCCACCATACTATGATACCTTAATATTGATTTTACTAGTTAAGAAGCTATCAAAATCAGCTTTCTACATCAGCATCTTCCCCTTCTTTCTCCCACACCATTACCACCAGACCCTCCTCTAAACTTTCCAAACCAGCCAACTTTGTTCTATCTTGAAAAGGTGAAAGATGCCCTACAGATCTTCCACCAACCAGTCCATATTCCTCTTCCATCTTTAACCTCAACGACACACCAAAAGCCTCACTTATGATAACTATTTGAATCCTTGTCCATTCTCCACAATCTACCACTTCCACTAGCCCTTTTCACCAAGAAGATAGAAAGAAGAAGTTATAACGCATCAGTAGTCACTGAAATAAGCCAGTTTTTGCAAATGGAACATGAGAACAGCAAAAAATGAAATACTTAGAATTGGTGATAATATGATAATTCACTTTTCTTACGCTACTTATATTTTTACCACATGGAATATTAAACTCTTATTATAAAGCCAAAAAAACAAAATCATAGGAATTCCTGAAGCATGCCAAGAAAAATTACAAGTCATTCATACATTGTACATAAAACTCAGCTCAAAGAATATATATAAGAAAAAAGCACATACCAGCATCATCAAAGTAGCAACCAATTCCAGTAGCAGATATCCCAACAGCATGTGCTTCGAGGTATAATACTTGACCAAGAACTCCAGTCTCCCAGAATAGACGAGGATACATCCAAGCATTCCTTTCATGCAAAACTGGCTCAAAACGAGCTACCATGCCAAGGCTGAAGCACCCATCCGAGGCAATGTCCTGCATTTTAAAGACACAGATGGATGTGAGCAACGAAGGGCTCCAACAAGCACTTATGAAAGATTAGAGCCCCATACCTGATGGCAAGACAGCTGCTTGGCTAGCTCCTGACAGTTCCCTCTCGCAAGCCTGTACAGAGGGAGGCCAGCAGGGCAACCCTCCGGCTTCACCCACTCAAACTCCGGTCTCAACGCCCGCCTCAAGCTATCGAAATGGTCCTCATTCCTCACCAAGAAGTACAAGCCCTGAGGCAAATCCTTGACCTTGTGAACGAACAAAGCAGCATGCACCTCCGCATCCCAAGTCAGAACCCTAAATGGCAGCGCGAATTGCTTCCCCTGCTTCTCCCCCGGTCCCACCTCCCCTGAGGGAAGGCAATGCAACAGTATCTGGTAGAAAGTTTCCCTCTTCATCACATGAACTCCGTCCATATCGACCGCACTCCTCCGCTTCCTGACCACCTCCCGAATCGTGAGATCTTTGTACAAACTCTCCGATATCAATCCGCTCTTGTGGAAGGGATTTACGCAAAAACGATCACCGGGAGTCGGCGGCTTCTTCACAGCCTCGGCGGTGCGGTAGATGATGTCCCAGCAAACATGGTCCTTGCTGAGAGAATTGGGGGTCCCGAACCACTCCATTGACGGAAAGCGGGACAGGGCGGCACTGAGCGCAGAGTAGTCGACAGAGGGCGCGGAGCCGAAGGGGAAGAGGAGGAGGGCGCAGTCCGGATGCTGGGACTCGATCCAGGGGAAGCGGCCGCGAACGGGGCGGACGGGGAGCTGGGAAGGCGGCGGAGGGTTGGCACGGTGGAGGCCGAGGAGGAGGTCGAGGTCGTCGTGGCCGAGGCCGTCGAGGAGGCGGGCGTCCCAGCCGAGGGAAGCCGCGGCGAGGGCGACGGCGGCGAGGGCGTGGCCGACGTCGTGGTTGCAGTAGCGGAGGGCGCGCTCGCCGTACTTCCAGGCCTCGCGCCAGAAGATGGAGGAGAGAGCGAGGAGAAGGACGGAGCCGCCGTGATCGGGGAAGAGGGAAGAGAGGTCGAGGCGGGCGCGGAGCTCGAGGGAGTGGTCTTTGGGGGAGTAGTGGGCGAGGAAAGGGGAGGAGGAGAAGGGGGAGTCACCGTCGGGGAGAGGCGGCGAAAGGAGGTGGGCTTCGGTGGGGTGGAGGTTGCCGCTGCTGGGGTTGACGCGGAGGGACCAGGTGGAGAGGCCGGTGGTCTTCCAGGCGGACAGGGAGAGGGAGTCGTAGAGGAGGCGGGAGAGGGAGGCGCGGGAGACCGGGTGAGGTGGGGAAGGAAACGAAGAGGAAAGAGAGTGGTAGAGAGGGGAGTCGCCGGGGAGAGGGGGGAAGTGGAGGAGGGGGTGGAGAGGGGCAGAGAGGAAGCGCAGGAAGGGGTTGGGCTGGTTGGCCCAGTCGAGGCCGCGGGGGCCGCGGGCGTAGCCGGTGGTGAGGGAATGCTTGGTCTGGTCGTGGTATTCTATGGCCTGCTGCTGGCTTTGCTCTTGCGTCTGTCGTTGATGTTGGGAGGGGAGAGGAGGGGAGGGATTGGAGTGCATGGCAGAGGCGGTGGAACGGAGAGTTCTTCTGGACAGGATGGGAGGGGAGGGGAAGGAGAGGGAGATCCGGGAAGGAGAGTGGGGAAGCGAGAAGCACTGGCACATGTCTCTCTCCCCGTCTCCCCGCTACTCCTCTTCTTTTTTAACTTCCTTCGGAGAGATCGTGGCGTGCGACGGAGGTCGAATCTCGAAGGGAGAAGAACGTTCGATTCAGCGCCTCCGGGGCGAGGCGGTCAATTGGCAAATGAAATGAACGCAATAAGGAGTGATGGTTGGGTCCGGTCCAATAGAAGCCCGATGCCAAATCCCGTAAAAAATGTGGTAGTTTGCTCCGAGACCTGGGGCTCGTATCCCGCCATGCTGGAGCTGGGGCCGTAAGGAGATTAAATAGATATATGAGACATTAATAGATGAAGGAAATTGAAATTTTGCTTGTTATTTCAACCCATTCATCGCAATTACTTCTTGCCATTGGGCGCATGCAAGCAGAGTTGGGATCCTCTCCGGTTCACTCATCGATCAAAGATGTCTGCTCTACCAATCACAACGATATCTATATTAAATGCAGCAGTTGTAAGGCCCAAACTGTACCTGAGATGTGCTGCCCCATATGCCGCACGAGAACCACACGATCACAGCCAATGCACAACACACAGAGACGGTCACGGGACCTCTCCCCTCCAATTTACATCCAAATTAGATGTTCCAACAGGACCTGAACTCATCCTGCAAAGAAGCCAAATCTGTGTTGCCATTCTGCAAGAGGAGAGAGGAACAAGCAAAGTGCATTAAAAGATCACTACGCTCAAATACATGTTGTGATGGTCATCCTCAAGTTGTAGTTCAATGGAAAATGGACTTGTATTTTATGGAAGCACCACACAACCAAGCTGGCCTCTGAGGCATATTGTGGAGTTGTTTAAACCATACAGGATGTGAATTTGGGTGAAAAATGTCCGACTGACAATAAAAATTCAGGAATTGGCAACTTTCCAACATCAAAGATGCTTCTGGTTTGTTTTAGAAAGCATGAGGACAGTAGGGAGCTCAAGTATTTGCAACAATAATATCTCTACTACACTTTATGCACCCTATCTAGAATGTGGGCAAAGGAAACCGAGTCACTAAAAATTTTCCCCATATTGTTTGCTACTATGATGAAATATCATAATGATGTCTCAGATGTATGCTTCAAGCTCTCCCATCCTCGTGGTGATTCTCCAATCACATCCTGATACATAAGATCGAATTTTCTATGGCATGGAGTATTTAAGAGGTTAAAATTGCACAACTCATTATGCAAAAACCCACAGAGAGAGAGAGAGAGAGAGAGCAGGATTGAACCCAGTTACTGTGACTTTGTCCCATTTAAGAAAGAGATAAGCATACCATCAAAGCAAACAAGAAGGACCATCCCCAAACAAAAACAAGGGCCAACCTCCTGCTTTTCCTTCACCATTTCTGGGAGTGTTCATAATCTTTCATTTGCATCAGATGCTGTACATGGATGCAAGTTCAAGTCATTCACAGAATGTAACATCAATTAAATTACACATAATCCTTATGAAACTCATGTGATTATTTTTTCCTATACCAAACTTTAACAACAGAGATTTCTTTTATTTATAAAAAATGATCCTATGCCAGTACAAATTTTCAAGTGACAAGCAGCACAGCAAATTATAGAGCTTTTGTCAAGTCACACTATATGCAATCAATTGCAGCAAATCAGCCAGAGGATATGCTATAAGTTTAAAAATGCACATAAATTTTAAGTCATGCTCTTTCATGCTCATTAGAATTGTTGATTGCCAGGTCAGACAAACACATTTGACTCAAAAAACTAAAGTTAGTTTCAACATCAAAATTTTACTGATTTATAATTGATTTTGCAATAAATTTTTCAAAGCATTTAAAATTTCAATGAAGTGTCTTCATAGGTTTTCTTGTGCAGGAGCATCTCAATATCAATAATATCAGCAAGAAGTTGGATGGTTCCAGCTTAACTTCTTTTTTTCTTTCTTTAAGAGAGGGAGGGAGACCCAACCACACTTCCATGGTCTCATTATCCAGGTCCAAATTTTTTGGAATGCACCACATTAGAATCA
The DNA here is from genome assembly GCA_017589505.3 of Metroxylon sagu. NCBI lineage: Eukaryota > Viridiplantae > Streptophyta > Magnoliopsida > Arecales > Arecaceae > Metroxylon > Metroxylon sagu. The sequence continues at coordinate 51,359 of JACVBY030000250.1, read as the reverse complement.
AAACCCAGACCCCTCTGATTGCAAAGTACAGAGGTGAAACCAGAAGGACAAAGTACCAGCTCGCATTGTTGAAGCTTAAGTTGGTCAAAAGAAAAATCAGAAATCTAGATTTCGGTTTTCCAAATTTATTTTGTCAAGGAACTTCCTCTTCTGTTAACCTTATCTACTAGTCAATGGGTTAATGCTACATCCCTTTTTTAATGTAGCAGCAAGGATAATATAATTTCAACTGCAAAATAGTGCAATCAAGTTTGTTATGTTCAATTCATTATTGTAAGAAATAATGGAGATCAAAGTTTTTGAAACCAGATATTTCAGCCATATCAGCCGGTGATTGATACTGAGATGAACCAAGATCTCAGTTTATCTTGGCCAAGATGGTAAGTTAGGGAAATTTGAAAACAATTGAGATACTCTGAGACATTGGCCAATGTATCAGAATGAAGATAATTAAATATTGGCTCAGCTACTAAATCTAAGAACAATTCCCAATCTAAAACATTGATTTGAATATTTCAAAATTAAAAATTGATCTAAGATTTTAAAAGACTGACTGAAAAATCTCAGTTGATTTATTGATATCATATTGACCAATATCTCAAGATATACCAGTTATTGTCAAGTGAGAAGGCACTAAGAGTTTAGACTATTGCATTTGTGAGTGCCCAATACCAATATTAACCAAGATCTTGGCTAACAAACCTTGATAGAGAAATAGATAGACATCTAATGGATGAAAGAAAAGGAATACAATAAGGCTTGCAATGTTATATCATTTAAATATCAATTAAGAAGGTTTAATAAAACAAGACAAATGTAACAATGATGAACATGTAAAGATAGATGAGTAGCATAACTTAGAAGGATGCAATAAGGAATGAGTATATCAAGAATGGATAGGAGTTGCAGCAAAGGCAGAGTGAAGGAGACCCAATTCAAATGGTACAGGCTTGTGCAACAAAAATCTGAGGCTGCCATATAGAGAGGCTCTCAAATTTGTAAAGAGTCAGTGAATATAAAAGGAAGACCAAATGTAACATCGTAAGCTGCAAGAAAGGATTTGGTGTAGCACAGAGTAACAAAAGCAATAGTGCTTCATAGCAATGATTGTCACCTTGGCAGATATGGACTCAAAGTCTCCCACAAATTGGTGGGTCAACTTGTAAAACAGCATTCATTTACCATCTTATGGTAGCATAGGGGGAATGCAGTAAGATAAGATTTATAAACCGAGAACTAGCATGGTCTATAGGAGTCCCCTTAATTGTTTATGCCATATTGACACTGAAATTGACAAAACAGAATATTAATCTGAAGATGATGATGCATACATCGTCACTAAAGAGGCTGCATGAAAGCTACAGCCACCATCACTGTTTTCTCAAAATTAGTATTTAATGACTCAGCTGGAGTCACAATTAAATTTGGTGCCAAGTTTAAGTAATTTGTATTACTTCAAAATGTATTTTTAGATGATCCTTTGATGGGAAAAATGTTAAAATAAGTTTCAAAAACCTGTTGAAGTTATGGCTCATTACTTCTCATTATTTAGCCTAAGCCTGTGCACAACTGGTTGCATGTTTTGCCTTTTTCATTATCACTCTTGTACTTTTCTTTAGTTCTTGTCTTCAACAGCAAACTACCAAGTAACTAGGGAGAGAATAACAGTAAACAAGTTAGCAGACCTAAGGATGACCAGGTGAGGAGATTAAAAAACTACATTCAACTTAGCTAGGTAGGCCAAGATTTTGGAAATGTGATCTATGTGAATAAATAATAGAAAATGCAAAGTTGTACGAGCTACATGTAGTTTTGAGCAGCGATTCAAGTCTCAGCGGGATAGAAGCCTTCTGAATCATCCTATTCCGTCTCAGTGAGATTTCGGGACAATTTTAAATATATCTAATTCATTATAAAAATATAACTTTTAAAGTTTAAATATGTTTAAAATTGAATAAAATAATAAAGCTTTATAAATATTTTTTTTAAAAGAAAAAAGCATTCCAAGCAAGTACAAAGACAATTGGCCACGAAGGAGATTGGAATAGGATGGGAGAGTTTTATGCTGGCTGTCAACCTACCGCAACCTTTCTCCTTTATTTAAACTTAGGACCGGCTATGCATAAAAATTTAGCCTCAGTATTCAATACAATAGTTAAATTCCTCTTTTTCTAAATTCCTAATTAAAAAGAGCTTATAAATGGGGTCCAATCAATGGAAATGCAAGCCCATTCCCTCCTTAGAAGTAGATTGAGTATAAATGGATAAACAATTAAGAGTGGTTTCTCATTGCAAGTTTTTAGTTTTAAGCCTCTTATATAAATGTTTAGCCATAGGCTTGGCCCAATTATGAACTCAGAAGACAGAGATGATGTTACCTGAATGGATTATGCAAGTACAAATATTAAGGATATTGTCCATTTGCACTTGAAAAAAAAATTAAAATTAAAATCACCTAAAATGAGGTCATGTTCCTAGTTCTCTCAAAATATTGTAAAACAAGCCATTTAATGTTTTATAAACAAATGTAAGGTCCTTATTCAACAGCAAAGGAAACTAGTCTTTATTGACAACTTCAAGAACTTTGAACGCAATGAGGGTCACGATTTAGGTTTCATCCTATCTGAAAAGATGCCATATGATTTTGACAAATTTATTATATTGAATGGCAAACTTCTATGGTCCCTTTCTTGGTTATTAATATGTACAGCTCTTTTATTCAAGCCACTTGGACCTACGCAATCCATTGTTAGAATTAACTCACACTTTCAATTCTCAAATTTGTGAAGCCTACGCATTCTTTATATAGAGAAGCACATCAATTTTTTATATTTCACAAGACCAAGATGCAAAATGAACTTGGACAGGCTGTTATTAGAGAAGCATCCTTATGTTGGAAAAAAAATTTAAAAATCCAGAATCATCCAAACCTTGTTGACAGGTCAATAAATGTGTGCATTATAAAGGATCATTCCCTTGGCCGGATAAATTACAAAGGCGTACCATGTAATCTGTCTCATGAAGTTGGGATAACATCAAAAGAATAATACAAAGATATTTGCAAGCATAACATTTTGACAGATATGCATAAATTTTTTGCATGAAGGTTAACATCTTGAATTATTGCATATTGATATAGTCTTTTAAGGTAGATTCGGCCAAGAAGGGAAATTTCACATACATATGTTATAATTTCTTTTTCTTCGTCTCCACCACACAAGCATGTGCCATCTATTGGTTCTGCTTCAGCGCGAACCTTTCTTTCATTATTTATCTTATGTTGTTAACAAATGAGGGAACCATTTAGGGTAACAAAACATCCAGGCGTCCATGAATCAAAACTCGAAGGACTCTGGCGATCGTATACTCTCTTCGATACAATTATCAGGCATAACTTCACATAAGCACAGCAAAACCCATCCATGTGTTACAATCCTAAGGCAATTCTTCAAACAACATAAAGGGCTAGCCATAGCTGATTAATCCGGCAGCTTCGTTTCTGTTATTTTTGAACTAAGGGAAAGAAATAGAAAGAAAAAGGACCCAAATAAAAATTCCTAAGAAGAACAGTTTAAATTCTGAACCAAGATTTCCAGGGTGGGTGGAAACTAATATCAAGAACCCATTAAAAAAAAAAAAACCAACATTCTCCAAGAACAATATTTACTTCATGGATATGATACTCGTTTTTTTATCGTTTGATAAAAAGAGGAGGAAGATTCGAATCCTTAGGAGATTCTCCAAGAACTTTGGATGATCTTCATTGATACCTATATGATACCGACAAGAAGAAGAAGAAGGAGAAGAAAACATGAGTTGGGACTACTGACCCGCTGGTGCTGCAAAGATTTGGTGGAAGAAGAGGAGGAGGGGGACAGATCCATGTAGAACGGACGGCCGCCTGTCTCCATGTCACTGACCAAAGCCGAGCATCTCCGAGCTAAAGCGGACTTCACCCGTCCTAGGACCTGGCCCAGCCCGTTTTGAAATAAAATAATGACCCGGAGGCGTTATAACTTACTTCCTAGCGCTTTTTCGGTTCAAGTCTTTTTTATCTCTTCGCCGCGGGACGACGAGGCAACTTGTTTTCGATATAAGAGGGAGGAATAGCGTCGTAACGATGATGAGAATAACCGCGCCCTGCTGGTTTCTGATTTCTTGCGAAGTAGCCGTTCTGAATTTTTTAACATGGCATCATCTTATTTTTCAAATTCTAAAACCTTATATTTTGTGATATTAGACTGCCATGTTGCTAAGATGGTTCTCACCAATCATGCAACTTCTTTTCTGCCAAGATTGGATCAATTTTTCGGCCACATGTTAAATTGTAGAAGATGCCACCAAACCAAAACCAGAGTTGAAAATTTTCAACGTGTATTAAAGTCCCGAGAATCCGGTAGATGTAACATTCAGCAATTATGAAAGAACATCAGAAAAGATAGGCTTGCTTGGTTTACATAAAGCGTCAAAGGAAAAGCAGCATAACCTCACGAAAGAGTCCTAACCGCGAAGATGGAGCCATCAGCAGAAGCCAAGAAAATAAGAAGCACAGCTAGCAGCACAAGTGCTCAATATTTAAGAAATCTAGTGATCCAAACCGCCAAACATGAGTCTCATCAGGAGCAAACGAGTCGAGAATGATCGATCAATGCTTCTTGTCATTTGATTTCCTGTATTCCTTTCTTATCCCTTGAGAATCACAAGAATTCAGTACTGAATGAGATAATGATACAAATACAAAATCTAGGGACAGCTATCATTTATACAAAATTACAATTTTTGATATGCATATTTTCTGAAACCCCACCTCAAAATTGGCTTTGAAAAACCGCCCCACAGCTTTAGATCAGCCAGAGTCACCCTCCGGCAACCAAAAAAAAAAAAAACATTGATCGCTTTCCACCAACTGGAATGACAGTTTTGCATACTGCTCCTGTACAATACATCTAACTTCAGCATTCAATCAAGAATAGAAGAAGCAAGATCTGGAGATTCTGACACCCCAATGGCATCAACAATCTTGAGAGCCATGACAGACTTGTATGCTGCCAATTCAGCATTGGCCATGAGCACTTGAGCCCTGCCTCGGAGTTGAATGGCTGATTCCAGAGCCCTGTCAGCTGCATTCTCTGCTTCATGCACCCTCCGTGAAGTCTCCTCTTTAGCTCCAGCTACATATACAGAAATAATGAAAATTAAGTAACACAAGCCCACCAATTCAAGTAGCTCAAAATTACAAACTTACAAGGCATCATCCAAACTCATTAGAAAGGTATTCACAAAGAACAAAGCACCATAATATCAGATGGATCAGGAAACTATGCAGTTCTTTCACATAGTAAGAGGATTGTCTGCCATCATAAAACACCATGGTGCATGCATGGTCATAACAACAACAATAACAATAACAACAACAAAGTCTCGATCCCAAACTAGTTAAGGTCAGCAAGATAAAACCTTTTTCTCCATTCTATTTGGTTTAGAGTCAATTTTTTTCATAGTCATAACAGGCAACAAAAACACTTAACCACCTGCTAAGAGTTTAGTCAAGTGTTTGAAGGTTTGCCACAAGAAATCAAGCAAGAGCCAGAGAAAATAAAAATACAACATCCAGGGTTTCAACTAGATGCTGTGTAGCCCACAAGCATGCATTCTCAGGATATCTACAGTGCCACTTTTGGACAACAGAACACATGACAATGTTATTCAACACTGCTTGGCACCCTAGCAAAAACGTGTATATTTGCATCAGCCAGAGGCAATGACATTTTGTTGAACCCTCTTGAACTGGTTGATCGCATTCTAGGTAAAAGGTCTCTGCATGTGAGATTTGATGAGGATGAGTCAACTGTTATACCGAGTCTATAGTCATCTAGGAAGACCAAGAATCCAGGCTTCCCTTGATGGATTCCGTAAAAGTTATATTATTTTATTATCCCGTAAGGGTTGATCCCTGGACTACGAAGTTCACTAGCCTGTTAATATCCTAACAAGCTCAAAAGAAACAGTAAAGAGACTCAAAAACACTGAAGCAAAAGGTATGTTATAAGGGCTGGTCTCAGGCCAACAATGTTCACAAGCCTGTTAATTTTCTTGTAAGTTAAAGAAAAGTTAAGAGACTCAAATATAGATAGGTTGATTGCCCATGAGCAATACTTCTACTTGCAATAGCAAAGTTACATGAGAGCACCACCAGCAAATGCAGTATAACCTTTATCTCATGGTCTGAAGTATTATTATAGATATAATGTTGCACAGATTTGGCATGGATATTAACAAGCCATTTCATAATACATGTTTTCTCTGAAAGTAATGATCATTTTTTCAACAATGAATGTGCACACAATAATAATGATTCCTTCTTAGAAAAAGCAATGCGTGACAAATAATGGAAATATTCACCATGTGAAAATGTAAAATTCTCATAGAAGCAGTAAAGCTGAAGACATGATTCTATTTGGATTACCGCTATATATCTCAAGCAGTTCCCAGAAGTGACATATGGCATATGAGTCAAGCCAAACCCCCCCCCCCCCACCAACCCAAAAAAATAAGAGGGGGAAAAAACACATTTGAGAAAATATAAGATAGTGCCAATCTCCAACACCTTGGAGACCATCAATGTCAAGCTTAATTCCATCCATAAACTTCTTCTTATAAGACTTCAAGACCAACCCAGCAAGAAGAACCAGCTAATTTTCAACATTAGACCACATATAAACCCTAAAGTCTTGAAGTAAATAATACAAATATTATTGATTTCCAATGCTCCCTAATATTGGAAAAATAACTAACTTCTCTCTCCAAATGCCTAATCCATACTTAAATAGTTATACGGATTCCAGGAAAGCCATTCGTTTGTAAAAAAATGTGTTCTTAGAATAGATTAGCCAACCCATAGTCCCCAGGCTTAAACAGATCAATTTTAGCATGTGGGTAACATGACTGAAAAGCTCAAATCTAATGAAAGTTAAATCAGTCCAGAGAACCATAAACAAGGAAAACACCTCAACTAATCAAATAGCAAAATGTATCTTCTTACCTTCCAAGAAGATTTCTGGCTTCCCTCTCCCAGACTGGCTACGTTGTCTCTTAAAAGATCTTTTTCTCCGAAGCAATGGCCTTTGTGTCAATTGTGCTCTCCTCAGGGTTGGGATGTATTGCTGTTACAATATCAAAAATACAATTACGTGACAATACAATGGTACTTACCAAACTATCACATGCAAAAGGACCAAACATCCAATGAAATGATTGCAAAAAAAATGAACATTAAGAATAAAAATAAGAAGAATATGTTGCAAGTTATATTCATCAGTTGTTATCAATAACCCATACATCAATAAAAAATAAAAAAGACTAACGTACAAGAACCCAGCTAATAATTAGTACGAACAGTCAACATCATAGAATTTGCGATCTATTGCACACTAAACAGGTGCCAAATACATTCAGTCTTTCAGACAACCGCAATATTTTATGGATGCCAGTGTTACAAAATTTAGGTAAGCACAGTGTTATAACAAGGATCAGATTCTCCAAGACTTCATAAAGAGTCATGCCCCTCAATCCACCTAGGAACCAAAAATAAGATATCAATGCATCTAAACAACTTACATAAGTGCTTCAATTCAAAGTACTAGCATGACTGAAGGATGGACTCAATCTGAGCCACACAAGTCATTTTGAAAGATAAAGTAACCAGTAAGCACCGATACTAGAATATCTTAAGAGGCTAGGTGCATTGCTGTACCACAGATTTTAACCTATGTTACAAGTTGACATGGATAACTTCAGCATGTCTAGAAGCATGATGCTTGTAGAAACAACCATACAATCACATCCACACAAGCACACATATATCTATTCTTTCCTTGTCATCTTAGCAAAATATAACAATATCTTTAAGAAAAAATTGACTGTTGTCACACGTAAAGTGTTTCAATTTCTTTTCTGTATTTTCTATCTACATTTTTTTCTTGTTCATACCGTTGTCTGCGACAAAAGTTCTTTTATATTTCACTCATGAAATAGGGGAAAAATGTCTAGATGGAGGAAGAAATTAAAGAAAAAAAATAAAAACATATAGACCACAGTGGCAGAGAATCATAACAATGAGTTTTAGGGATCTTGAACTGAATCAGTTTGAGGAGATGGATAAAATGGACTGACTAGTATAATAGGTTGGTACAAGATAATAAGTACACTTTTACTAAACAGTGAACAATCCACTCAGCCATTATGATGTTGATATTGAGTCATTTCACCAAATGAAGCAATAAATAGCCAATGCAATGATTTTTGCACAGCAAATATATGCGTAAATACTAATATCAGCTCAGAAGTTAAGGCCCCATTGTAGCTTGGCCAAAGCCCCTCGCCACCCTCCGGCAAGCTCTACTACATCATGAGGCGAGTCTTGGATCATCTCTGTTGACCATGCTCTCCAAGCTTTTTGAGCTTTGCCACAACTGATCCTCTCTCTCCCTCTCGACGCCGGCCATAGCATCCTCCCGGCCCTTCCCCTCCAGGCCACCTTAGCTCTGGCTGAGATTCAAAACCAACTCTAATCCTAACCTCTCCTTTGCTACTGATACCCTCTAAAACTTCTAGGTCAGCCACACCCTGCCGTCCTCTGCCATCCACCATGCCCACTTTCCTCCCCTGTCACTGCCTTCTCCCACCCCAGCCTCCCTCCCCCTGCCACCACCCTCCTCACCTTTGCCTCTCTTCCGCCTCAACTTCTCTGCATCCCTCCCCCAAACCCAACCCCTAAAACCCACCAAACAGGGAAGATGGAGCCCTTGCAGATGGACTGCAGTATAACTCCACCTACAGGGCTACAAACAGCCCCATAAGAGTAGCAAGCTCCAGTCAGCTGCTGCTGTCATCCTAATCAGAACCTAAATCATAGAGAATTTTCCCTGTTATTCAGCTAAGGTGGAGTGCTTTGGCTGTATAAATAAGTCCTAATTTAGTTCAAACACTTAGATTCTAGTCTATGGTCACAAATGCCTACATTATGATAAGCTTTTTGTCAGATATGAGAGTTAATCAATATAACAAACAGGGAAGATGGAGCCCTTGCAGATGGACTGCAGTATAACTCCACCTACAGGGCTACAAACAGCCCCATAAGAGTAGCAAGCTCCAGTCAGCTGCTGCTGTCATCCTAATCAGAACCTAAATCATAGAGAATTTTCCCTGTTATTCAGCTAAGGTGGAGTGCTTTGGCTGTATAAATAAGTCCTAATTTAGTTCAAACACTTAGATTCTAGTCTATGGTCACAAATGCCTACATTATGATAAGCTTTTTGTCAGATATGAGAGTTAATCAATATAACAAACAGGGAAGATGGAGCCCTTGCAGATGGACTGCAGTATAACTCCACCTACAGGGCTACAAACAGCCCCATAAGAGTAGCAAGCTCCAGTCAGCTGCTGCTGTCATCCTAATCAGAACCTAAATCATAGAGAATTTTCCCTGTTATTCAGCTAAGGTGGAGTGCTTTGGCTGTATAAATAAGTCCTAATTTAGTTCAAACACTTAGATTCTAGTCTATGGTCACAAATGCCTACATTATGATAAGCTTTTTGTCAGATATGAGAGTTAATCAGGATAACAAAAATCCTTGGTACAATAAATCTGGAAGCAACACGTGACCGCTGGACAATTTTAAAATAACCAGTCATTCAAGATTTGTCAAATCACTTACAGTGTTGTCTAACGTGCACCTTAGCGCAAAAAGTCAAGGGTTAGGCATTTCTTATAACCTAACAGTGTGCCTAAAGTATGAGGCGCTAAGTGCCAAGAATTAGGTGCTTCTTATACCCTATATAAGACGTCTTTATCTAGACATACATGAGGTAAAAAAGGCGCATGCTTTTAAACTGATTTAAAGCGCAAGAAAAGCATATCTTTCTTAATAAGCTATATTTGTAATATTTTTTTAAGTTTATCATATTTATTAGATTATGTTGACATTATAATTCACCATCCTATACACAATTATTTTTCTTACATTACAAAAAGCTAAAAATTGAAATACAAAGAAATGAAACACTGAAAAATATGTTATCATCTAAGAAAGAGAAGGGAAGAAATCAAGGGACGATAGATTTAACTGAGAAAGAAAATACTTTACATTGAGCTAATAGGCTAAATATACTACCATTATGATTTTTTTAGCTTTTTTTCTTATTATGTGTTACAAATCTTGCTTATATAAATTATTCTACTATTTATTTCAAAAATTTATCCTAAGTGTGCCTAGCATTTTTAACAACACTGATCGCTTGGGTGGTCATAGGCGCTGACTCCTTCAAAGGACTATGAGGAACACCAAGGCAACAATATTAGCGTTTGAATAAAAAACATGTTAAAATTGATAGAATTGAGTATATTCATGCATTTTAGTCTTAATAGCTCTTCTATTAAGTCATTCAAAGAATTTAAAGCTTCTTGTAAACATAACAAGTTCAAGACTCAATATCTAAGAGAACACTTTATAAACATAATAAGCTTCTTTCTCCCTTGAAATAAAAACATTTTTACCTGAAGAGAGAATTTGTTTGAAAAAATAATGGCTTCAATAAATCAATGAACAAGCGGAAAAAGCAAAAAACTAGTTCGTGGTAGTAGCCTTCTTTTGCATAAAAAATTCATACACGAACTTGTAGGAAGCACAATATGTTGTGCGGATGGCATATTACTTCAGTTGATGAAAGTCCACACTACGGAGGTCATTGGTTTGACAATACATGGCTCCATAGGGAGTCTTTTCAGCCTCAAGGAACCATTGCAGGCCATCAAAGCCAATCAATGACCTGATCAGCATGCCAGCAAAGTAGTCTTTTAAATGCTTTCGGATTAAGATGTGTCAACTAACAGTAGTGATTCAGTTCATACCAATGCAAACTGGTAAACAATCACTTGTTTACATGGTTGTTCACCATCAAGATGAACAAAGCCATACCACTTGTTATTCACAGAATAATATTAAGAACTATTCAAAATGGGCACTGATGGGGGATTTCTCTTGACCTCAGACCTCTTACTGTCTAATAAATTTGAGACTCATTTTGAAACTGAAAGAAGCAGCCTATTGCAGTTACACTGACATGATTTAGTTCTTGGGCTGTTCTCAACACATTAAAAGCTCTAAAACCATTGCAAATTAGTGAAGCAGAAAATCTAAAGACTTCTGGAAAGAAGGGGTCAAATAATTGGAAAAATCCATATGTTCCCATGTAACAAGCAACATGTAACACAATTTTCTTGGCTACTGGATCTTGATTATAATTTTTTGTGCACTAATGAAGAGCTAAACCAAATTCTTGTTACCCAGAAGAGAATTCATTTCATGGATTTATTAGGAAATAATATAAAAAGCATCCCGAACAGGACAAAGCTCGAATGTAGTGTCTACAGATGTACAGACAAGAAATAAAGATATACTACCAGGATAGCTGAACAAAATGAGGTACAGCATAGTGAATACTTAAAGAGAAGGATTACAGACAAATTAATGTTCTCTGCATCCAGCAGACAACCACACATTAACCAATAATTCATATTCACTTATATGAAATTTATAGGATAATGCATCATTTTTCTGCCAAGAGGCATCAATGAAGATATTAGATTACCCTTCAAAAATCAAATCATAAAAGTAGCTAAACTTCTGCCACAACCAGTCACAATAAATTTATAGCTATTGCATATTTAATAGAACCAAGTATTCTTTATAGAGACCAGGTAACATTCTAATTTCATATAGGATAAAGCAGCTTCTGCAACCAGATTGCTCAATCATGAACACAAGCAAAAAAGAGCATCTAGAATAGAGATTTACAATTGACCTTATAGGTTATATGGTACTGATCCAACGGATACACATATGGACAGCTAAACTTCTGCCACAACCAGTCACAATAAATTTATAGCTATTGTATATTTAATAGAACCAAGTATTCTTTACAGAGACCAGGTAACATTCTAATTTCATATAACTTAACAAGAAAATCAGATCATATAGGATAAAGCAGCTTCTGCAACCAGATTGCTCGATCATGAACACAAGCAAAAAAGAGCATCTAGAATAGAGATTTACAATTGACCTTATAGGTTATACGGTACTAATCCAATGGATACACATATGGACAGCTACACTGAGGCCCGCTAGTAGATACATGGGCAAGTGCAGAGACAACCAAGAATGATATGCATGTAGATGTACAAGAAATCAGGTAATGGAATCTTTACTAAACTTCTGGCATAGAAGCTTGAACTTCTTTTCAAATTCATATACAGCTTAATCATATTTAAGAGCTTGCATATGTGGAGTTATGTTTGTCTCAGGCCATCAGAAGAATACAAATCTAAAGAACTTACTGGTTAGCAGCCATTTCACTGCAAATCATGAAATAAAATTCAGTTACTTAATACACCACTCACTGTAATATCTGCATGAAAGCTAGTGCAGCTTTCACAACTATCATCAACATGAATGTTGTCTCGTGATGGTAAAACAGCCTGAACTTGTTGACAAATGATGACAGGCTAAAACTTAAAAACTTCAAAAATCATTCACACATTTTCATCACAGGAAATGAAAATTGACCAGCAATGAAACAGACAAAAATAAGAACAAGCTCACTTCCAACATGTGACTCGATCCCATTCAAATAGCTATCCTGAATCAATGAACCCAAAGGTTGCTCCTAAAACTTTTACCTTTCTCATTCACACAGTTCCATTTCTTTGTCATGTAAAAAGATATATGATATATATATCATAATTCACAGATAAGCACTTATCAGTGTTTTGTTTATGTATCTCATTCCATAGTTTTTTGATATATGGTTAAAACCATTTTTATCTTCCAGCATTCAGAAGCCTAACTTTCAATGATGCATAATAATAGAATGAGAAACAAATTCTTGTGAGGGAAGGCATGTAAAAAAAGCAATGCATAATCTTTGGATATTCCTGCATGATCCCTCCGTAGAACTTGAAAGAGCAAATAAATTAAATTACAAAAAAAAAAATAATGACATTGCAACAACTGCAAACAAAGTATTTAGACAATTTTCCAAATATTGCCTAAGATAGTGATGTCACAACTCTTAAGAAGTGTCAATATTTCTTCTGCATGAAAATTTTCAATGCATCAAAACCACCCTCATCCCTTGTTTGACAAACTTCCATGTGTCTCAAATGCAAGACTCTAACAGCAGCAAAGAGAAGTCAGGCCCACTTAACACTTCCGTTCCCCCTCCACTCCCTCAACCCCAATCCCCTTCTCTCCATCTGTCCTGGTAGCCAACCAATGAAAGCAGCTGCCTGTCTATCAACACCAGCACCTCCACATGTCAAAAGCCCACCACCAAGCAACATTGCAAGCAGGCAGACTACACCTAGCCTGCTCCTGCACCCTCCCCACCCCAATCGCATGCAACCCACTAAAATCCCTTGATAGACAAGACTCATAAATATCCCTGCACCTCACTCCAACCCCATAAATGTGACCATCTTATTTCCTCTTGTTGCTGTAAGCAGTGAAAAGGGGCTTTAGTTTTTATGTGCATTTAAAAGGGGGATTTATTTTCTGTTTATCCACATTTGATGTGTGATATTCCAACTCCCAACTGAAATGGACATAAATCTTTTCCTTTATCAATAATTGCAGTGTATTTATGAATTATTGACTTTGATGTGATACATTTTCTGGGCCCCTGTAAAAAGACTTTTTGCTAATCAATTTTCCACATCTTAGGGGTTTTGATAAGCCATAGCTAATGACTTCTGCTAAGACAAGAAATAATATCATGGCATTACTATAAGTTTAAATAACTTCCAAGGCAGTTACATGGGCAAGCAGAAACTGGACCTCATGGTCACAGTAGGATCGCAATCATTTTCTTCGCTATAGGAAAGCTGGTACATGCTCCTATCCAGGAATTTATGCATGCAAAATCTTGGATGTTCATGTGTTCCTACATATACGTTTGGTCGATACTTATATGGGAGCCCTTTGCCATTATATGTAATACTGGATTCGACTTGCTTGCATGTTCCAATGATAAGAGCAATGAAAGGTCTTCTACTTTTGTAATTTGTATGTACCTAAAGCTCTGCAATACAGGTTATGACTACCATTCATCACTAAGAAAAAATGTTGTCCCCTTTGCTATCTGACGAGGCAAAGCTTCCATTGATTATATTCTTTAATGAAGAAACAGGCAATGTCATGATAACCAACATATGACCATAGCTTGTGCGAATAAACTAGCATATATAATAGTACAATCCTGTGTAGATGTAGATAGCTGATGTTGCATAAGCATTCTTTAAGACTTAATGACAAGAACATTTAGCCTATTCTTTGGTACTGCAGATCAACTTTAAATAGCTTATCTTAGTTGACAGTAGATGATTTTGCTTTCAAATAGAAATAACACTGTGCTTTGGTACAACTAATCCTTTAAATCCCCTGTGCCACAATTCTAATAAAAACAATGCAAGAAATGAACTTTCAGAAGTCATGATATTTTTTAAGTTACTGAATTTGCCCTTATTATCAATAATTGAATTTTTTTAATAACAAACAATAGCATCATCTCTCAAAACGATGTAATCAATAGACAGAGACAATAATGAATTGCATAAATACAAATAGGTGAAAAATAATTTAGCTAGCAGCCACAAAACAAGTTCTGAATTGAAAGTGTTGGAGCACAAAGCATTGGGAATATGCAAGAACTGAAGCATAATTATTACCTGAAAGACCCTAACCAAAGCTTCACATTTCTGGTTCCTCCTCCCTACCCAATAATCATACACAGCAGCCAGCATATCCCTGTTCCCCAAATTCTGACAAAGATCCAATGCCCTCTCTTTATCATAAATGTCACTGGGATTGCTATAAGCATCCTTTTCCAAGGCAAATATTATTTTCTCAAAAGTTTCATATGAAATGTGACTAAAACCACGATTCTCCACATCAGAAGAGGAAGGTTTTAGCTGCTTGAGCCACTCCTCATCCCCCGAGTCCATATCATAATTGGCAGCATCACTTGCTAGAGCTCGCCCAACTTCATCCTTCAACCTCATCTTGATGTAACTATCAGGGCGCACAAAAGAAGCTGGGAAACTGTCATCATAATCAGAAACTTCACAAACCCCTGGCACTGGTATTACCCTCACAGAGACATCCTGGGAGCTCTGCGAGTTACGTTCACGACATTCCAAATGCAATTCCTTAAACACAAGCCAATCCCACTTGTCATAAAACTCAAGCTTCCAACCATCCTCCCCACTCCACATATAGGCATGAGTAAAACGGTTGACGACACAGGGCCTCATGTCTTGAGGTTTATGCAGGTATCTTGTCATGCCACTAACCTTCACTGCTATGCACCACTCTTTAGAAGGCGAAAATTCCAACATAACAGCAGCCCCTTCTTCTCTCCAGCACCTATCAGAAACAGTAACCAAGACATTTGCACTGCAATGTGCTGAATCTATGTTTTGCTTCACCTCAGCCAAAGCCAACCTAAGCTCTTTGATCCCCTCAACAGGGCTCTTTATAGATGACTTCCTGTGTTTTTCATGAGATCCAAGAGGAGTGGAGACATCACTATCATATCTATTACTTAAAAAATCACTGACACAAGATTCAATTGTTTTCACATGAATAGGCTCCACAAATGAGTCCCTTGAGGTAAGTGTTTTGGCATCAGGAAATGCACCAGGATGTGAATTCATTGGGAAAGGATGGCGACTTCTGGAATGTCTAAAGGAGCTCCTCTTTCTCTGATGTTTCCGTAGCCTTGAACCATGCACAATTACTGCACTCCGTCCAACTGGTTTAGGAACTTCCAAAGCATTATGTGATTCATCCACAGCAGGAATTACAGAAACTGGGACTTCAGTTCCCGAAAAACCTGCCCCAGGAATATGAGAATCATATTCTTCATATCGCACAGCCACAGGAAAACTTGTTTGCAAACGCCATACAGATCTTGCAACAGCACCCAGCAAATATTGAGAGCCAAGAGCCATACTAACATGCAAACTCTTAAAGAAAAACGGAATGGCAGAGAAATCAAGCGACAACAGAGGTATAGACTGTCTGGCACCATCAATCTTACAAAGTCCGCAAGCAGGTACAGCATTGCTGAAAAAAACATTCTGAGCAGAAAAAACAAATAAAAATTCTAAAGCTAAAACAAAAAACACACGAAGAAAGGACAGCAGCAAAGTGAGAAAGCTTACATTATGACGGCGAACTGGTAAGAAATGAACGCCATTTAGAGAGAAAGCACCGGATATCGATTCAGATAACAGAAGCGCAGCAAATTGCCAGAATCTCACTCTAGCTCTCTTCATCCAGCTCACTACAGAGATAAGGAGACGCGAAAACTGATGTGAACTACTGCTGCAGGAGGAATCTATAAGCACGGCAAGCACCATAGAACCGCTCACGCCAGTCCAGATATCATCCTCTGAAATCCCTACTTTCTCAGCAAAATTCCTTGCAGACTCTATTGTTCTAATTTCCTTCTCTACTCTACCTCTTCGTCTTGAGATCTCTTCTTTATCCCTGTCTATTTTCCCCGCCTCACATGAGACTTTCTGAACTAAAGGTTCCACCTTTGGCTTTTTCCTGCACTGTTTCCGCGTAAAAACAATTCCATACTTCCGATCTTTCTCGAAGTCCCTGTCCCCTACTCCAGAAGGGGAAGACACCGCACTATCTGACCGTGGCCTCCGCCGCTTGCGGCTGTAAACAATCCCAAACTTCTTCCCCTCGAGAGAATCCTCAGAGCCCCTTCGATTGGCAGAGACAAGAAACTCATCGGGCCCACCAGCGTCGGATGCCGGCGCCGCGAGCTCTCGCGGCTCATCCCCACCCCCGAAATGCACACTGTCCCCTTCCCCCTTCCACCACCGCATATCCGCCGAGTCGCCGGCGCCGCCGAGCAAACGGAGCCACTCGACCCCGTCGCCGTCTCCACCCTCCGCCTTCTTCTGCGGGGACTGCTCCGACACCGCGAGGCGCTTCCCGGAGCGGAGAACCCTCGCCACCTGTCCCCCGTCGCCGCCGGCGGCCATGGCCGCGGCCTTGGGGACGAACACCCTCGTCGACCGCCGCGTCCCGACAGACGGCATCGACGCTGGCGGCGCCCCGAAGGGGAAGATCGTCGATCCTATCTCCGCTGCCACCGCCGACTCCCCAAGCTTCCGTACGATCTTCTGGTTCTCAGATCTCGCATGCAGTCTCATCGCTCATCGACCTCCTCATCGGCGTCCGGCAACCATCCATCGCGGGATCCCATCACAGCCCCTCGACGACGCCCATGGTGACCGGATCTCAACCAACGATCCGATGCAACGCCCTCTGTTCTTCCCCCTTTGGCCCCTTTTCGGAAATTTCCCCTTTTATTTTCTTTTTTACCTCCTCTTTCTATCTTAAATTCTTGGCGGTTAAGGCGTTTCACGAATTCGGCGTTGCAGCAACGAAGAGTCGGAAGAGAGAGAAGAAATGCAGAGAGAGAGAAAGAGGCGGCAGCACGAGCGATCTAGGGTTTGTTTTTTTTTTTCCATTTTTTTAAAGAAGGGGGGGAGGGGAAGCGGTAACCTTTCACCGACTCGCGTGGACGGTGCGATGGAGATCGGGTGGAGGAGATGAGTCGGGCGAAGGGACGCATCGGCCGGCCCGGATACCGTGCATTTCCGCCCGTCGCGGGATTTTAAACGGGCCGAGGGATTTTAGGCCCGGGAACTTTTTTTTTTTTTTTTTTTTGAAGGAATTTATGCCCGGGAACTTAACGGGAACTTAACGGGGAAAGCATGCAGTCCCTTGCGATGTGATGTCCCTCAAAAATTCGTACACCTCCTACGTGGCAACAAATTAGAAATTCACCGGAAAAGGAATTTCGTGCAGACCGAGGCACCAGGGCGGGACAGCGACGGCAAAAGGAGCAATGGATCAGGTGTTGCGATAAGGATAGCGCACAGCCAATATTGGGTTATCACGACCGTAGACGTTACACTGCGGGCCATAGGACGGGACACTGTTTTAGATTTTCCGGTGGGCCCCGCCAACATCGATACCGTTGGAGTAGGTATCATCTGTCCACGGGTCCATAAAATTTTCTATGCGGGAAGGGATGGATTTTTTTTTTTTTTTTTCTTTTTTCTGATGAAAGGGACGGCCACTCTTACTTACGCATATAAATTTTTATGGCTGTGTGATGGAGGGCTCACAGCTATGAGACCGGTTCAGAGGTCTCAACTGGTTGGGTCAGTAGCTGAGTGGCCCTTTCGGGCCACGGCTTGCCTCCGAACTACTGCTTTACAGTAGGTGAGGCCCAGACCGTCCCAAATAAGTTAAAGCTGCTTTGGAAGCTTCAATTCATTGATGAAAACAATGATTCTTTTGAATTGTGCATCACTAAGTTGTCCATACTTTATACTATATTTCAGAAAGGTCTGACAAATTTGAGCATATGATACAATTAATTAATGTAAAATTGGAACAACACAGTTTAATTCCATTGAAATTCAAATAACAATTCTCTACTGGATAGAATTCCATTCAAAATTAAATTTGCGTTTGAGAATGAATTTGGTGCTCTCTCTTTCTTTCTCAACGTGCACCATGCAACCCCACTTTCTCCCCACGTAACTTCTTTTATAAAATTGGTTCTTTTTTTTTCTTCTTAGCCTTCATACGCATTGCATGTGCATCTAAGGAACATTATTCATTTAAATTTTTATTTATTGTTTTTTTTCTAAGTGTACACTGTAGTATGATGCTATGCCACTATTGTTCAGCAAGAAAGAATACGAATATATTATTCCAAGAAGATTTGGATTCTGTTCAGATGCCTGCGCAATTCCAATAATTGTTATGCCCTATGCTGATTGTTATATGTCTCCTTACAGCATATATGAACAAAAGGTTATAGACTTGGAAAGCATGCTCGCACATAAAATTTTGAGTGTTTTCATTGAATAAGCATCCTATGACAAGCCTTTCTTAAGAGTGCATCCTTAATATTCTTTGTCTAAACAAAGCTCATCTCCCAATCAGTAACAATTGTTTTCTTATGAAATGAATATGGAGGGTTACCCCAACTTTCTTCTTGGATTAAAAAAAAAAAAGGAGAAAAACAGAAACAAATGTTTCATATCTCATCAAAGATTCACTTAATCATGATTATTGTAAATACTGCTAGTCAATTGGTTTTACTTCTACTAATCAAACATATCTAATGAAAATCGTGTTGTTAATAATCCAACATCAACTACATCATTTTTGAATTCCTTTGGTTTTCTCATAAAATGAATTGGCACACATCCCCCATCCCTTTTCTTGGATATTTTCAAGATGAAAGTGGGATGGCCTACTGCAGCTGTCACAAGTTGGCACAAGACGGTTTAAGGTTTGGGGTCAGATTTATTAGTCCATTTGGTAGGGTTTCTCCATATTTCCTTGAGATTTAATAGAGTTAAATCCACATACATACAAGTATATGACCCAACTTGCACATATAACAATTATTTCATGAATATATCATACAGGTCTAGAAAATTAATTTATTTATGCAATTTGATAAATATTCAGGCAGTTTGGAAGATGCAATGTGCCTCTCTCTTGGACCACAGATTGAACTAAACAAGCTCTATTTAATGAGAGTAGTTACATATAATATGTAGTGAAGGAGACTTTGGAGGCTTGAAGCCTCCTGAAAGGAGTGGCATGCAAGAATTTCAGTTAAAGATTATAAAGGAAAAAATAATATCATCAAAATAGCTATAGAATACGGAATTTGAATAAATTCTTTTAATTTGGTTAACTTTCTTTGCTTTGTCACCAACATTGCTAGTGTTACAGTGGTGAAAATAATTTGCTAGCCTTCAGGCAAAAGCTACTAAACAAACAGCCTAGATAGATGGCCCTCCCTAGAAAAAGGCAGGCCTGCTTTAATTATTGTTAATTAAAGGCCATGTCTGTCTTGTAAAGCTCATTCTGGTGCCACATGGAAAACCCCTCGAAGGATGAAAATATGGTGTACAACACTCAAGGGCCACCAGCCACAGAGCACAGGCAAGCACCTATTCTTGCCTCTGAAGTTCTTACAATCTTTTAACTAATAAAAACTTTTTAAACATCTCTACTCATCTTATCATTCTAAACGACATTTATGCAACCCAGCCAAGAAACATATAGGAATATCATGCTTCCAACCACATGAGAGGGAGAGGATCAACTATAAACATTTAGAAAGGTTTCATAATGACTGCACTGGAAGAGTTGTTTTTGCCAGGCAAAGACAGGAAGCTTTTTCTTAAAGAGATAAAAGGTGAAATAAAAACAACAATGGAACAAAATTTACACTGGAAAGGATATGATGTGGAGACATGTTCTGTAATCTTTTATGATTTAATTTGTGAAGCCTATCCGTAAATACAATCCATATTTTTTCCCAAATCCTGCATTGCCTAGCTAATCTCCCTCTGCAATGTCCCTTGTTTCCCACCCATTTTCTCATTAAACTTTTAGTAGAATGGTTTCTATTGTTACCATATGCTACCATCCCTTAGTTCCTGATTTTTCTGCTTCTTTTGTAGTTACCAGTTATCACTAATTCCAAAAATTAAATCAGTAATAAATCCTCAAACCTCTTGTAGTTTTATTTATCTTGTGAAGCCGAGCTCGCTGTTACTTCTGTTTTGTACTTGCACAGCAAATGGTGGTTTGTCTCTATCCCAGAGAGAACCAGAAGCAAACGTCAGCATTAGCCTGGTATATCATAGCAGAGAACTTATACAGCTACATGTGTACTGCAATGTCATAGTGATGCACCTACTCACCTCATCATGAGTCTATGACATAGTCTTGTCAAAAACTATATATTTGAAGGTTTATAAAGTTTCCAGACCCCAATTCTATACATTTCCTGGGTTTAACAATTTTAAATTACAAGAGTTGAGATTTTCTAGGGTGGTTTCAGAGTTAAAAGGTAGTTAGAAAATACAACAGATATTTCACTCGAAAAAAGTTAAAAAAACATGAAGGTTTAGTAGGGTCTCTTAAATAGATGCCATCATGCCAAATGGAAGAGGCCAAGACTTAACAAAATGCTTAGATAAGAAGTCATGAATTGGTGCTCTCTTGTCATTGAGCTTCCATTTTACAGTGCTTCGCTGATTTCAAAGTCTACTTTTTGGTGGAGATAGGTCTACAGAAAGATCTAGTACAAACAAGGTTGAATTGGTATACTACAATTGATGATCTAATTTAGATTTCTTTTTTTTTTTGTAAGAGGATGAAATAAATTAGAATTACAAAAATCTATCACTTGTTTCTGATCAGTGGTATTTCTCCTTTTATTAGCTAAGAGTAGCTAAGCAATTAATTCTTTTGTTATTTTCTTAAATCCATATTTAGATCATTTATTTTCCTTAATCCATATTTAGCTCATCATCTATTTTATCTCCATGTGCACAGTTTTACCAAGAATTGGTTGTACATGGCAGTGAAAAATTCATCTAACCAACCAAGATAATTATAAACTCAATCTGCAAGATCAGTTGGTTCAAAGCTTACATAAGAAAAATCTTCATCTAAAAAGATCCTACCAACTTGTCTAGGAGCAACATGAGTTTATAAAGCTACATTAGAGACAAAAGAAAGCACTTGGCAGTACATGCAATTTTCAAGCTGAATTTGTATTAGAAGGAAAAACAAAAGTACCGGAAAAACAAAAGTACCAAGTGACTTACAAAATGTTTGCTGTCTCATCTCATGATATAGTTCAGAATAACTGAACAGACATTCTCCATAAAAGCTGCAGCTTCTTTCTGCAGAGTAGCCATATAATGTCAGAATGAGAGACTAAACATCTCAGCTGATTGACCTACTGAACTATTCTGCAAAACAAGACAGGAAAAAATAAAAAAAAGGCACTCAACCAGCTCCAGTATCTGCTTATAGAGAAATATTTCACCATTTACATGATTCAGATTTAGTTTATGAGAAACTTAAAAAAGATTGTTGAAGAACAGGGAAGTGATGTATTGGTCATACAGTTGCTTTCCTATCTTTTGATTGCCGTGTTCTCATAAACCTTTTTTTCGCTAATACAAGGTCAGTTTCCATGTCACATATGCTTTTGTGACAAAGATTAAGACAGAATCAATGTTGCTTAGAGAAGAGAACAATTCAACCTCTTATTCAAGGGAATTTTGGGATGTCAAACAGACCCATTCCCTCAAGCAAAACTTTCTGCGCTGTTTCCAGCCCAATTAATCTGTCCTCCATCTCCTGCAAACACATTACAAAAGTCAGTCATACACCAGTGAATAAATCAAAAGTTGCGTGTTTCAAGAAAAGACTTTAGTTTTGTTAACTGCAAATTACAGTTGACCATTCAAGTTGCAGGCCATTGAGGAATTCTTTGTTTAATCTGCACATTCATGTCCTATTGAATTATTCAGGTCAGGTAGCTGCAAAATACAGGTTATAATTTTTATATACAACTTTGGTTGTGTTTTATGCAGTTAGATAACATTTAAAGGGAATTTTTCCATACTTCTATTTACCTATTTTTGAATATAACCATGTTCGAGCAATTAATTAGAAGATTGTGCAGATAAACAAATAAAACTATAGTAATTGCGAAGATCCATTTTAAGTATTCTTCGTCACCAACCAATTCCAGAAAGGAACAAATCACAACTTCATAACAGAATTTTGAATTGACCATATCAAAGTGAATTCAGAAACTGAAGAGCACTCTCCTAAATTAATAGAAAGTCAACCTTCTCCAGAGCCACATGCAACAGTAGATCTAGCATTTCTCAAACAGTAGGAAGAAAAAGGGCCTTCTAAATATTGCTCAAGCATATAATGAGGAACTTCCGTGGTGAACCGAAACAGTGATTAGGCAATCCAGGTTATGCAAGATAAGACCCAAAAAAAAAAGAAGGGAATTTGATCAATCATACCAGCAACTTGATCCTTTGACCTAATGTAAGATGAAATGACTCAATCGTTCAGCTTAAGTAAAATTCTACTTATTCACTGTCACAATGAAACTTCTAGGAGTTTTCAAAAGAAATTTCAATATGGGCTTCAACCATGTAAGCTCACAAGCTGTGCGAGCAACGGCCAAATTTTTCACTTCTGCACTAGCGACTAGACCTTACAACAGAAATTTATTTAAATTCTAAAATACAAGGCAATCCATAATCAATCTTGCATCAATGGGAAAACTAGTCTAATAAATAAACACAATAACCCTGTGTCTTTGAAACAACCCTTCTTCCTCTATGAATACCTTTACCTGGAGCATCCTTTGAATGCCAAAGATCTGAAATGTCACATAAAGATGAGGCTTAAAATGAGCATGCGCAGATTAAATGACAATACTGGCTGTGAAAGACATATCTAGCCGTTAAGTGGTATATAATATCTTCCTAAAACATCATACAATCATACTTGTTCAAATGGAAGTATTACATTAAGATCCACAAGGGTACTGCCTAGTTACCCAAGCATAATAGCTTTTGTTACAAACTAAATCCATTAATTTCTCCAACAAAGATTAATCTTTTCTTTAAATCCAACCACTTCAACTTAAATGCAGGAAAAGTGGTTTCCAATAAATATTTTCAATTTGTCCACCCATAAAATCTCAAATCCTGTAACCATAATATCATTCATGTGCTCCACAAGTGTAGATATGCATAAGGTATCTACAGTACAGAATGATCGAATCAATAACTTCTAAGATCATAGAATACAATCACTTGAGTGGAATTTGTTCTTTATTTGGTTATATTAACAGAAGTTCTACATAAATTAGAAATGTAGAATTTTTAAGACAAGCCTTCATAACCATAACAGTCAAACCTAGTCCCAACTATGTCAGGCAGGCTCTATGAGCTCTCATTCACCAACCATCCCATCAAGCACAGTCTTATACAAGCTTTTCCAAATCCTTTGCTCACAACTGTCATCTGCATTTCCTTAAGCCTTACCCTCCTCATCCTACATCCTTCAACAAAGATTTGAGTGTGTTTCCTTATCGGAACGTTCACAAATTTTCATGATACAACGCCATTTCAGCCACTTTTCCATTGATTTGTCCTCCTTAATGTCAACTTCACTAATTCCCGACTCCATCCTTGCTAGTTTTACCAAATTTTCCATCTTAACTTTTTTTTTTTTTTTTTTTTTGCAACCTCTTTATTTGCCAACCTATCAAACTACACAACAGAGAACTTGAAGAATAAATTAATCGCTACAAGATATCTTCATTTTCTCATACGGTACCGTTGAACTGGACAATTAAATGAAAGCCATCACTTAAAAAGGAAATCAGGAGATTTGAACTGATCCCAAATTCAAAAAAAAAAAAAAAATCTCATAACGTTCATCGAAAGAAGTAAGCCATTAATCATGATCCGTAGATTATTAGAAGATACCTTACCTAATTGGTATCATCTCACTCACCTATAGATGACCAAGCATGATATATTAGCATGACAGATTATTCTGTTTCTCAGTCTATGTATAAGAGAGGTGATTGATCTTCAGCCAATTATATGTTTTGTCACAGCAATCCCCCATGACTTATTAACATAACAATACCTGCCGAGTATATTCCTTATTTTCCTTCCATTTCGGTGAGCATCAATTCATTGCATAGCCCATACGTTTTGAATGGTGATCGAGGAATGATTCGTAAGCAGCTTACCGAGGCGTCAACCTCGCGATATCGAACTCAAGCTCCCGAGCTTCGATGTCCAGAATATACTCCACCAGTCCCTCGTTCGTCTCCGGAACCATCCGCGCCTATGGAAAGATGGAGATTAGAAAAAGTTAAAGAAAGGGGGAAAATGGCGTGCCGGGAAGAGGGATGAGGAAATGCGTGAGAGAGACCTCGCGAAGAGATCATCGGCGCCCCTGCTCCTCCCGGGCGTCGGCGTCCTTCTCGAGGCGCCGTTGGAGCTCCAGCCGGGTATGTGGGCCCCTCCGCCGGGCGCAGAATGCCCTCGGGATCCTGGAGAAAGAAACAAGCGGAACCGTGTTGGGTCGCTGGAGCTGGAGAAAGGGAAGAGGAAGAGGGGATTCGCACCATGAAATTCTTCGGCCTGGGAGCCTCGATGGACTGTTTTTAGGGTCGTTGCGCGGGCGATCGCCCTCCCAGGGCGGCCATTCGCGAACCGAGGAAGGAAGCAACATTGTGTCGGCTCTCCCTTTCTATCTCCAGGTGGGAGCAGTGAGCACGGTTCGGATGGAATGCGATCCGCCGCTTGATAAGGGCACGTGCGAGGAGGGGAACAGCTTGGTTTAGCTCCCACAGCTGGTTGGGGAACAGTATACATCGGACCAAGATCGATGCGTCTCTGAAACTTATAGATGGCGTGTGGACGTACGCATGCTGCGATAAGATTTTTTTTTCTTTTCTTTTTTTCTTTTTTTTTTTTTTTTCAGTGGATGGGAGAGCCTTTTCACAAACAGCTCATTTAAGATATTTATTTATATGATTTAGGTTGCGTTTGATACGAGGTTAAAAAAATATAAGGATGTGAGGTGACATCTGATGTAAATTTTAAAAATATAAAAATTTTTCTCTAAACTCTATGTGCCTTGAGTTTATGTTATTAATATAAAAAAATAAAAAAATAATGATAAAATTATTTAATATTTTATTAATTTTAATATTTTAGTCTTTTTTAATCGTTTAAATAATTTTTATCTTTAACTCTATTAATTTATTCTTTTTTACCTAATAATTTACAAGATAAAAAAGAAAAAAATAATTCTAAAAAAATAATCCTAAACCAAACACCATAACGATAATTCTATATAATCTTTATTAATTTATGGTAAATATTTTGCACAATACTTATATATGTTATAATTTAAAATAACAATAATATACATAAATTATTTATTATTAGTGTTTCAAGCTAATCTCAGCCGAGTTTGCAATTTTAGTTTAATTCATTTCTTAACCAAACAAACTGAATTCAAACCAAATTTTAAACTACATCCAATCAAATTTTGAGTCAAAGTTAAATTAACTTTACGAATAACTTGCTTAATTATCAATTCAAGGACTAATTACATCATTTTATACACAATCCAGAGCTTGCATTTGCTAATTATATAAAAACTGTAGAAAAATTAAAAACCTAATATTTAGAATTAGCATTTAGGACACCAAGTTGCAAGGGAATTAACCAGTTAGTTGCCTTAAGAAAATGCAGATTGTAAAAAATGCTCGAAATCTATCGTTCCAATGTTTGATGTCTCATAGATAAGGGTGGGACATTTAGGTGACTATTTTCCAAGCCAAAAAGTGATGCAGCTTAAATCCAATGGCAGCTCTAAGCGGCAACATTAAGAATAATAGGTTAGATCAACCAATGGCGCAACTCAATCCCAACCTATTAGATCCCAGGCAGTCCATATTTAAAGATGCATCAGTTTGGTCAAATTCAAAAATTCGATCCAATATAAATTCTAAATTAAGCATGGATCTTATATTTTTCGACTCAATCTAATCCATATATCATCTGAATCTAATTTGGATCAATAAAAAATGAAACCCAACCTAATTCAACTAAATCTCTTTTTATTTATTTTTATTTTATTATATCTAAATATTTATATTTTATTATTTATTTTGATGGATTCTTATTTATAATGTTTTTAAGTGTGTTAATAAATATTTTAAAAATAAAAATTTATAGACTTAAAGATAATCATTTGCTTTGGTAGAATTAAAACTTTTTAATACAAATTTTAAGTTTAAATTAGCTTTTTTTAATGAATTTATATTTAATTATAAATTAGTGGATTTTAGTTATAAAATAATAGTTCAATGCTTAACTCAAATAAAAACATATTACAATCCAATCCCATCTCGAATCAAGATACTTTGGGTTCAACCAGAATCATACTTTACCCCAAAATCTAAATGACCCGTTGGGTCTACATTCTTTCTATGACCCAACTGAACTCAATTAGTAAATGGGTTAGATTTGAGCCCAAAATTAGAACCTAAAAATAAAATCAAGTCGAATTGAGATTAGTCATGATCCGGCCCAACCCAAACTATTTACAACCTTACCGAAGATAGTGAAACCGATATAATCAATGATAAAAACTTTTTCGAATAGAGAGACTCTAAAAGTCAAGGGCAATGTTTGTAGAGCAAAACAAAAGAGAGCGATAAAAAGTTTCTGAGCTTTATCCCAACGGGGGATCTTCTATCGCTCAAATTAGTATAGAATCCTTAGTGATAACGGCTTGGAGGAGATTGATGAAGCCTTAGGGTTTCTCAAAGAAAACAAATATTGAATATGAAAAATGCACTAGATCGAACCAAACCTCTTTTTTTAGACTGGTATAAGGTTTTCTGATTAGCTTAAAACTCCATGGTTGTTTGGACTCTTTTCCACCTTGGACTTCTTGAAGTCCATTTTGTCTAAGGCTAAATGGGTGCTAAGTGATGCTAACCAATTTAGCTAAAGTAAATAGCCACATGTCAACCTATTATACTCTAATAAAGATTTGTCTCATTACATGCTCCCTACTCTTAAGGCCGAAGTACATAGCTAAGGTAAGAGAATAGCTTGTTCAAGCTATATGATGATAAGCTATCTTGAGCATTAAGGTGCAAACTAATTAAGCTAAGGACTTCTAAAGTAAGTTTGATCAGGTTTGAACTCTTTATTTGGGCTAAGAGGTCAACATCCAGGCTAATTCATCTGAAGAGACACCTGAAGGTCTTAAAGGAATTGAAAAGACACCGCTTCGGTTATGAATTCTTACACAAGAAGCTAAAGTGGTAAGTGCTAAAAATCTTTCATTTATCTGTACAAATGCCAGTTTAATGATGGCAATACAATTAATATATCATGATGGATGCTACTTCATCAAGTCTCAAGGCAAACATTATTTTTACGTGATAGGATAGCATATATAAAAGCAAAACTAATAGATATCTTGTTCTTTGTTGCAAATCTCTATCAATCATTGTGAATCATCTGTGCATCTTTAAAAGAAAGCAGAAGTAAAAATTTAAACCGATACCCTACAATCAATACCTAAGTTATTACATTTAGGCCTCGTTTGGTGGAGCTATTAGTGACAGAGCTTTTAAAAATAGATATTTTAGATAAAAAAGTATTTATTATTTAGTAACGATATTTTAATATGTTATAAGACTTTTACATCTGCTTGGTAACCAATTAAAAAAGTACTTTTTAAAATAAAAATAATAAAAGATATTGCATATTACTTTTCACCATCAAACCTATTAAAAATTATCATTATAAATTATTCTAATAATATAATATTAATACTAAAATATATCATATTATAGTATTATAATAATACTTAAATATAATACATTATATTGCATTATATTATATTATTATAGTTATTTTATATTATTATTTTATTATTATATCATTAAACATTATTATTTTTATGGTTTTAATATGTGACCTTTAGGTCTAATGAAGCTTGCTTGATACTTCAGCTGGAGGTGAGCTGGGATGTATCGGGCGCCCTAGCCCAAGCCTAAACCCAACTCTATTTTTTTTTTTGTTTTTCTTTTTTTCAAGCTTTGGGCGAGGCTAAAGTCTGAAACTTTTTTAAGAATTAGGTATGAGCCCTATCCGGCCTAAAACTAAATCGAGCTAACCACACCAATACATTTGGCTCTAATTTTAAGCTCAAACTATTCCGGAGTTAAAGCCAATCAAATAGGCCTTAGGTCACTCCAAGGCCGCTTCTAACTTATTCGATGAATGCAAAGAAAAGCTTTTAGAAAAAAAAGCTTTAAATCGAAGCTTTATGAAGTAAAATATTAAACAGCTTTTGATGGAATTAAAAAAGCATCTTTATAAATTTTATTAATATTATAAAATCATTCAAAAATATTTTTAGATTTTTTTAAAAAAAAATCCTATGGGTCTTTCAAAAACTGGCCCAAAGACTCATCAGCCTAGCCTTCAACTTCTACGCTTTAGTTCCACCGTATTCCAGGCAGGGCGTTCACGGCCCCACTCGGTGCTCATGTGAAACTTCATTCAAGCATGGTGATAAATGACATAGGACGAAATTCCTTTAAAGCTATCATCACAGATCACATGATCTATTTAATTCCACTACACGTAATAGCTGATGCATTCTTCTCCATGCTCTATACGTTTGGCTTCTTCCTAACACGGGGTTGAGGCTCCTATCAAACCGTGGCGAGAGACTTGCATCTAGTGCAGGGTTCATTCGAGAACCACACCCGAACAAAGAGTCACGCAATAAACCACGGCACCCGCATTCAAACTTTGAAGCCGGCCGTATGTTTTAGACTCTCTTCATTGGATTCCACGTTTTTGCTCACAAAATCCTCTCTGTGGTCAGCTATTAACATTTGAAAAGCCCATGAATCATTTGAACGTGGAAAGACGGCATCATTGATGGAGACAAAAAAATGGCTCCAAAATCCTGCCAAGTCGCCGCCGAGACGCGTTCCGAATACCCAGCCCCAAACTTGACCGAGACAATAGAAATTGCAAAGAAAGAAGCCAAAATCAATTTTATATCTAGCATGATTTGTTCTCCTCAGCCATTTGGTAGACAAAAAATAGGCGACTCCTTGCCGCCCACGGAAGGGGTTGGACGATTCCATCCGTTCACGCTGTGGAGCCATTTTTAATGTATAATTGTGCACCATCTCACCTTATCGTGGGCAATGTTTGGTATGGAGTGTTTGGACTTGTGGTTGGTCCACCAGCGATTGGAAAACAGCTGCTCAAAAATATTCTAGCAGTCAGCTCACCACACCTCCCCTCCTCATTAGGGATGGCTATTAGGGGACACATCACAAGCCGTTCCTTATCAGCTATCATAAGCAGTGGTTTTCCAATGGTCTGACAACTACCCCAAACGAGGCTTTTATTATGGTAGCTGATCCCCGACGGCTGCCTCTGGCAGAGGAGGCTAATAGCTGTATCAAACATGGGTTTCATTTATAACAACAAAGAGCAATTAATCAGGTCCGAGTTTTTCAACCAGCCTTACAAGAAGCTTTAGAAATTCTGAATAGTTGTTTGAACAATGAATTACATTTTTCATATAATTTGTGCTAATATTGGCATTCTAGAGGCCATGGAAGAAGTGACAAGTTAGCCCTTTTACTTTTATTTTTACTTTAGTTTAGAGTTTAGACATTATTTTTTTCCTTTGCTTCCCAAAAATAAATAAATAAAAAAATATTAATGGTAACCTTTCGAGCTAACGAAATTAGTAATATCATGCGTGAACGTATTGAACAATATAATAGAGAAGTAAAGATTATGAATATCAGTACCATACTTCAAGTGGGCGATGGCATTGCTCGTATTCATGGTCTTGATAAAGTAATGACAGGTAAATTAATAGAATTTGAAAAAAGATACAATTGAAATTGCTTTGAATTTGAAATCAAATAATGTTGGCGTTATATTAATGGGTGATGGTTTGATCAATTCGGCCACTTTCAAGATTTCTAAGGATGCATTTAGTATATCGAAATGCAAGGGAAGCAGAAGTTTTTTAAATTCCTTTTTTTTTATATTTACTTTTCATAAGTTAAAACTATATTTTATTCTATAGAATGCCTAATTCTATTAAAGAAGTTTACTTATTTCATCAAAAACATATGCTGCTATTTTTATTCTATTTAAATATTTATTTTTTAAATTTTTTTAATAATATTTATTATTATTTAATTTATTATTCTCTTATTTTGAAACCTATTTTGTTCTTTATTTAATTCTTATTCCGTGCACCGAAGGTAGCCTATTTCAATTGGATATCACGCGTTTCATGATATCACGCGCCTCGTTTAGGGACAAAATAAAGTCTTGGACTAACCATTTCCATTCCTGGCGCCCGACTTGCGCTTGCCCATCGAGGGTCCAGGACAAGGACTTTAAAAAATGGAGTCGCGACCAGTGGACTTCCAATGTGTCACGCCATCATCTGAATGCAACGGCCAATGATGCCTCCGGAAATGCCCTTCCCTTTGCGGGCGGAGCTATATCTTTGATGGCATTTTATATTTCATCATAGCCGTCCATCTCATAGATTCCATCCTCCTCTCATCAAAGACCGTCCAATCTATGACCTCTCCAATCGCTTCAACCGCCACCTACTCCTGGTCATTGTGGTCAAAAAACACCAGCGCTCAATGGGGGCAAGTCGGTCCGCTGAAGAAACCAAGAGCCAACGTCACGACCCACCACTGGGAAAATAAAAGAGGACGAACGGCACAGCGCGAGAGGGAGACAGAGAGAGATGGTGCTTTTAGGGCAGAAGATGGCGGGGGTGGTGGCGTTGGTGGCGGTGGTGGCGATGATGGCGGCGGTGGCGAGGGGACAGCAGCAGGCATGCGTGTCGAAACTGTTGCCGTGCGCCAACTACCTGAACGCGACGAACCCGCCGGACTCGTGCTGCACGCCGCTGAGGGAGGCGGTGACCAACGAGCTCGCGTGCCTGTGCGCGGTCTACAAGGAACCCGGTCTCCTTAGCAGCTTGAACGTCAACGTCACCAACGCCCTCCAGCTCGCCAGCCGCTGTGGCATCGACGGCACCAACCTGACCGCCTGCGCCACAGGTAATTTCACCTCCATCAGCTATCTTAAAACCCCAATACTCCCCCAGTCCCCCACCCTTTTTTTTTTTTTTTCCCTTCTATTGCTCTCTTGATCACGGGGTGTTGTTGGCCTTCGTGAATCGAGATGCCGGTCGTCGAGCCGTGGTCTTGCCGATCGGCCGTGGGAAACGAGAGGAAAACGCGTGGGAATCGGTTCACCGTAGTTTCCGCGGCTTTTTTTTTTTTTTTTTTTAAGCTAACCGCTTTCAGCGGCCTCATAAATATCCGGGATGTAGTATCGCTCTGCTGTCTTGTTTCGGGCAGCACACAGGCTTTTTAGCGAGTCGCGCGTCTCTCTGGTTTGTACGTGTCGATACCCTTTTTGCTGAAAAGTCTGTCGGCTGTTTGGGAACTGAGCGCTCTACTTCGATGCTTAAAAAAAAAATAAAAAAGAATATATATTCGTGTAGAATTTCGCTTATTTTCTCACCTATTTATTTCATTGATTTTATGTTGTGTGGCTGCTAACTCTTTGTCTTTCTTGATGATTAATTGCTTGCAGCGCTGGCTCCTGGGTCTAATCCTCCGCCAGGCAAGTTACCCAACCCATTATTTTGAACGCAGTTTGAGCAAAATAAATAGAACTCAAGCTAGTTAATGGAATTGATTAGGAGTTGCAGTCCTTGCTATTGCCTAAAACAAGTTTTTGTTTGTCACCTTTGGCATCATATTATTGTGTTTTTGCCTAAAAGACTGCAATCTGATACTTGTGGCATCAGTTGATTTACCAGTTGTTCGTGTGTGTCTCATTAGCTATTCTTCTTGGCAAATTGCACGGTAGCTTAGCAGTGGCACCCCTCAATAGGTTCTTTATCAACCCCTTCATCATGTGTTAAGCCAACACCTTCATCCATTCTTCTATCTGCTGCTCAGAATGCAGATACTGCAACATGGTTGGACATTTTGTACATTGTTGGGGCTTACCTTTATAAATGCACCGTATCATACTTATAAATTCGCATGAACAAAAAATCTTATGGTAAAGGGCTTTATAAATTGGATCACAGCCATCAAACATGCCTTTAATTCATCAACAATCAAATCAGCCTAATTCAATCAGTCATGTGTATTACACACAATAACTACATAAATCGGTCATGTTTTACCATCTAAACAGTAATAACTAATAAATAAGTATTTTCTTCCTTGCAAATTAGCTTACTCTGTGAGTACTCTGTTCCTTAGTAATTAATTCAGTTCTCTTTGGAGAGGAGATAGAAAAGTGCATTAATCAAAAGTGGGAGTGTTATTATCTATAAACATTGAGAAAAAAAAAAAAAAAAGATCCAACTTCTTACATTTCAATGGTTGATAGGCACCTCAGGGTGGCAAGCAGTAGGTAGATCTCATAAAGCCGGAATGACCGGCTCACTAACCCAACTAGTTGATCCATTCAAGGCACAAGCCATTTTAGTTATGGACTTTATACTAAATGGATTGGCTGTTTTTTCATTATTTTTGGACCATTTATGCTACAGCTCATCTTTTCTTTTTGTTCTAAGTCATTGGATTAATGGTCCAATGGCTCATATATTACATGCTTTACACACACACACACACACATATGCCAATATAAATATAAATATTAAAATAATATATTGTATCCCTTTATGACTCAACGATTGCCCACAAGCAAGTCGAGATTAGTTGACCTATACCTGATTCACAAACCCAATGGGTTAGTTTGGATGGATCGGGACTGGGTCAGACCAAGTAAAGGGGTCCAGCCAAAAATTGCCACTATTAATTGCACCCATCAACTAGATGATGCTTCCACTTGGATCAATCACATGCATCGCAAGACTTATGAAGTTTAATCTGCAAGAATGTCATAAACATGAGCAACTATATTCTTAACCGACTATATTTATAAAGATATGATAATTAGTCCTAGACCAACTTTAATCACATTTTGTTAAATCACAAAAGCCTACATAGGGTTCAAAAAAAAAAAAAAAAAAAAAAAATCTTAAAACCGTATAAATTTATTCCAAAAAAAAAAAAATTCATGTTTCCACTTCTCCATTACTTTTAATTTCAGATTTAAATAGTAAGGGCTAATTGCAATTGAAATTGAAATTGAGGGGTTGATTGCAAATTTTTTTAGTTTAGGGATGAATGTGCAAATACCCCATACTTAAGGAGGGTTAAATGGAATTAACCCAATTAATTATAATCTTTGATAATATTCTCCTACCATATTTTTGGTCTATTCCCTTTTTTTTGTGAAGGCATAATATGTGCATTAACAATTCCATGTCCTATTCCTTCAAACTTGATCTAGTCTGATGAAATCCATATCATCAGTACATAGTATAACCTGTATTGGAATATTGCAGCACCTGTTTGATATCACATTATGCGTTTGTTTTTTTTCCCCAAATGAATTATGATACAGTGTAATAAGTCTGCAATTTTGTTGACATCATAGTACTTTTTTCTTGGGAGTGAATTCATTAGTCAAAAACGTCATCAATTCATTGTAGCAAAAGTTTGGAGATAGAGATATCAGGTATTTAGCAAATCACACAAAAATATGTGCTTTAGAGAATAGGATTAGTCTATTTCTGAGGGGAAGAAAATCAAAGGCTACATTAAAATACCTATCTGTAGATTGTCCAAACAGGAAGAGAGCTGGAAGGTTGTCGAGTTGCAATATAATTGATCATAGCTTCAGAAGAGGATAATAAGGATAATTTTCTAATTTCATGTGTTCTATTGAATACTGGGATCATGCTGGGGCCTTGCAATGTCTGTCTAGTTTCAATAAGCATCACTGCTCTAGCTGAAATAAAGTTTTGTTGTGGAAGGTATTCAAAGGGAGCTAATTGAATTAGGAGTAACCAAGGTAGCAACATGTTTGTTTCTTTACCTTCCACAAGTTATGTGGCTGTCCATACCAGTATAACTCAACCACATGTTCTGCTGATTTTGTCTACCTTGTGATGGAAGTAATTTAAAGACTGTCTTGTACTTCAACAGTAGTTTCAATGGCATTATATAAAATATTGTTACCTTGCTAAGAACACCACTTTTAAATCTAGTTTAGGAAGAGAAATAGGATGTTGGCTTAGTCCTTGTGGTTGTGACCCTTTTTTTTTTTTGTTTGGTTATATTAAATTGCAGCTACTCCTGGAGGAAATACAGGCGGGAGTGCCCACCGTGCTACCTGTTTTGGAATCTCAGGATTGGTGAGCTTGTTCTTCTTCTGGTGGTCCATTTTGGCATAGGAGGGGGTATCCTGTCGCATCTCCTATCCTGATCAGAGAAATAGCCAGAGGATTGCTGCATTAGAGTCGCTCTTTGGTCATCATGTTATCAGTTTTCCTAATTATTTCATTTATTCGAGCTTTGGTGAGGTCTGGTAGCCATTATGTCAGTTGTTTGAAGTGCCTTGTTATATCCATATACATCATAATATATTTATTATCGTGATGTTGTCATCTTGTGGCAAATTCTCTTAAAATAATTTTCAGAACATGTCTGAAAGCTGTGATTGCTTGTCCAAAGATGACAGACTGGTGAATCATAATTGAACTGCAAATTTGGTGTCTGTTGTGATGATTTTACAAACTCTTGCTCAATGCCATTAAGATTAATGGGTGAAAAGAGAATTTATTTTCTTCGGAGACTAAGATGGAGGTCCCATCCGAAGGAAAAGAGAGATGATTTGGACCGGTCCAAGACATGAATCTATGATTTGCAGCTGGAGAATTTGAGAGGAAATTATTAGTTTTGAATCAGGGATATGTGTTGGAAATGAAACAAAGCATGAGTTTTACTCTAACTCCTTATTTGGCTAGGGCTATTTTGCTTAGTTGTTAAAAAGTTCTTATTAGTGTTGGTATAAAAATTTATTTCCTATCGTATTTGAATTTTTTTTTTAGTCGATAAATATGGATGTTTGGGATATTGTTTGTAAGAGTACTTGAAAGTATGTGAGGGCTATAAGTTTGTGGTTGATCTATTAAGAGGCAATCTGATGAGCCCTAGTTTATTAATAGAATAATTTTTTTTTATATTATTTTTATGTTGCCTACAATATGGTCAGTAAGCTGATCTCAGGTGAGCACAGTTCCAATTCTCATGGAACCTTTGATGGGTTTACAATGGGAGGCTAGGCCTCAAAAGAGAAACAGAGAACAAATAAAATAGAATGCTATCACACTTCGGGATTTCCTGTTATTAAGAACTTTTTTAGCAGCCAAAAGATCTGCAAGCTGGTTATCCTCCATGTAGACGTCAAAAGATGCAGATGTTTGTGAATGCCAATAGAACTCCTTTAAACTGCCGTGCGTCTTAGAGAAATGAGCTGCATTTTGGATTATCGAGAGAGTATTTGTTAATCTATCAAGCAGTAGTGCTAGAATCCTTTTAAACTAAGTGAGCAGGAGCAGTGCACGGAACAAGGCGTCTTGACGAGCAGGTCCAAGTCAACCATGATGATAAGAAAATGCTGATGGAAAATTTTCCTTTAAGAAAGTGACATGTAGTTTGAAAGGAAACAAAAATATTTATCAAGATAAGAATACTATCACCTGTAGCAAGAGTAGTTTTTTTTCCCGTTGATTATGTATAACACATCCACGGTGCTTGATTTGGGTTTGGACGAGACCAAATTTTTGATGATATATAAATGTTAAAAATAAGATATTTTAAATATTATATTTCTAAACCGAGTGGAATAGAAGAAAAAAAGAAAATTCAATTGAGCCCAATTAATCTAAAATTAAAATATACTAGTTATTTTATTATCATATTAGAAAATAGTGGTTACTAAGAATAAATAAACATATTAGTTGATTAGGTAGCAATCATAAAAAAAAAATTTAAAAAAAGTTGTTATAAATACTTTAGTTAGACAATATTATTTTATTTAAATAAGATATTAAAAATTATTTTTTTGTCAAAATAAAAAAGGAAGAATTTCAATCAAATGCTATATCTTTTTATTTCATATAATGGCTATTAATAAAAAAAGTTGTTTAAGAAAAATTATAATGCTTCAAAAGAATATTTTGATGTGAACTAAGAGGGCATGAAAAACGGTGGCATCGTGGTGAGAATTGACTTTGCTAGGCCACCAAGGACTACCATCCAAAAAAATTGGTTTGGCAGCCAAGTAGGGATAATTACATCAGAAAACTACGGGCACTGATGGTTGACTGACGGCATCTTTGCCAGTTGCCTTTAATGCTTCAGCAATTCACACTTAAAGGCGCATTCGGCAAGAAGTGATTCATTCAAAATTATCGATATTTTAAATAAAAAATTTTATATTTAATTATACTTCAAAGATCATATATAATAATAATAATCTTAAATTATCGTAGCTCTATAATCACCCTTCAATCCAATAATCTCATACTTATTTTTGAGATTAAATGTTTAAGATCATTCACAAATAATGATCTTAACTTAATATTTAAGAACCAAAATACCCATTATTCATATTAAAAAATACTTAATATTATTTTCATGCTAATACAATTTAATTTAATATCGTAAAATTATATTATAATAGTATAATATAATATTTTTATATCATAATATTATAACATAATTAAAATTAAAATATCATAATGTAATGTGATATTATAATATAATATTTAAAAAAATAATATTATAATTTAATTTAAATATTATAATAATAAATAATATGAAAATAATGAGAAATTATCATAATAGTTGCAAAATATATCAGATGCAATTTTATTATTACATGGCTTTGGATTCCCATATTATACCAAACAACTTAATCTTGATTATTCAAGATCTCTAATCAATGTAACATAACATGTGGAACATGATTTTATTTCATGAGGAATCAAATTATTCTAGAATAAAGATTATTAATGAAGTAAAATCATAGTGATGATTCTATTTTTGATTACCAAATGCCCTCTTAAGAGTTTTAACTTGTTGCTCCAGGATTGCCAATCTCTTAGGACCGTTTGGTTCGTAGTAGTTCATCTTGACAATTTGAGATTACTATGCACGTCATCATATTTAGCAATTAGACATGATAATTTAAGTAATAACATTCAATTCTTAATAATTTAAAATTAACTTAAATTATGATAATTCAATTCCCACATCAAAATGTGGGTATTTGATATTATCAAAATCCAGTAATCTTAAATTATACTTTTAACTTCTATGTAAATATTACTACTTATTCTGATTATATATTAAATTTATACTAAACACCTAATATTATATTTACATTTAATAAGAAAGATATTACATAATAAATTATATTAATATTAAATTCAATATTAAACACTATTATATATTTGATGCACTCTTCATGACAATCAGACACACCAAACAGGAATTACTCAATAGTTAGCACAATAATAATCTCAATGCATTCATCATAAATCTATGGTGATCTCTTGAAAAAGCTATGGTGTTGTACATATTAATCTTAACTCTTGGGATTCGTTTTCTTTTTTTTTTCTTCATAATTTCCCCTTAAGATACACGGAGTCCTTGGCTTCAAGATCACATATATAAATAATTTGTTGTTCCCATGAAGTCTTCTTACATGATCAAAGCGAGAAGAGGACGAGGGGAACGTTATTGTTTACCAAATACAGTTGTTAGTCTATGATCCGTGCTTTGTCCTGTTTGTGTTCTCTTTTGGGTCCACACTCTGCTTTATATAACTTTACCAAAGTACAAGAATTGCAGGTGGTGGTCTCACTTTTTGTTGAGAAAATGAGGACGACCGAATAGCAGAACTCATATAGTTTTATAATTATTTGTTCCTTTAATTCTTAACAAATAATTATTTTTGGATTATAGATAGGATGTGAGCTCCTTTTGATGGTGGCAGAAGGGTGGATTTGAGATGGTTGAAACTAGAGAAGACTGGAAGAGAGTGGATTCAAGGTTGATTAGAGTATGATAGAGATCTTCGGAAGCAAGAGAATTCTGGATTTTCCATACATTACAAAAATATTATCCAATAAAAGCCTATGTAAATTTTGGATTTATACTAATGAGCAAAGAAGAAACAATAAAAATATTAATACATAAAAAATATAAAAAATAAATAAGACAAGATTGGTATATCTTCCTTCATATTGCATCATATATTCTTTGGTTCAGATCAAAGGAGCAATGTGACTTGTTTATTGTCAAATTAATTTTTTTTATCACTTTTATTTTTTGTTGGAAGAAGGAGGGGGAGGGGTTCCATTTTGTGAGGAATATTATTAAACTAATTGCAATTTTGTTCATGAGAATTATTATTATCAAATTAATTTTATCCATGAAGATTATTTCTGGATTATTATGAAACTAATTGTAAT
Organism: Metroxylon sagu; assembly: GCA_017589505.3. Lineage (NCBI taxonomy): Eukaryota > Viridiplantae > Streptophyta > Magnoliopsida > Arecales > Arecaceae > Metroxylon > Metroxylon sagu. The sequence goes on along the minus strand of JACVBY030000250.1, from coordinate 12,303 downwards.
TTTAAACCACACAGTTGAACTGGATTCATCTTCTCCTCCTCCTATTCAGGACCGGATCTCCATCTTTTAGGGTACCTTTGGTACGAAGAAGATAGGATTCTTTTTAATCTTATCTCATATTTGTTTTTTAGTTGAACATAATAAACTTTTATTGCACCGGATGATTAATCCTATAAAATGAAGTATTATTTATCCTATCAGAATAAATATTTTTATTTTTATCCTATCTAACTACTATTTTTTTTTATCTCTATTATTAATCATGACTACTATTTTTTAAAAAAAATATAATTATTTTATTTAATTTCTTATTATATTTTTCATCTAATAAGAGATAGGATAATTTATTCTATTCTTTATGCAATTCTATCCTTTCCTTTTTATTCAATTCTATTCTATATTGCTAAACATGGCCTTAAAGATGAATATTAGTAAGAATATAATTACATCCTTGACCTCCATCACTTTATTTTGTAATTAAATATTATAATATATATATATATATATTAATATTTTTTTTAGCTTATTTTTTTTGCATTATTTTTAATTTTTATCGTATTATTGTTAATCTTATAAATTTTATTGAAAATTTATATATAGAATGAAGATAGAGTTACGGAGGAAAGGATAAGGATGAAAAATTAAACTTCTTTGACAAGGAAGAGGCGGGGGCATGAACTGTTTTCTTTGGTCGGTACGGCCCACATGCCGCCATCCTCAAACTGTGCTCTCTGCTTCCCGATCGGTCAGGAACTACATCAACTCTTTGACCTCCATTAACTCGTCCATGGAAGCATTAATTTTATGACGTATTAGCTTGTCAGATACGCTGTCCCGAATTTCTGGGCGCAAGACTGGAGCAGCTTCGGCAACTCTTTCGGCGTTGATAAACGAAACCTTAGACTACCTCGCCTAGCCGCCCTGTTTCGCAATCCCTTCTCATGACACCTGGCACAAGGACGCCGGTGCATTTCAGTGCTCGTGCTAAGAATCAATGCTTTCCCTGCGCCCACGTGGCACCGCAGCTGCGACCTAAACGAACCCGGGTAAGAAAGTTGGGCCTCCTATCATTTATCGCACAGATTTATCAGATGCTCCCGCGGTGACCCCAGCGTCCATACCCAACCCAAAAAAAGAATCGTTGCACCCTCCCGCGTCCCTCCGATCAAAATCATACGTCCCAAGTCCCTCCACGCGTTCCCCACGGACCAATCCAGCGGGCCCTCGGCAGCTACCAGAAACCGCTGGCCAAACCCATCAACACGGGAAGGAAAACAGCGGCCGCAACGCCATTTTTTAATTTTTTTAAACAGGGAAGCCCTGGTTCTTATCCCTCGCTTTGGTACTGCCGAACTGCCGCTCCTCTGAGTGCGTTCTACTGCGATCGGTCTCTCGGAGTTTTCGGAGATGGACGCGGCGAAGGTGAAGGAGTTGCGGCTTTTCGTCGAGCAGTGCAAGAAGAATCCGGCCATCCTCAGCGACCCTTCCATCGCCTTCTTTCGAGACTACCTCGAGAGGTATCCATCCATCCTTTTTTTTTTTTTTCTCCTAAGTTTGCTTTCCATTTGCTTCGATCGATCAATTGTCGGGTCTCTTTTCGCGCTCTCTGATGCGATCTCTTTGATCCGGACTCAATGCCGGATGATGGGGTTTCAGCATGGGCGCCAAGCTTCCTCCCGCCGCTTACAAGCCCGCGGAGTCGCCCCGAAGTCGGGATGCGGTATTCTCTCTCGCCCTCGTTCCTTCTTCGCTTCTTTTAATCATAGTACAGAAACTAAATGCTAGAATAGATCGCGGTCTATTGGGATTTTATAGAATTTTCTTATAGAAATCCTCACATCGTATATCGTGAATGGTCCTTGCAATTTTATTTTTCTTTTCTTTTCTTTTCTTTTTCCCGGTTTCTTTGCTTGTCATGAACATTTATGCGGTGATGTTCGCTTTGGAGACTCTTAGAATAGAAGTTAATTTTTTTGTATGCCTTTTTATTGGCTTAATTGTCCAAATGTTTCATGGTTGCATCGTGAAGTTGTTACAGTCAATTTCAAGGAGTTCATGGTATGTTCGGCATCGTTTGTTTTCCTCCACAAGGTTGTTGATTCAAGTGTTGGCCATTTGTTGTGCGAGCATTTAAGGTTTCAGAAACTTTTGCTCTGTCATTTAGTGTTCACTATAAGTGCGTGAATCCTTCAGTTAATTTTGACAGAGACCTCGGAGTCTGGTAAGATTTATGGTATGAGTTGCCTTTTAACTCACAACGATCAATGATCCAATTTTACTGGGTCAAAACATTGATGGTAGCAAGAAAAATGTTGATTTGAGACCAATTTCTGGAGAATGGTTTAACTTTCTGAACGGTGAGGATTTTCCCTGTTGCAAGAAATAAACTGCAAACATAAACTCCCTGAGGCTGAGAGCTATCTTGACCGGTTGAAGGTGTCACAATTACTGAGGTGGGAACTTGCTATAGATGATGGACTTGTAGGATGTTCTACAGTAATTTTCATTCCAACTTTTATTGGAAGAAATTAGTTTAACAATTGGCTAGACCTTGGAGCAAATTAGGGAATCATATCAAAGGAACTGTGTGACCATTGCCAATACTCGAAGACTTTGATGAGGAATACTTGAATGAGACTGTTTGATAATCAACAAATTCATGGGTGCATGGTCTTTATTAGTCCTTATCCAGATACAATTTATCTTTTGTGAAGAGTTTGTTTAGCTGCAAGATTGACTTGTTTCTTGTGATGTGATGTGTAGTTGTAAGTCTGCTCATAAATATCTGCCCTGGTTTTGCACTTCATTTAGCAACATTTTGTGGTCTGATTTGCCTTGCATGAGTGCAAAGCTTAGCTATTAGGAGAAAATTCATTAGATCTTGTTTAACATCTGAAGCAAATTGCCTGATTGATTGCATTTTAGCTTTCACTTTAAGAGAATAAAACCATTATATGCTTACATGTTTATGATGTAAACATATACTCGTGGATAGGTGATTCTATGGTGCATTCTTAGGTGAATCCTGAGATTCTAGCAATAAATTTTGCATGCAAAGTAGTCTTAAACTAAAACAAGATTTCCCCATCCTTATTAGTTGGTAACCAACTGCAAAGAAGCCTGAAAATATGTTGAGCATCAGTTGGTAGGGCCCTATGGAAGATTAGAATGTCGTTATTGTAACATTATGAAACGTCTCTAGAAACCTAACCTTCATGATAACCATTTGCTGATTGTAGGAGCAATGAAAACGAGAACAAAAGTGTTGTTGTAATGCAATGAAATAAAAGACTTGAGGCATTGATGTCGCGATCTTCGATCCGAAATCCGATCCAAGGACAATCACGATATGGTCGCATACTCTTAAAGTAAATCCTAAGAGTATGCAAGGCTTACTAAACTTCAACATACACAATATAACATTAATCATGATAACATCAGTATAAGTTATATCTCATATATCTCAAAAATGTTATCACAATGTCAATATGCTAGTACATAAAAATGTCCAAGTATCATCCTCAATGTACATATCAGAGTAGCTACATTTACATCAGATCATATAGAAAACAAAATCTAAGTCTCAGTTATGATGCCTGTACCTAAGTTTGGATCCAATAAGTAAGCATCATTATCATCCTTTGAACATGGTAGGGGGGTAATAAGCTAAACAATCTAGTGACAATTCTACACATATCATTATGAATATGATAAAAAAGCAGCATAAAGTATATATCAAGATAAATTTTTATTGAAAATAACATACACATATCCATAAAATCTGTTGTGAAAACTATAAAACCAAGCATAATCAAATACTAACATAAACCATGCCAAATACCAACATAAGCAATACCAACTTAAATCATATATCCATATCATAATTATCCACATATTGAAGATATATATCGACAAATCTCATGCTAGTAGTCCGTGTCTAACAATCTAATCTAGCGATATACGCACTGATAGGTTGGTTTCCATACTAGTGTCCAGCGTTTTAAACCCAATCACGTCATATTCACAGAACATGATTGATTTTACAGCGGTCTTTATGGCCCTCAGCCCTTTTTGGTGCCGCCTAGGCCAGTAACAAATCACTTCAGCACTACCAGAACTAGTACCATCTATGGCATTGGACTAAGTCACTCTCATCAATATCATACATAACAGCATATTGAAGATACATACTGACAAATCTCATGCCGGTAATTAGTGTTTAACAATCTAATATGGCGATATACACAAGCACAGGTTGGTTCCCATACCAGTGTCCATCGTTATAAACTTAGCCACGTTATATCCACAAACCATGACTAGTTCTATATCGGCCCTCAGCCCTTCTTCGGTGCCGCGTGTATAGACCAGTAAGGAATCACTCAAACATTGTTAGAACTAGTACCATGTATCAACAGTATCAGTGCCTGCCATCTCAAACCTAGCTATGTTATATACACTGACCATGACTGGTTTTACATCGGCCTCTTCGACATACTACCCTTCCCCGATGCTACCATTGCTACATTCCAATAACTAGTCCACATGTCAACATTATAACAACTCATATCCAAACAAGGCCATAACCAAACTATAATTAAAATAACATTGCATAACATATCATTACTCATATATCTCAAGTCAAAGTCAAAACCAAAAATAATATATCCCATCATATATTTACTACACATAAACTATCGTGCACAATTAAAACATGCTAAGAAATCCAATGATAAATCCATGATGTATGTAGGCATACAATAATAGGTGTAGAACCATATTGCATAATAGGTGTAAAACTTCTACCTCGATTGCTAATCCAATCTCCTCTACAGTATCCACCAATAACAATCAATTCACTGAATGATCACCTATAATTATAATCATAAACAAATAATTAATTTACTAAAAAATGCATAAATAAAAAAAATACCATTATGCCTTTCTAGACTACATATTAAAAATTACCATTTTACTCTTCTTAACTAGCCTTAAATGGGTTAATCAAGGTCTAATTGGCTTAATAACCCTCTAATCTAAGCATAACATTCATCTTACGAATCTGAATTAACTCTACAATATCTTAATTAGATCGAATATACTCTAAGCAGGTCACTAGTTTCTTTAATTAGGGTTTAACTTGACCAAACCCATCATAAATTGACTCAAACCCACATCACTTAATCTTAACTCAGCATTTTGGGTCCCTGATTTAATTAAATTGAACCTAACCAAACATGGCTCAGCTTCAATCTGATTAGACTCAACTAATTTGAGCTGGTTGATTCATATCACATAGGATCTAGTTTGAGTTTAACTCATTGGTTTGGGTTTAAACAAATGCAACTTGAACCTGAATTAATTTAAATTGAACTAATTGGTTCGTTTCAGCTTGAACCATGAACCTAGAATTCTTTTAGATCGGCTTAACCTGATCGGATCTTTCATTCAAGAAACCAAGGCTTCTTCTTCCTTAAAGATCCTGATGCCCACCCCCAGTGAAGTCAGCCATGGCTGGCTTCACTTAGGGAAGCCAACCACCACGACGGTGGTCTTCTTCTCCGCCGACGAACACCCGAAGGGGGTTTTGAATGAATTTGGCTGATCCAAGAAGACAATAGTCTTCTTCCCAAACCAAGGTCCCAATCTCCATGGTCGAAACCCGCTCGCCATATCTGGACCTTGATCCTTACAGGTGACAAAAGGTTGGGTTTGGGTTAGGTCAAGTATGGACAACAACATATAAAACCTTGATCCTTTCTCGACCCAATGTAAAATTAGGTCAAGACCTCTTGACTCTTACCCACCTGTGGGTCATTTTGGGTCACCCATGTGACCCCAGCCTTATCTTTTTTACAAGACCCAATCCCTGATAGATGTAATCTAATCTATCAAACCTTTTCTTTACAATTCGTATCTACTAAATTCTAAAATTGTTTAAAGCTTAAACAACTAGTATTGAAGAAAGGACCAATGACTTAAAAAATTTTAATTTGAGATCATGACTCAACCCGACCTATTTTGTTTCAATCTTAATATTTCTCTACCTTTATGACTCAAAGTTAGGACAAATTTGACTCATACCTAACCCTAAGTTAAAAAAGAAAAACATCCTTGACCTGAACCCTATCCAAGTTGGGTTGGGTTTTCATGTCAGGCTGATTTTTGGCATCCTTGCTGTACATACATAGTATCAGCACCGATAAGGTACAGGGTCTTGGTACACTCATGTATTGAGAAGGTAGGGTGGCCATGTTGACTCCAATATTGTACCATGTCTCGGTGTGGGTGCATATCATACTATACTGGTAAGTATTTGATACGAGGTTTGGTATCAAGTCTTAGAATATTCAATTTCTTATTTATTTCGTAAAATCATATTTCACTAGATTCCAATTCAACACTGTATTTTCAGTTTAGGGCTTAGAACAATTAGCGTAAGCACAGATAAATCCTTAAACTCTTCATTCCTATTCTTTTCTTGACCATCTCCACAAAACTTGTCCATGCTTCTTTGTATAGTAGAAATTGAGGGGAAAGAAAAATCATGCTCAAAAGGCTTTTGTTTGGGTTTAGTTATGATCTATGTTCCTTTTTTTAAAAAAATTGAAACTGTATATTTTTTTCCTCTTTTATAGAAATCTTTGTTTAAGAGGAAGTAGTCTTTATATTGTTGCATCAGAAAGTTGGCATTAAATATCACCTTTGTTTAGTATGGTTGAGCATACACTTCTGGAACTAAGTTGACCAGCCCTTGTCCTTTAAAGAAATTAAAAAAAAAATCAAGCACATGCCTTTTCCCTGCTTTGTGCTACTGTTGTCCTCTTATTTTCATAAATCTTCTTCTTCGATCAATATGCCATCTTCTCTTAAATCAAGCACTTGCCTTGTCCCTGCTTTGTTCTACTGTGTTGCAATCATCTGTGCATTTTCCAATCATTGGACAAAATGAAAATGCAAGAGTACATCACATTATATGCTGCACATAGAAGCTTCTCCTTTCTGCCACTGGGATACCGTGATTGCACTTCACCCTTAGAAACATATGACCACGCCTTATCCGGATCATAAACCGAAGTTGTCAATCGCCAAACCTGTGAACCTAGAAAAAATACACAGGGAGGTGGGGGAGCCAACCACGCTGGAATAGTCATGAGATCCCTGTTCTTGTAGCCCAGTTTAAATTTTAATTCTGTTTGACTGCTCTGGAAAACACCACATTACTACATATATGCCGCTTTGGTCTTTGTTTCTGGGTATTAATAGTTCATCTATTGCAGCCAGAAGGTGAACTAGACTTTCTTTCCATGAGGGTGGAGATTATATAGAAATGAATGTTAGCAACCTCTTGTGCAGTGTTGAAATTAAGGCTTTTTCTGCATTTAACCGTTGATAATCTGTATTTTTTCTCTTCATCTTAAGTGTCATGAAAATATCTGTTTTTAAGACATTTAGAAAGACAATGTATTATTTTTGGGCTTTTGTTTGGGGATTTGGAAACCTAAAGCCAAAGTTCTGTTAATTGATCCTGATTGCAGAAAAGCCAAATGGAGGATGAAATAGATGAAGATCTTGATGAAGATGATCTCAATGGAAAGGGTGCTGCTTCAGTAGAGCATGAGTCTGATGATGAGATTGTTGAATCTGACATTGAGCTTGAAGGAGAAACTGTAGAACCTGACAATGAGGCACCTCAAAAGGTGATTTATAATGGATATCATATTTACTTCTTGCAAGTGACTTAAAGTCATAAATGGGTGTGTTATCAACTTCTGCTATATTTTAGTTTAATTTGTCTCCTTCCAGATGGGAGATCCATCTATTGAGGTAACAGAAGAAAGTCGTGATGCTTCTCAGGAGGCTAAAGGGAAAGCTATGGAATCAATTTCAGAAGGTATATCAGAATCTGTTGTATCATATTTTAGTCATTATTAATCTGAATCATTTGGTGGTGGCTAATTGTCAGGGAAGTTGGATGAGGCCATTGAGCATCTTACAGAGGCTATATTGCTGAATCCAACATCAGCAATCATGTACGCAACCAGAGGTAAGTGCTCTTTCATCATTTCTTTTCTGTTGATTTCTTCCTACTTAGCATTTGATAAATATTTATGCAGCATCTGTGTATATCAAAATGAAGAAACCAAATGCTGCAATTCGTGATGCAACTGCGGCGTTGGAGGTGATTTTATATAGTACAATCAATGTGCTATTATAATGCTGCGATGCTTTTAATGATTCCATTATGTGTACATGTTTGTTTCACCTTCATATATCTTATCTATATATCACTGCAAAATTGGGCCCCAGAAATACACAAAGGCATATGCATTTCACCATGAAACTGCCATATTGTATATAGCCCCCCTTTTTTTTTGTGGTTTGTTTGGGGGGGGGGGGGGCGCTCATTTTCCACATGAGATGTGTCTTACCACAATATATGAACATATCCTTTGCATATGCCAGCAATTCTTTAAACCAACGCCACTGCTGTGAAAATTCCACTTATGATCTAAACAGGAACTCCTATGCTTCTATTTTGGTGCGTTACTGTGGCCTGAATTGGGTTTTTTGTTTTCTTTGGTCATTCTCTCAGATCAATCCTGACTCTGCAAAAGGCTACAAATCTCGGGGCATAGCTTTGGCTATGCTTGGCAAGTGGGAGGAAGCTGCCAAGGATCTTCACGTGGCATCCAAATTGGATTATGATGAGGAGATAAATGCTGTTCTTAAGAAGGTATAAAAATTTCCAAACAATGGTAAATATTGCTAGTTATAATAATATATCTAATATTTTACATTTTTGTGATGGCATGCAGGTTGAACCCAATGCGCATAAGATTGAAGAACACCGCAGGAAGTATGATAGATTGCGAAAAGAGAGAGAAGAAAAGAAAATTGAGCATGAGAGACAGCATCGCCGAGCAGAGGCACAGGTGGTTGGCATTAAGCTAGTGCCCTCGCAAGGTTATGTAAATTATAGGGTACATATTCTGACTTTGTCCTTCTTCCAGGCTGCTTATGAGAAGGCAAAAAAGAAAGAAGAATCATCGAGCAGACCATCTGGAGGTATGCCTGGAGGATTCCCAGGAGGTATGCCTGGAGGTTTCCCAGGTGCCATGCCTGGTGGAATACCCGGAAATATTGATATGAGCAAAATTCTGAATGTAAGAGACTGAACTCATATTAATTTATCTTATTTGTTGACAATATTATATTGGTAGTTTTAGTTCTACCATATATCACTGATTGGCCAAGCCCTTTTATCTGAAACAGGACCCTGAACTAATGGCAGCATTTAATGATCCAGAGATCATGGCTGCTCTCCAAGATGGTATGCTGTTTTCCATGCCTCTGTTGCTTCTTGATTTATATACTTATGTTAATATGTTCTATAAACTGTTTATTTTTTGTTAGTAGTAGCTTCTGACTTTATTTTTCACTAAATAAAATTGTTTTTTGAGAAACACATTCTGAAAGGAACTGGTGAACTGCTAAGAAATCCTTGTGAGGAAATCTGCAAGTTAACAAGCTTTCTGTAAGACGTGGATATGGGTGCATCAAAATTATAGATGCATGCAGTAGTGTGATGTATGGTACTTTACTAAGTGCCACTATGGCCCGGTAACCTTTCACCCAAAACCTGGACTTCCCTGTTTGGCTGCTGGTTAAGTGGCAGTTAGTGGATGGTCATCCATGTAACCAGCCAAACACTGTCAACGAGTTGGGGTTAATTTGAGCTGGGTAACGCACTGAAAAGGTGCTTAACCTGGCTAAACAAATGAAATGAGCTTAACCCTCAGAACTTCTCCCTCTTCACTCTTTTCTGCAACCTAACCCATTAACCCTCAAACTTCAACCAAGCAGGGGATATTATTAACCCATGGATGAGTGATAAAGGATGGTTACCTAGAGTTAAAAATGTCTATCCCCTAGTTAGCTGTCCAGCATCCAAACACTGCTTTAGTCCCATAGATGGTCTTTTTCGCTTCTGACAAATAGCTGCAGTTCGATGCTGGCATGCTGCTCCCTGGTAACATCTTTGCTAAATCAGAGATGCTCAGGTTTGTGCTGGTGTGAAGTTTCAGGTTTATGCCCTAGTTCATTCTCCTTAAGTTACCACTTGGACGTCCTGCATGAGGGATAGGAATCCTCCCACCCCACCCTCTCCTAAAGGAAAAAAAAGAGGGAAAATAGAAAAGAAACACGGGAAGTTCATTTGTAAGGCAATAGACCTGCACTTCTTAATTCTGTTTGCCTTTAATGTTAAAGCTGAATATTTAGGAAAAGGTTTAGTTTCAAAAGGAAGTGGGGTAAATAATATATTGTTTAGTTTATGGCCAGCAAGAGGAGGCTAACCTTTTATTTATTTTCCTGTTGATTGTTCATTTACTTAAATACTTATGACCGTTGTATCTCATGGTGAGCTCAATCTTTTGTTCTTGTCGTGCGTTTATTTTTGTCACTTTGGTTGCTGAGATTTATATGCTGGCATTTCTTTCCGATCATTCATGTTTTTCTTTGTGGTGCAGTGATGAATAACCCAGCAAGTTTTGCTAAACATCAAGCCAATCCCAAGGTAGCCCCTGTTATTGCAAAGATGATGGGCAAATTTGCTGGAGCCAAGTAACAACGCTAGACGGTTTGACTATCTATTTAAGGTGTCTGAATTGTTAAATAGTGATTTCAATGGTTAATGTTGGATCAATGTATATTGAGTGGATTTAGCAGTAGATTTGTCGGTAATGATGATTTGGATTTGGTTCTTAACTGCATGGGTTTAAAATAAAGGGGAAAAAATGGAGCTAACCTATCCTGTTTTTCTGAAATTGAAGCTCATTTAAATGCCCGTGATCTTAATATGACCACCAGTCTCACATTGGGCAGCAGTGTGGCTCAGGAAAGGAAAATCAAAGCGCCGTTTGATTGGTGTGGTTGGTGGTGATGCATTTGATTGGTGTGGTCGGTGGTGATGCATCTGGATAATCTGAGATATTATGGTAACGGGCGGTAATATTTATTTTTTAATAATTTAAGGTTATCGGGATAGTATATAAAATTATTAAACTCTGATAATTTATAGTAATTTATATATGTCATAAGTTTAAATAATTTATAAGTTTGATATTATATTATAATAATAATATATGTAATACAATTATAATATATTATATTTTTAAAATTATATATTAATTATTTATAATATTTAAAAATATAATATCTTTAAAATGTTTTTATAGTGAATTTTTTTTATGAAACATTTCATATTGTAGTTAAAAAAAATAAATGAAAAGATTAAAAAAAAATTATAATAAAATATAAATAAAATTATGTGAGTTAATTCAATATGTAATCTAATTTGATTATTTTCATTAATTTGATAATGATTATTAAATGTAAAATTATTAAAAATATAATATTTTTGATAATATCATGCTATGATGAATTAAATGCCATCTAAAAGATGCGATTTGGGAGCATCTGTCATTCTGATGTCGGATTATCCAACGAATACAGCCGCCGAATAGGTTTTAGGTACCTCATGATTACCCTCGCAAGACAGGAGCGCGGAAGAAGGCCTTGATAACAAGTCTGCGTGTTTTTTTTTTTCTTTCTTATTTTGTGACCACGACGGGCTGACTCCATCGTTACCCGTGCCCACATCGTTAGCTCCCGGAAATCATGGCTTTACTAATTTGAACCATTTGGTGTCAGCGGAAGGGCTGATCCATTAAGGGCAAGGGATGATACTGGTGTTTAGTTTCATAGCACATGGATCATAATAAGTTTCCATTATTATAATCGAGATGCCATGCGTGGCGTCTCTGTCAACGACGGTTGATTGGTGTGTTTGGAAGAACTTAAGGATGGTCAGGATCTTCTGCTGATGAATGGTTGAGCAGTTCTAGGTTTTCATGCAATATTTCCATTTTTATTTACTATAAAATATAAAGAATGAACATTATACTTCCGGCCACCAACTACTTGAACCACATTGTCAACTTCCAGACCAATGCATTTCAGTTACTAATTTTTCGGTTACTAAAATATATAATTTTGGTCACTAATTTTTTTTTGATCCTCTCATAATGCTTGACCAAAAAATTCATTATATTAGATTTTGTAGACCAAAAAGTTTTTATATTATTTTGAAAAAGACTAGCAATTATATTTAATTGCTTCTAATGGCTTCTCAATAATATTCTTTGATTGAAATATATTTAATAGTTATATTTTTATCTAGTTTCTTTTAAGGATGGTCAATCACACAATCTTCTAAGCCAAAATATTTAGGCTTTGATTTAA
>JACVBY030000225.1:0-154697 GCA_017589505.3 Metroxylon sagu | reverse complement strand
CTTCCTCGCTTCACCCCCGGGTTCACCCGAACCAAAGGTGGCCGGTGGCCGGCTGCCCAGGCCGCCGCCGCCCTCTCGGAGTCCCACCGCCGACGACAAGGCGAGCGGCTGGCCGCCGCCGGGCGGCCGCCCCTTCTCTTCCCTTTCTTCTTCTTTCTTTTTCTTTCTTCTCCCGTTTCTTCTCCTCTTTCTAAGATCGTGTCGGCGGCACGGCCGGGCCACCGTTGGCCTGGCCGGGACCCTCACCTGGACGCCGCCCTCGCCGCCGGTGAGGGCCACCTGGGCCGCAGCCTCGGCCCGGCGTAGGCCGGCCGGGCACGCTCGGCCGGCCCGAACCAACGCCGGGAGCCGCGTTTGGCTCCCGCGCGGTGGGGAGGGCCATTCGGGCCTCTCTCCCCGTTGCTTCGAGCCACGCCGGCGACCCGCCGCCTGGGCCCACCGGGCCGGGGCCGGGCCGACCCCGCCGGGACGCCGCCCGGCCACGGCGGGGGTCGCCGACCAAGGCTCAGCTCGTTCGGCGGGCCCGCGGTGGCACGCCTGGGCCGGCTCGAACCCACCGCGAGGAAGGGAGGCCGTGGAACCCGCGCCCTCCCCCCTTCTTCTTCCTTCCGCCGCGCGGCACGGCCGGCCACCACCCCGGCCGGCCGACCCCACCGACGCCGCCCCGGGGCGCCGTGTGGGGGCTACCGCCCGCGGATCGGGCCCGGCGAGGCCACGGCGAGGCACGCCGCCGGGCCCGAATCCAAGCGCGGAGCCTCGCTTGGCTCCCCGCGTTAGGGGGAGGGCCTCCCCGCGGCCCTCTCCGTCACTCTCACGCTCTCTCTCTCTCTCCCTCTCCTCGCCCAAGTGACCCGGGGGGCGACCGGATGGCGGCGAGGTGGCGGGGACGAGCGGAGGGCGACACAAAGGGATGTGGAGTTTGCGACGAGCAAGAAGAAGGGAGGAAGAAGACAGGGGGAGAGGCTTCGGTCCCTCTCCCCGTAATTTCTTTCTTTTAACGAGCAGGGAGAGCCGATGCCCCTCCCCTCGCACTCCTCCCCTCCATGTGCGCGTGCGCGTGGGCGCGCGCGCGTGGGCGCGCGCGCCGGCGCGCATGCGCGCGCGCGCGCGTGTCGCGCACCCACGCTCGCTTAATTATAAAAATTTCTTAACGGGAGGGGAGTTTACATCCTCCTCCTCCCCCATAAAAATTTCGGCCTCGAAATTAATGTACAACACGAATAAAATTCTTTTGAGGCTCCGAAATAAAAATTACTAACTCGTATTTTATCTATCCTTCGATCAAAATACAACAAGCAATTACACTTTTGTGCTTATATACAAATATCTATTCAGATACAAATAGATGAGGATATTTCTTTTTCACCTCCTCTTCAAGTTCCCACGTAGCCTCCCGTTCGTAATGATTACTCCACCGAACCTTAACATAAAAGGAATGCTACGTCGTCTCGTAACTTGGTCTTTATGGTCCACAATACGTATCGGATGCTCTTCGTATGTCAAATTCTTCTTTAACAAAATGGGCTCCGCTTTTCTATGACATGATCGGGGTCGAAAATGTATTTCCTCAACATAGAGACATGAAATACATTATGTACCCCGTAGGAGTGTGAGGTAGTAAGCGAGACTATAAGCCACTTCCCCCACTCGCTCAAGATCTCAAATGGACCAACGTATCGTGGACTCAATTTTCCTTTAAGCCCAAACCTCATCACATCTTTGGTTGGTGAAACCCTTAAAAAGACATGGTCCCCAACTCGAAATTCCAGCTCCCTTCTTCTAACATCAAGCATAACTTTTCGTCGGGCTTCCGAGCTACTCGTGAGTCTCTCCTTAATCGCCTGCACTTTTTCTACCGTCCGCCGAATCACTAGGGCCCAACAATTTTCTTTCCCCCACATCATTCCAACACAAGGGAGATCTGCATTTTCTACCATACAAAGCTTCAAATGGAGCCATTTTGATACTGGCTTGGTAACTGTTATTGTAAGCAAACTCCACCAAAGGTAGGTGGTTGTCCCAAGCACCACCCAAGTCCACTACATGTGCTCGCAACATGTCCTCTAAGATCCGTATGGTCCTCTCGCATTGTCCATCCGTCCGGGGGTGAAAAGTCGTGTTGAAATTCAGTTTGGTACCCAGAGCCCTATGAAGACTCTTCCAAAACTGGGATACAAACCTGGTATCCCGATCTGACACAATCGACTCGGGGATACCATGAAGTCTCACTATCTGCTCAATGTACATGGTGGCCAATCTCTCGCTTGAGACCCCAACTCGAACTAAAATGGGCCGACTTGGTCAATCTATCAATAATAACCTGTACCGCATCATTGCTTCGGGAGTTTTGGGTAAACCAAATACAAAATCCATGGTGATCTTCTCCCATTTCCACTGAGGGATCATTAGAGACTGAAGAGGTCCCGCAGGCCTTTGATGTTCGGCCTTCACTTGTTGGCACACTAAGCACTTGGCCACATATTGAGCAATTTCTCTTTTCATTCCTTTCCACCAGAAATTTTCTCGTAGGTCTCTCGTACATTTTGGTGCCTCCCTGGTGAACAAGATAGGGAGAATAATGAGCCTCCCTCAAAATTTCAGCCCTCGTATCTTCCACATTTGGCACACAGAGCCTAGTATTAAATCTCAGGGATCCATCCTCATTTATTCTGAATTCATTCTGAACCCCTGATTGCACAGCTGCCTTTATCTTTTGTAGTTCCAAGTCTTCTTTCTGGAAAGACTTAATCTCGTCAATCGTGGTTGGTCAAGTACAAGTGTTGCAAGAAGCCCATCGTATCGCCGTACTCGCAAACCAACCTCCAATTTTTCAAGGTCTCTACGAATATGAGGCCGAGAAGTAATTATGGAAGCTAACTCGAGGAGGACTTTCGCTTAAGGCATCGCCTACTACATTGGCCTTCCCCGGGATGATAATGCAGTGTCTGTGTCATAGTCCTTTAATAGCTCCACCACCTCCTCTCGCCTCAAGTTTAGCTCTTTCTCGGGTGAAAATGTATTTTAGACTTTGATGGTCCGTATACACATCACAAGTCTCCCCATACGTATAATGCCGCCAAATTTTCGAAGGCAAAGATTACGGCGGCTAACTCGGTGTCATGAGTAGGATAGTTCGCTCATAAGGCTTCACCGCATCCGGAGGCATAGGCTATCACCTTCCCTTTCCGCATCGAACACCTCCCAATCCCTTTCGAGAGGCGTCATGAATAAAATATATCCTCCGTATATAGATGGAAGAGTAAGGATAGGGGTCGACACTGTGCGCCGCTTGAGTTCCCGGAAATCTTTCCTCACACTCCTCCGACCAAACAAACTTTGCTCGCTTTTGAGTTAAGCGAGTCGCAGGCAAAGCAATGCGAGAGAAGCCTTCCACGAATCCGCGATAATAACCGGCCAAAATTTCCAAGAAGCTTCGACTTCCGATACATTGGAAGGCCGACACCGCTCACGACGGCCTCAATCTTCTTAGTGGTCTACCGATATACCGTCTTTGGATACGATATGACCCAAGAAGGATATTTGGCTCATCCGTAAGTCACATTTCTCAGCCTTGGCATAAAGTTTCTTTTCCCGAAGAGTCTCAGAACAATCCTTAAGTGGTTTTCATGCTCCATATGACTTTTTAGAATAAATCAAGATATCATCAATAAAGACCACTATAAACCGATCCAAGTATGGTTTGAAGATTCTCGTGCATCAAGTCCATGAATGCCGCAGGGGCATTAGTCAACCCAAACGGCATCACCAAGAACTCATAATGGCCGTATTCGGTTCCGAATGCAAGCCTTAGAAACATCTTCGGCCTTTATCTTGAGCTGATGGTACCCTGATCGAAGATCAATTTTTGAGAATACCTGAGCTCCTTGAAGCTGATCAAATAGATCATCAATCCTCGGCAAAGGGTACTTGTTCCGCACCGTTACCTTATTAATTTCTCGTAATCAATGCAGAGCCGAAGACCGCCATCCTTCTTTTTAACAAATAATACCGGAGCACCCCAAGGAGAGACACTAGGTCTAATAAATCCTCGATCCGAAGCTCCCGCAACTCGACATTTTAACTCTTTTAACTCACCGGAGCCATACGGTAAGGAGCTTTGGATATAGGTCCAAAGGCCGTGGGCTAAATCAACAAAGTGAACTCGACTTCACGATCCGGGGTAATTCCGTCAATTCCTCCGGAAAGACATCGGGAAACTCTCGAGCCACCGGAATATCTTCCAACCGATGTTCATCCCGCTCGAAGGTCCCTAACCATAGCAAGAAACCCCCGACCACTTTTTCTCGAAGTATTTCCCTTGCGTAGCCGACACTAATACCGAAGCGTATGTTCCCGACTCCCACTAAAACTGAATTCGTGAAGATTAGGAATTTTAAAGATTACCCTTTTCCCGAAACAAATTAATAGAAGCATGATAGGAGGCCAACCAATCCATCCCTAGGATTACATCAAAGAATTTCAAAGGTGGGAGGACTATCGATCAGCGTTCAACCTCCTATCTTCCAAGTCAATCAGGCAAGATTTACACACTGAGTCTACCATTATGACATCTCCATTAGGAAATGCAATATGCAACTCTTGCTCTAGAGGAACGGGTGTCAATGATGCATTCTTGGCAAGAAAACTATCAGATATAAATGAATGTGTGGCACCCGGATCAATTAAAGTTTGAGCATAAGTGTTGCCTACTTTAAACATACCTGTCATAAAGATTAACTTAACTTAGATGTCATGCAGCATCATATGTTTTTCCTCTATCTACTACCATAATCCATGCATTATACCAGGTATGAATGCAATAATTTTTAAAGAAATAATTTAATTTAACAGTACATACCGTCACCACAAGGTTGTTAGAGGCAAGAACGGCCCCGCTCGAGTGAGGGTAAAGACCCTCCCTTGGGTCCTGGGCTGCTGCTGGCTCTTCCCCTGATCTGGAGGGGGCTGCTGATCCTTTCGGAGGGGACAGGTGGCCATTTTGTGGTCCATCTTCCCACAAATAAAGCAGTGCACCCGCCGCCCCGCGCATCGCTTGCCCTGATGGGCCTTCCCGCAATGAGGACAACGGGTCTCCTTATCCTTCTGTCCTGAGGGAGCCTGAAGGAAACCCTTCTTCTTCTTAGCCTACCCTGAAGACTGGCCAGAAGGAGGTCCTCTCCTCTTCATCCGTCGCTCTCTCATCTCGCCGAATGGCAACATGTCCCTCTCAATGACTCGCAGCCTTGCTCACCACTTCACCGTAAGTGGGGAGCTCAAATGCATTGATCGCCCGCCTCACCCCGGTGCATCCCTCGCTGAATTTGGTGATCTTGGCTCTCTCGGTCATAACAAAATCTCTGGGGCAAATCTGGCCAATCGTCTGAACTCGGCTTCATAGTGGGCCACAGAAAGGTTCCTCTGCTCCAACCTCATAAACTCAGACTCCATCTGTCTCTGAACACTCCTGGGAAAATACTGGCGATAAAAGGCCTCCTTAAAATGTTCCCCAAGAGATGGCTCCGCCCTCCGCAGTGCCGCTCCAACATCGCCCACCAATCGTATGCCTCCCCCCGGGAGGAGGTAGGCGGCAAATCTGATCCGCTCCTCCTCCGGGCTACCAAGGGCCGTAAAGGCCTTCTCAATCTCTCTTATCCACCTCTCCGCATCAAGTGGGTCGGTGGATCCAGAGAAGGGAGGAGGGGCCAAGCTCTTAAACTCAGAGAAGCTACGACCCCCTCCCTGCCAGGGCTGAGATGGAGCGGGCTGAGTAGACTGATCGAGCTGGGCCGGCTGGGTCTGAGGAGTAGGAGGGGCAGACGGAGTCTGCGGAATAGCAGAGCCAGATATAGCAGGCAGTATATGCTGAATCTGCTGCTGCATGGCCTGAACCGCCTGAGTCACCCCCAAGAATGCCCGGAGTAACTCGGCCTGCAGCTGCTGTGGGTCGTTGCCAACAGGGGCAACGGAACCCGTATCTGGTGAGGCTCCCGGGCCTCCCTGCTGGTCAGGGTCACCAGCCTGAGAGTCCCCCTCATGTCGCTGATCACTAGTGCGACGATGCATTATGAATCTGCCATGGTTAGATTCCAATCAATATCATAATAAATCATCAAATCTCAAATATTCATTTAAACAAGTCACTTGAATTTTCTAATGTTATTACCCTCCTGATGTCATGTCAATATTTGGCCTAATGTAAATCATGTGTTTGGCCCTAATGTCAAACCTTGCTCTGATACCACTACAAGCTGTCACGCCCCGGACCCAGCTGGTGGTGGCCCAGGGGTGACAGCCCGCCGCATGCCAGGCATGCAAGGCATCCAATACAATATTAATTATAAACAAGGAGAGTTAACAACTATATAATATACAAAGTTTAATCCTTCATGTACAAATTATGTAATGTTGGGCAACAAACCAAAGTTCCAAAATTATTCCAAATGGGGTTACATATAACAAAATAAAATCGATTTACATCAAGAAACCCCCAATTACCCCTGTTGTTGCCCCTGATAATTCTGTGGCTCTGGAAAAACATTGTAAGATTTAATGAGTTTACACTCAGTAAGTAAGCCTACTATTACATATTATAGCCAAATAAGAATTTGTTTTATCAAGTCAAATACATGTCATGCTTCCAATTTAAAAACATTTCGTCATATTATAGAACTGTACAAAACTCATATTCGAATAAATTGGAAGCAATTAATATGAAATAATATTTCAAAATAGCATTTCAATTTCAAATCACTGTAAATCTCATTTCATACTAATGTCCCACGTCCACGTAATAACATCCTAAGGATGTAACCTCCCTGTACGCCCCCAAAGGAGGAAGGGTGCCGAGTCAATTAGCATCTAATGCTATATCTCGTCACAACACATCCCTAGGATGTGTGTTCTCCACATATTCCCCCTGTGGAGGTGGGTCCCGGAGTCATGTAACATGTAGTGTGGACCGTGACGACATATAATA
Source organism: Metroxylon sagu (assembly GCA_017589505.3). NCBI lineage: Eukaryota > Viridiplantae > Streptophyta > Magnoliopsida > Arecales > Arecaceae > Metroxylon > Metroxylon sagu. Next base: position 147,721 of record JACVBY030000225.1, on the reverse strand, counting down.
TCAACAATCACAAATAGCATTTATTCGCATAATAGCAAACATGTATCAATTTTCTTTTCATGTTTTACCAAAATTTGGTAATTTTCCATAATCATGTAATAAACTAGATGCATGTATCAAATGCCAATTTAATTTACCAAAATTAACAATAATCAAGTCAAATATTCATTTACAAAAATGTGGTACCACAACTATCATTTTTCAAATAATACTATAAATCAATTCATTATTTCAATAATGGCATAATTTAATGATTTAAGAAAAATCATTATAACTGGCTTACTTACCTCACAACGCTAATCCAAAAGCGTAAATCCGTCCGTAGGGATCTCTACGGGTACCTACAACATAATTTTTCAGATTTTTAAATTTCAATTTTTGGATGTCAAACTGACTCCTATACTTAACCCAATCTAATCCTGGGCCCAACTTGGGGCTTGAATATCTCCAAATATAGAAGCCCAAATGGGGAAATAAAAATTCCCCGACAAACTAGGATCAACGCTGATCCCGACCATATTTTTCTTTTATTGGGCCGAGCCCAAATTGGGGCCCGAAAATTCAGCCCAAAGGGGCTAACCGGGATCGGGCCGAACCCGGCCCGCTCCGGTTTTTTTTTTTTTTTTTTTTTTTCTCCCCCTCCTCCCCCCCTGGTCCACCCGAACCAGGGGTGGCTGGTGGCCGGCGGCCTAGGGCCGCTGCCCGCCCTCCCCGGGGTCGGGTGGCCGCCGCCGGCCGGCCCCCTTCTTTTTCCTTTCTTCTTCTTTCTTTTTTTCTTCTCCCCTTTCTTCTCCTCTTTCGAGACCGTGCCGGCGGCACAGCCGGCCACCGTTGGCCGGCCGGACCTCACCGGACGCCGCCCGGCGCCGGTGAGGGCCACCGGCCGAGCTCCGGCCCGGCGAGCCGGCGGGCACGCCGCCGGGCCCGAACCAACGCGGGAGCCGGCTTGGCTCCCGCGGGCGGAGGGCCATTCGGCCCTCTCCCGCTGCTTCGAGCCACGCCGGCGACCCGGCCGGCCACCGCCGGCCGGCCGGACCCCGCCGGACGCCGCCCGGCGCCGGCGGGGTCGCCGACCAAGGCTCAGCCTCGGCGGGCCCGCGGGCACGCCGCCGGCTCGAACCCACCTGTGAAGGGAGGGCCGGGAACGGCCCTCCCCCCTTCTTCCTCGTCGGCGGCACGGCCGGCCACCCCCGGCCGGTCGGACCCCACCGGACGCCGCCCGGCGCCGGTGGGGGCTACCGCCCAAGGATCGGGCCCGGCGAGCCGGCGCAGCACGCCCGCCGGCCCGAACCAAGCGCGGGAGCCCGCTTGGCTCCCGCGTCGTGGGAGGGCCTCCCGCGGCCCTCTCCCTCACTCTCACGCTCTCTCTCTCTCCCTCTCACTCGCCGGACGGGGGGCGACTCCGACGGCGGCGAGGTGGCGGGGACGAGCGGAGGGCGACACAGTGACAGGAGTTTGCGACGAGCAGGAAGAAGGGAGGAAGAAGACAGGGGGAGGGGCATCAGTCCTCTCCCCTGTAATTTATTTTCTTTTAACGAGGGGAGGGCTGAGCCCTCCCCTGCACCTCCATGTGCGCGCGGGTGGGCGCGCCCGCTGGCGCGCATGCAGCGCGCCGCGTGTCGCGCACCCACGCCGCTTAATTATAAAAAAATCCTTAACGGGAGGGGGGGTTTACACCCTGACCTGCAGGGGGGCCCGGAAGCCTCACCAAATGCGGGTTCCGTTGCCCCAGCTGGCAACGACCCGTCAGCAGCTGCCAGAAGCCGAGGTTACTCAGGGCATTCTTGGGGGTGACTGTGCGGGCGGTTCGGGCTATGCGTAGCAGCGTTATATCAGTCAGACATCTTGCCTGCTATATGCGGCTCTCGCCATCGTTCCGCGAGACTCCGTCTCGCCCTCCTACTCCTCGGACCCGAGCCTCGGCCTGGGCTCGATCGGGGTCCGCCTGCCCTCTGCTCCATCTCAGCCCCCGGGCAGGTGAGGGGTCGTAGCTTCTCCGAGTTTAAGAGCTTGGCCCCTCCTCCTTCTCACGGATCCACCAACCCACTCGATGCGGAGAGGTGGATAAGAGAGATTGAGAAGGCGCTACGGCCCTTGGTAGCCCGAGGAGGAGCGGATCGTATTTGCCGCCTACCTCCTCCAGTGGGGAGGCATACGATTGGTGGGCGATGTTGGGAGTAGCACCTCACGGAGGTCGGGCCATCTCTTGGGAACGAGCTTTAAGGATGCCTTTTATCGCCGTATTTTTCCATGTGTGTTCGGTATACAGCATGGAGCCCGAGTTTATGAGATTGGAGCAGAGGAACCTTTACTCGTCGCTCGCTATGGACAGCCGAGTTCGGATACGATTGGCCGCATTTGCTCCGCATTTTGTTATGACCGAGAGAGCCAAGATCACCAAATTCACTGAGGGACTGCACCCCAGGCTGAGGCAGGTAGTCAATGCATTTGAGCTCCCCACTTACAGTGAAGTGGTGAGCAAGGCTCTGATCATTAAGAGGGATATGACTGTCATTCAGCAGATGAGAGATCAGCAGATGAAAAGGAGAGGACCTCCTTCTGGCTAGTTTTCAGGGTAGGCTAAGAAGAGAAGAAGGGTTTCTTTTCGTGGGCTCCCTCGTACCAGAAGGCGGATAAGGAGACCCCGAGCAGTCCTCATTTGGCGGGAAGGCCCATCAGTGGCAAGCGATGCGGCCGGCAGTTGACTCGGGTAGTGCCTACTTTATGTGTGGAAAGATGGATCACAAAATGGCTACCTGTCCCCTCCGAAAGGATCAGCAACCCCCTCCAGATCAAGGGAAGAGCCAGCAGCAGCCCAGGACCCAAGGGAGGGTCTTTACCCTCACTTTCGGCCAGACGGGGGGCCTTGCTACCTCTAACACTCCGGTGACTGTGCAGTGTCCGCATTAAATTAAATTATTTCTTTAAAATTATTGCATTCATACCTGGTATAATGCATGGATTATGGTAGTAGATAGTGAAAAAAAAAAAAAAAAAAAACATATGATGCTGCATGACATCTAAGTTAAGTTAATCTTTATGACAGGTATGTTTAAAGTAGGCAACACTTATGCTCAGACTTTAATTGATCCGCATGCCACACATTCATTTATATCTCGATAGTTTTCTTGCCAAGAATGCATCATTGACACCCGTTCCTCTAGAGCAAGAGTTGCATATTGCATTTCCTAATGGAGTGTCATGATGGTAGACTCAGTGTGTAAATCTTGCCTGATTGACGTGGAAGATAGGAGGTTGAATGCTGATCTGATAGTCCTCCCACTGAAATTCTTTGATGTAATTCTGGGGATGGACTGGTTGGCCTTCTATCATGTTTCTATTGACTGTTTCAGAAAAAGGGTAATCTTTAAAATTCCTAATCTTCCTAAATTCAGTTTTAGTAGGAGTCAGGAACATCTGGCTTCGGTATTAGTGTCAGCTCTGCAAGCTGAGAAATACTTAAGAAAATGTGGTCAGGGTTTCTTGCTATGGTTAGGGACCTTCAGCAGGATGAACACCAATTGGAAGATATTCCAGTGGCTCGAGAGTTTCTCGATGTCTTTCCAAAGGAATTGACTGAATTACCCTCGGATCGTGAAGTCGAGTTCACTGTTGATTTATCCCCTGACACTAGACCTATATCCAAAGCTCCTTACCGTATGGCCCCAACTGAGTTAAAAGAGTTAAAATGTCAGTTGCAGGAGCTTCTGGATCGAGGATTTATCAGACCTAGTGTCTCTCCTTGGGGTGCTCCAATATTATTTGTTAAAAAGAAGGATGGCAGTCTTCGGCTCTGCATTGATTACCGAGAAATTAATAAGGTAACAGTGCGGAATAAGTACCCTTTACCGAGGATTGATGATCTATTTGATCAACTTCAAGGAGCTCAAGTATTCTCAAAGATTGATATTCGATCAGGGTACCACCAGCTTAAGATTAAGGCTGAGGATGTTTCGAAGATCGCATCTCCGGTAACCAGGTATCGGCTCATTATGAGTTCTTGGCTGATGCCATTTGGGTTGACTAATGCCCGACAAAGATTCATGGACTTGATGCACAGAATCTTCAAACCATACCTCGGGATCGGTTTATAGTGGTCTTTATTGATGATATCTTGATTTATTCTAAAAGTCACATAGAAAGCATGAAGACATTCACTTCTAAGGATTGTTTCTCGCGTACTCTTCGGGGGAAATGAAACTTTATGCCAAAAGTCTACTTGAAATGTGACTTTTGGATGAGCCAAATATCCTTCTTGGGTCATATCGTATCCAAAGACTCAGGTATACATTCCTATAGACCCTAAGAAGATTGAGGCCGTCGTGGAATCGGTATCGGCCTTCCAATGTATCCTTGAAGTCGAAGCTTCTTGGGCTGGTAAATTTGGTTATTATCGCATTTGTGGAAAGCTTTCTCTCGCATTGCTTTGCCCTCCGACTCTCGCTTAACTCAAAAGCAAGCAAAGTTTGTTTGGTCGTAGGAGTGTGAGGAAGTTTCCAGGAGCTCGCGCCGCCCTCGGTGTCAACCCCCTATCCTTACTCTTCCATCTACATCACGGAGGATATACGTTATTCACCGACGCCTCTCGAAAGGGATTGGGAGGGTGTTCTGATGCAGGAAGGGAAGGTGATAGCCTATGCCTCCCGAGGCGAGTAGCGGCCGAAGCCTTATGAGCGGAGACTATCCTACTCATGACCTGGAGTTAGCCACCGTTGATCTTTGCTAACCTTTGAAAATTTGGCGGCATTATTTATATGGGGAGACTTGTGATGTGTATACGTACCATCAAAGTCCGAAATACATTTTCACCCGTTTAAGGAGCTAAACTTGGAAGCGAGAGGAGGTGGCCGGAGCTACTAAAGGATTATGACCTCGAACTCCGCATTATCATCCGGGGAAGGCCAATGTGGCAAATTTCGATGCTCTTAGCTGCAGTAAAAGTTCCTCCTCGTAGCTAACTTCCATAATTACTTCTCACCCTCACATTCCACATAGCAGACCTGTGAAAAATTTGAGGTTGGTTTGCGAGCATGAACCGATCCGATGGGCTTCTTGCAACACTTGTACTTCACCCAACTCCGGGATAATGACAGGATTAAGTCTTCCCCGTAGAAGAAGACTTGGAACTACAAAAGATAAAGGAAGCCGTGCAATCGTGGGTTCGAAATAGAATTTAGAATAAATGAGGATGTGATCCCCCGAGATTTAATACTAGGCTACGTGTTGCCAAATGTGGAAGACTCTAAGGGCTGAAATTTTGAGGGAGGCTCATTATTCTTCCTATACCGTTCACCCAAGAGGCACCAAAATGTACAAGAGACCTACGAGAAAATTTACGGTGGAAAGGAATGAAAAGAGAAATTGCTCAATATAAAAGCTGGCCAAGTGCTTAGTGTGCCAACAAGTGAAGGCCGAACATCAAAGGCTGCTTGTGGACCTCTTCAGCCTCTAATGATCCTTCAAAGTGGAAATGGGAGAAGATCACTATGGATTTTGTAGGACATGTTTACCCAAAACTCCCGGTAAGCAATGATGCGGTCCGGGTTATTATTGATAGATTGACCAAGTCGGCCCATTTTCTCGCCGTTCGGGAGTCAGTTGGGGTCTTGCGAGAGATTGGCCACCATGTACATTGGAAAGCAAGAGATAGTGAGACTTCATGGTGTCCCCGGAGTCGATTGTGTCGGATCGACGGATACCAGGTTTGTGTCCTGGGCCCAATTTTGGAAGAGTCCTTCACAGTGGCTCTGGGACCAAACCGAATTTCAAAGCATAACTTTTCACCCCAGCATGGATGGACAATCCGAGAGTGACCATACAGATCTTAGAGGGGATATGTTTGCGAGCCCGTGTAATGGACTTGGGTGGTGCTTGGGACAACCACCTACCTTTGGTGGGAGTTTGCTTACAATAACAAGCTTACCAAGCCAAAGATCAAAAAATGGCTCCATTTGAAAGCTCATATGCAATATGGTAGAAAATGTCATGTGACCTCCCTTGTGTTGGAATGATGTGGGGAAAAGAAAAATTGTTGGGCCCCGAGCTAATCTCAATAGAATATACGGTTACAAGAGAAAAGTGCAAATAATTAAGGAAAGACTCCGAGTAGCTCAGGAGTCAAGTCGTAGAGAAAGTTATGGCCGATGTTAGAAGAAGGGAGCTGGAATTTCCCTCAGTGTCGGGGACCATATCTTTTTAAGGGTTTCACCAACCAAAGATGTGATGAGGTTTGGGCTTAAAGGAAAATTGAGTCCACGATACGTTGGGCCATTTGAGATCTTGGGAAAGCAGAGTGGGGGAGTAGTGGCTTATAGCCTCACATTACCTCTCCGCACTCCTTCGGGGTACATAATGTATTTCATGTCTCTATGTTAAGGAAATACATTTCTCGACCCCCGATCTCATATCATAGAAGCGTGAGCCCATTTTGCTAAAGAAGAATTTGACATACGAAGAGCATCCGATACGTATTGTGGACCATAAAGATCAAGTTCGAGACGGCGATAGCATTCCCTATGTTAAGGTTCAAAGGGTGGAGCAAATCACTCCGAACGGGAGGCTACGATGGGAACTTGAAGAGGAGGTGAAAAAGAAATATCCTCATCTATTTGTATCTCGAATAGATATTTGTGTATATATGCACAAAAGTGTATTTACTGTTGTATTTTGACCAGAAAGATAGATAAATACAGCTAGTAATTTTTATTTTGGGCTTCAAAAATTTTATTCGTGTTGTGCATTAATTTCGAGGCCGAAATTTTTATAAGGAGGGGAGGATGTAAACCCTCCCCCCCTGACATACAAATTTTTTTAACAATATACGTGGCGTGGGTGCGCAACACGCGGCGCGCTGCATGCGCGCCAGCGCGCACGCCCACGCGCGCGCACATGGGGCACAGGGGAGGGCTCAGCCCTCCCCTCGCTAAAAGAGAAATGGCAGGGGAGAGGACTGAAACACCCCCGTCTTCTTCCCTCCTCTTCGCGAGCTCCCGTCACCGTGCCGCCCTCCGCTCGTCCCCGACACCTCGCCGCCGTCCGGTAAGCCCCCCCTTCACCGGCGAGGAGAGGGAGAGAGAGAGAGCGGGGAGAGAGAGGGAGAGGGCCGCAGGAGGGCCCTCCCCTGACGCGAGAGCCAAGCGGGCTCCCGCGCTTGGTTCGGGCTCGGCGGCGTGCCCGCCAGCTCGCCGGGCCCGGTCTTCAGGCGGCAGCCCCCACCGACGTCGGGGTGGCGTCCGGTGGGGTCCGGCCGGCCGGAGGGCCGGCCGTGCCGCCGCAAGGGAAGAGGGGGAGGGCCGTTCCACGGCCCTCCCTTCACCGTGGGTTCTGTGCCCGGCGGCGTGCTCTCGCGCCCGCCGGCCCGAGCCTTGGCGGCGACCCCCGCCGGCACGGGGCGGCGTCCCGGCGGGGTCCGGCCGGCCGTGGCCGCCGTGTCGCCGGCAAGGGAGGAAGGAATCGAGGGAGAGGGCCGAATGGCCCTCCCCTCGCCGGCAGAGCCAAACCGGCTCCCGCGTTGGTCCGGCCCGGTGCGTGTGCCCGGCCCCTCGCCGGCCGGGCTCCGGCCGACGGCCCTCACCGCGCCGGGGCGGCGTCCGGTGAGGGTCCGGCTCGGACAACGGTGGTCGGCCGTGCCGCCGGCACGGTGTGAGGAAGAAGAAGAAAAGAAGAAGAAGAAGAGAAGAGAAGAGAGAGAGGGGCCGGCCGCCGCCGGCGGCCGGTCGGCTTTGGGGTTTGGCGTCGTTGGCGGCCAGCCGACCCCGGGGAGGGCCGGCGGTGGCCCTAGGCCGCCGGCCACCAGCCACCCCTGGTTCGGGTGAACCAGGGGTGAAGCAGGGGAAAAGAAAAAAAAAAGAAAAAGGAAAAACTGGGACTAGGCCGGGTTCGGCCCAGTCTAGTTAGCCCCTTTGGGCTGAATTTTCGGGCCCCAATTTGGGTTTGGCCTAATAAAAGAAAAATATGATCGGGATCAGCATGGATCCTAATTTGTCAAAAAATTTTTATTTCCCCATTTGGGCTTCTATATTTGGAGATATTCAAGCCCCAAGTTGGGCCCAAGATTAGATTGGGTTAAGTGCAGGAGTCAATTTGACATCCTAAAATTGAAATTTAAAAATCTGAAAAATTATGTTATAGGTGCCCAGAGATCCCTACAGCTGATTTACACTTTTGGATTAGCGTTATGAGGTAAGTAAGCCAGTTATAATGATTTTTCTTTAATCATTATTAAATTATGCCATTATTGAAATAATGAAATTGATTTATAGTATTATTTGAAAAATGATAGTTGTGGTACCACATTTATGTAAATGAATATTTGACTTGATTATTGTTAATTTTGGTAAATTAAATTGGCATTTGATACATGCAACTGGTTATTACATGATTATGGAAAATTACCAAATTTTGGTAAAATATGAAAAGTAATTTGACTTATGTTTGCTGTTATGCGAATAAATGTTATTTGTGATTGTGTTATTATATGTCGTCACGGTCCACAATACATGTTACATGATTCCGGGACCCACCTCCACAGGGGGAATATGTGGAGAACACACATCCTAGGAATGTGCTGTGACAGGATATAGCATTATATGCTAATTGACTCCGGCATCTTTCCTCCACTAGGGGCGTACAGGGAGGTTACATCCTTGGGATGTTATTACGTGGACGTGGGACATTAGTACAAAATGAGATTTACAGTGATTTGGAATTGAAATGGTATTTTGAAATATTATTTCATATTAATTGCTTCCAATTTATTCGAATATGAGATTTGTACAATTCTATAATATGATGAAATGTTTTTAAATTTGGAAGCATGACATGTATTTGACTTGATAAAAATTCTTATTTGGCTATATCATGTAATAGTAGGCTTACTTCGTGTAAACTCATTAAATCTTACAATATTTTTTCAGAGCCACAGAATTATCAGGGGCAACAACAGGGGTAATGGGGAGTTTCTTGATGTAAATTGATTTTATTTTGTTATATGTAACCCCATTTGAATTTATTTTGGAACTTTGGTTTGTTGCCCAACATTACATAATTTGTATTATGAAGGATTAAACTTTGTATGTTATATAGTTGTTAACCCTCATTGTTATAAATGATATTGTACTGGATGTCTTGTATGTCTGGCATGCGGTGGGCTGTCACCCCTGGGCCACCATCAGCTGGGTCCAGGGCGTGACACTCCCCAAAAGATAAAAGATAGGCCAGCAAGGAAATTCCTGGACTGTCAGTGAGGAAGAACTCCATTTGATGCTAGTCAATTGAGATGCTACCCTTCGCAAGTCATGTCCCTGAAATGCACTCAACTAGAAAAACAGAGAAAGTTGCCTTTACCACCCAAAGGCAAAAGAGTCATGTTGGAGGGAATCACCAGGGTTCAGTCGGAAATAATAAACTACTCTGAAGCACCAACCAACCACAGGCAGTCTCTGTTTACTTTTTCCTGTAATCTTGCTTTGAGCGCTCAACTAAACTACCACCATGTTGCCATCCGAGAATGGACAGTGCATTAGGATTTTTAATTTTGCAGGTTTAAATCTAGTGCACACAAGTGGCCACACATCTTTGTTTCTAAATCTTTTAGATGCATTTTCAAGTATTTTGATTTTGATAATTGTGATGCAGGTATCCCTTTCCCTTGAAGGAAAAAATAAAGCCAATTTTAAAGGATCAAAACAATAATAATAATTTGTATACAAGTTCATTGGTTGTAAAATTCAAACACATTAAGCTATAATATCATTAAAAAAATATTAGTGATAATGTGGCATGAACTGAACTACCCTAGCTAATGACAATACATGATAAAATCAGATGGTGATATAACATGGCTGATTAGATTGCTATACATATTTTTAAAAAAATAAAAGTACCAAAGTAACTTCAACCAAAATCATGGATCAATTTGAAATAAGTCACAGTGTTGATCAATTATGAATAAATTTTATTTTTAAAATCTTTAAACCTCTTCTATACTTTCTCTTTATATCTTTCAAAAGCGCACAAATAGATCAATTAAAAAAAGTACACCATCATTTAAGCTACAATCTAATTTCTCAGTTAATGTTTGCGAGCTAGTTTCAAACAAGCTTGTATGAATGGAAGACAAGGATTTTAAACAAGAGAAAGAAATAGTTCATTTTGTAAGCATTTGCATGATCTTGCATTTGAAATGATTGCAGTGATAAAGTCAATAGGATAAGGTTTGCCATTGATATACCAAGAGCATGATATTGCAATGAAATGGCACTAAAGAGAGAGGACTCTGGTTGTTGCTATTTTCGATATGATCTAATTCCACATATATATCGTATACTAAAAATTAGTGCGTGTATGCACTCGGAGGCGGTCTCGTCCGCTCGTCTTATGGTGACTGGGGCGAGGCTTGCCCTTTATCTTTTTCCGACATTCCTTTGGAATTTTTCTCCTATATAAACTGGCACCATCCCAAGCTCAAGCTCCCACACTTAACGCTCTCTCTCTATCTCTCTCACTCTCAGTCTCTCTCTCTCTCTCCAACCAATGCCTTCTCCAACGAGGTTTCTCCAGTCCTCCGGCCACTTACCGGCGGGGGGGCCGCCGGTCCCCTTGGCCGTTGACTCCGACTTGGTGGTGGTCCTGGCGGCGCTGCTCTGCGCCCTGTTCTGCGTCGTGGGCCTCGCCATCGTCGCCCGCTGCGCCTGGTTCCGCCGCTCCTCCACCTCCGCCCCGCCGCCGCCGACCAAGGGGCTCAAGAAGAAGGCCTTGCGGTCTCTCCCAACATTCTCCTTCAACGGTTCCACCGCCGCCACCGGCACGAAGCAGGCGGAGTGCCCGATCTGCCTCGCCGAGTTCGCCGCCGGCGACGAGATCCGAATCCTCCCGTACTGCGGCCACGGGTTCCACGTCACGTGCGTGGACACGTGGCTCGGGTCCCGCTCGTCCTGCCCCTCCTGCCGCCAGATTCTCGTCATCCCCGCCCCTTCCCAGTGCCGGAGGTGCGGCGCCACCTCCGAGTACACCGCCGCCGCCTCATCCACCGCTGCGGCGGAGGGCCGGACCAAGTCCAGGGAAGACTGCGAGTTCTTGCCCTAAAATAGGCCCTTTTCTACCAAAAAAAAAAAAAAAGATTTTTTTAAATTTTTTTTTTTTTTTATCCTCCTACGGCTTGAATTAGGGCGTGATGTTTGTGTACTCTGTTTGTGAGTAAAACCGAAAGCAGAGAGCGTAATTTTCCGAAAAATGTGGCGGGAGTTAGTTTCGGTTGATGTATTCTAGTCATATAAAATATTATTCAAAGAAGAATTTAAGTAGTTTGAGACTTAACCCGCGGCGGCGTACAACGGTGGGTTATGATTTCGCGCACTTTCGTTTTCGTTTACTTGCATCATCGATATGTTTTAACGATGCCTGCTAAATACTCACTAATAAAACTTATGTGGTAACTTTCATCATAACTGTTGCGAAAATTAAATTAACATTTCATTTTATGAATGGTGGCAATATATATATCATTTTAGTTTTATCACTGGTTATAGTGGTTAACAATAACAGTTATAGTAATTGATTTTAAAATGAATGAACTTTTATCTTTTTAATTATTTTCATGCTAATAATAAATATTATCTCTAGAAGCTAAGAATTGCGTCCTCTTCAATTCATGTTTAAAGCAAAGGTTTTATGTCCTTGTTTAATGCTTCAGTTAGCAATGATTTGGTAAATAAGGTGGATACATCTATATGCTGCCTTCTTCAATTGTTCTTTTTCAATTTATATGTAGACCAGAGATGATTGTGTTGGATTCTTTAGTTATTTTGCTCCGGATGGTTACTGAACCATTATGTTGTGAGGAAAAATAGAAAAAAAAAAGTAAGTTTTAAATTTTTTTTTAAAAAAATAAACCTCAAACTTTCATTCAAAACTCATTTTAATTTCTAAACTATTGGTTGTTAAAGCCTAGTCTTTAGTATTCAAAAAAAAAAAAAAAAAAAATGCTGCATTTCTACCATGGTTTAGATAAAATTAATAAAATAATTAAAATATTAATTTAATAATAATTAAAATTAAAATTGATAATATAATTGATATCTTTAACTTCACGGTAGCTGAAAGTTTGGGGACCAAAAGCATATTTTATAACTTTTTATTATTTATTTCATAATAAGAGTAGAAAGCAGGATGAAGTGGCTAAAAAAAAAAAATGGAGACATGAGGGCCGCTGATTTAAAAAAGAGCCGTGAGAAGGGACAGGAAGTTAATAGCATCTCACATCAGAGAGTGGATTGTCCACCATTGCTTATTTTATTTGTTGCTTAGTATTGGTATCCCATCTCAATATTTGAAACAGAGGATGTTTTAGAATACAATAATAAGAATGCTAAAATAATAATGAAACGATTTTTTTATGATATTTGAGGCAGTAAACCATTTTGACATCAAATCCTTAGTAGCTCGTGACCAACTTTGGGCTCAGCATTTTGTAAGTGGCTCAATACTTACGTGACCAAGAAACAAATTGAGCTTAAGCCACCACATTGTAAGTCGTGGCAATGAATATTTAATCAGTTTTTGAAAATTTAGTGGAGACACCACTGAATAAGTTTGTGCTCAGCTGGGCTTTTCTGTCACTGTGACGCTCGGAATCATCTCGCCGGCACTTGCACTCGCTCAATTTGAGACAGAAGAGAATATAAATCTTTGTGACTGAAGAAATGCATGAACTCTCACATGATATGAGGCTGCAAAATGAGAGGCCCTGCTTGTTGTCACATGCGAGACCATGCGCCAATTCAATTGGGGCCATTGCACCACTCAGAAAGCGTACTAAACGATGTGCATTACAGCATCCACAAAGTGGTATACAGCATCCACAAAGCAACAATATGAGCTTCACTGGTGGCAGTGAATTATATATTGCACCCCATGATATTTTGTTGTTAATATTATTGTTTTTCCAATTGATCTAGACAATTCTAATATGCAGCGTCCTCCTATTATTACATTTTCAAAAATAAAAAAGGCTATCCAGAATGCCTGAAACTGACTAGTCTAGTGAAATTCATGTAAAAAAGATATATATATCTCAACGGCAAGGATCAAATTATATCTGATGTAATTTTTATAAAATTATTTTTTTTAAAAAAAAATAAAGTTAAACGATAAAAATTTCACATTAATAATTTAAGTTATTAAATATAATCTATTATTTTAAATTATTTACATATTAAGAAATACATAACATGGCCCAACATTCAACAACTAAAATAGTATAAAATATTATATGCTGGAAATATAAACTTTTGAAACCATAAAAAATTCTTTTATATTATATATATATATATATTAAAATTATTTTATTTTATTTTTTATTATATGTATATAATATAAATAAAAAGAAGGATATTTTTTCCATGGAACGTTCCGCAATGAACTTTGAATGGGTGCTTGCTACTTTAGTTATAATATATTCATTTATGACCGCACTTTGACAAGTGGGTAAGCTGCGGTCTTTCAACACAAGTGATTCGAGTCGTCCTAATATCCACCGTCCAACCTGCAAGTCTCCGTACCCGACCAACCGAATCAAATAGCCACCGTCTGTTCACTCTAAGGTTGGAAATAAATTTATGTGATTCCCGCATCTAGCGACCTTTCGGAAGGCCGTCGGCGCCCGCAGTCTTGCTTGCGATGTCCCATCTCCTCCAAACAGCGGAAGGGAGGAGATATATGCTTGTTTAATTCTCTTTAAATAGGCGCCGATGCTTTTGCCTCGCAATCTCTTTCTAATGGTCTCCTCTAAAGTAAATGTTGGACCCAAAAGCATGGAATAAGTTCTTATATATATATATATATATATATAATTTTTGGTGATGATGATAGCATGCCATTCGACTAAGCACAACTGGGGTTATGAATGAACCTCAATAATAACACTAAGAAAAACACCGCTTAAATATGAATAAAGTTTAGGTTAAGTTGACAAGAAGCTTCGTTAAGCTCCATACGTAGAGCTCGCAATATGATGCCAATTTTGGCTCCGAATGCCTTCCATATAATTAAACAAGGTTGAACAGCATAGTACTCGCCTTTATCTTTTGCCCTCTCTAAGCTCAAAAATTGAGTATCTCTACTTTAATTAGCTTATGCAAATGGGTGGTGAGAAAATTTTGGGAAAATCATATTGAAAATTTGATACCATCATCCAGTTTATTAGCTGGTTATTGAGGGCCACGAACAAAGCCTTTGGCAATGAATAACAAAAATTGTGGATACAAAGTTCTATTGCATAAGAGACAATGCATATCAAGCAATTTCTTTTTTTTTTTTTTTTTTAACAGGTGAAGAGATGAAATCTTAATTAATAAATAATTTAACCACCAAAACATTCAGAAAGCATAGAAGAGAAAATAACCGCTTGAGAGAGGAAGAAATAATTGATGATTGGATACAATCTCATCAGCTAGGATATTGATATTTTGAAGTTCGGCTAAAAAGTAAACCAATTAAAGGTATTCTTTAAAGCCAACATGACAATCTTTCTCAATGGAATTTGGATTATCAAGCCGAAACATCTATAGAACAACATATAACAATTTTCTTTCATTTTTTTCTAGAACATTAACTACGTGCACATCATTTAATTGTTTCTCCTTTAATCTTTTTTTTGCTGATGAGCAGGGACTACACCCGCTGAGACATCAAACCAGCACCAAATCAAAATTGACTCAGTTTATCAAAAGAGGGTCAAAAAATATATATATATAGTAACGAATCTCAAAAAGAACAAGTATCACTGAAAGAGAATGTAATGATAGGATTCAAGGATCTCATATATGTAATCAAAACATAAAATAGTAATAATAATATTTTCATAAATATCTATGACATTTCAAAAGAAGTACAGAAATCCAAAAGAAGCCTAAGTCTTTCTGTTCTTGCTCCTTTCCTGAGTGGTATTTCGATGAAAAAATAAATCGTTGATTTAAGAAGAAAAGAGAAAACCTAGCATATTTATAAAGAAACCTAATAGGGCCTCCCATTACGGATTATTATTGGGCTTTAGGCCTACAAAAAATGCCAACCACAATACTCAACAGAGGTGCATCTAAGCCCAAACTATATGAATCATAATTTTAACCAATAATGGGCTCATCCGGTTTGTATCATCGGACCAAATTCATTCAGTCAATTTTATAAGATTAAAATCATATCAATTAATGGCAGACCATATATGAAAAATTTACAGCATGTAATGCCTCTGAAAGGAAAGGAAGAAAAGAGTATCCAAAGTTCCTAGCTCTCAATTACCTTGATATCAAAAAGAATGAATGCCAAACAATTTAGAATCATCATCTGTTTTTGAACTCCTCGGTTCCTTTTCTGAGCATGATGGCTTTAAACCGAACCCCATATTCTCCCATTGAAATTGCAATTCTTTAAGTAGAGTTAGTTTCTTGCTACCTGCCTAGCCCCAACATCGAGGAACTCAGTAGTGACCTCAAGGGGCATCCCTTTAGTTTTAGGAACCTTCAAAAAAATAAAAACTAACGCTATGACACGAAAAATAAAAACATCGAAGAACTTAGTATGGCATATGGTCTTTCGTTTCTTCTTGATAAGGTAGCTCCTAGAAATTTAGTTTGGCATGACTTCTCCTTCTGCAACGTCTATATCTTCTATGAGAGCCTTACAAGCATAACCCAATCTATTTGGATAATAGTGGGAAATGATTGGTATATTATTTCCATGGAGATTGTGGAAGCTTCTACAGCATACCCCTCCCCTGCCCCTGCCCCTCCCCCCCTTCTCCCCCAACACACATCAAACTTGGCTTTTAGAAGCGATTGGGAAGCTAAATGGAGGGACTCACTGGAAGGCAATTCCAAAGGTCCTTCCCCTTCCTTCTTCAACAACAATACTAATCTGATAGAGGGTGAGTAAGAAGCCATCGATGTTCTAAAAGACTCAGTTGCTGACTCGATATAAGAGAAAGATCTTAGTGATACTCGGTAACGTGTTATCCCCTTGATGGAAAATGACGACATCATTATGGAGTTACCATCCCCTATGTTAAAGTCGTAGGTTTAAGGAAGTAGAAGCTATTTCTTTTTCCTCACTAGAACTTGATTTGTTTTTGCGACACACCTTCTCAGTCGATGATCATTGGTCAACCCCTATTATTAGTTCTCGATCTTCTCTCAATTAGTAACTTGGAGGAATACCCGTAGCTTTAACATTCCCTTGCTTCAATCCCTCTTCTTTCTACTACTTTAACTAAGCGTGTCACCTAAGGAGAGCCTAGGAGCTAGAGTAGTTTGATCCAAGTTTGAACCAATTCCTCAAGGCCCCAGATTAGTCAAAAGCCTATGAACTCCTTTTGATGGCCTATCCATGAGTCAAAAAATCATTGGTTCTAAGCCAATGGTTAAGGCTAACCTACTTGAATTTGGCTCCTTAAACCAAATCAAGCCATTTTCTACCCATTTTTCATTTGGCACATGTGCTTGCTTCTCTCCTTCCATATGATTCAATCCCTTTCTCCTTCTCAGCATGGCACGGTTCCTCCCAATGTGGAAGCCCCTTCATGACTCCCTAGAAGCATCAACCCTCCAACCTCTCATCCTCAATCAGCCCTCCTTCAATCCTTGTGGTGATGGGTATGGACATCCAAACTTCTAAGGAGCTAGTTATCTAACTACTTAATGAGCCCACCCTTACCTCAGAAGCCTCAAAAGCTATAAAAACTAACTTAGATCTTTGCAAATCAACTTGGCTCAAAGCTATTAGTGTCGTTAAGCATGCTACAATGAAGCTACTGTCAATCAAGTGATTGAAGAAATCTTTTTGTAAGCTAGTGCCTCCTTTGGATAAAAATGTTTCTGATCCTAGGCTTCCTCTCCATTTTATTCAAAGCCAAACTTTAATTGATTGGGGCAGGGCCTATGGCTTTTCTATTTTGAATGTAGCAATCAATGAAATTATCAATTCTCTACTGCCTTTAGAGAAAGGAAAGGTAGATCTAGTTGCTGCCTAATTTACTTGGCTGATGCAATCGATCTCTAAACTATTATTGTTCCTGTCTCCTTATTTCGTCTTGGTAACGATGGTTTGGTAGGTCCTAATGAGCTCTATGAATAAGGTATGGACCCTTTTATTTGTTGCCTTGTGCTGGGCCATCTCTTCTATTTATTTGTTCAAATTATGCTTGTATGTACTATCGTATGTCTAGTGTGCTATTTCTAATTCAGTTGTCATTAAGTCTTATGCTTGGGATTGCCATTGGTTGTTGCATCTTAATTATCTAAGGTGCTATGATATATTACTATTTCCTAAGATTGTGGAGCCCTTTATTCATGGCATGTTTATGGGCTAAGGTTCAGCTATGCTTTATTCTTTCTGAGGTAGGTGTTTGCTGTTGTCATGAGAGTTCTCACTTAAAATGTTAGAAAGGTAGGCTTGCCTACTAAAAGAAGAGAAATAAGAGATCCTATTATCTCTTCCAAATGCAATATTGTTTTAATACAAGAATCCAAGTTGGCTACTCCTTTCTCTATTCTTCAATCGATCAAGGGATCCTCCATTGATAATTAGGTTGTGTTAAATGTAGTCAATTTTAGAAGGGATATTCTAAGGGGTTGGAAATCCAAAATTTTTTGATCTTGAGTGTAAAAAAATTAAAGCTTTCTTCCTCTCTGTAAGATTACTATACTATGCTATTAGTAAAAAGATCTCTCTTTATTGTATATGGTCTCAATAATAGAGCTCTTCATCAAGAGTTTCAAGATGTTTGCCTTGCTTTTCTTGGTCCATGAGCCATTGATGATGATTTCAATATTATTAAATCCTCAATCGATAGAAAAGAAAATCCATAAGCTTGTGCAAATAGTCTTGCTTTTCGAGACTTCATTTTTAACATACTGCTTTTAGACCTTGATTTGCATGACTTCACTTAGAGAAATGGAGCAATGAAAGAAAAATTCCTTCACTTACTCAATTAGATAAATATCTCATTTCTTCTAAATAGAATTGCCTTTTTCCTGCATCTTCTCAATGTGTATTGATGATCTCCATATCTGATTGTATGCTAATTATTTGCATTGTCGATCTTCCTTTCCACACAATATGATCTTCAAATTGGAGAATTGGTGGATGCTAAGCATGACTTCAAAGAAGTGATGCTGTCTAATTGGCAAAAACCGTCAAGAGACAAAGATTTAACAAGCCAATGGTTTGCTAATCTTAAGCGATTGAAAGTAACTTTGAAAAAGTAGTCGACCACTAGAGGAGTAGCAAATAGAACCTTGAAGAATAAGCTTTTGGAGGGCATTGACAATATCAATGGAAAGAGAAATCTTTTCAGGTTTTTAATTAGGAAATCTTGATAAGAAAAATTCTTAAACAATCTTTAGAAGACATTTATATCAAGGAGGAGCTCTATTGAAAACAAAGATCCTAAATATCTTGGCTTAAAGAAGTGATAGAAACACTTCCTTTTTTCATAAGGTGGCCTTCACAAAGAAAAAGAAAAATTTGATTATCTCTTGTTCAAAGTGAGAGTGAGATTTTCAATCCCTCCAATACCGCTTCCTCTTTTATGATTTCTTTAAGGAGTTTTCTAAAAAGTCTATCAAATTGGGGGTTAAGTTAGATTCGAGTGGGTTCTTTGAGGTAGCCTCATCCCTAGACTTCTCCTCATTATGTCATCTGTTCTTCTTAGATGAGATCAAAAACATAGTTTTTTCTCTGGATAGTTCTAAAGCTTCTAGTCCAAATAACTTTTTTCCTTCATTCTTCTAAAGGCTTTGGGATATCATTAAAGAAGACCTTACATTGCTTTTTTGAGGGCACTCTCAACTCCAAAGTTTAATTATGCTCACATTGTTCTTTTATCGAAAAAAAAATCTTTACCTTTAATAAAGCTCTTTCAACTAAGTAGGTGTAGAAATTAATTTCCTAAGACTCTTCAACCCGTTAGAAAACACTTATAAATTAGGCTTGCTACTTTTAAAAAAATGGCATAAGTGTAAAAAAGATCTCCATAGCCTTTTCTTTTGTTTGAAAAGGTATTACATAAAAACTAAATGGTTTCTAGAATAGCACTGCTTTTATGCTTAGCAAAAAAAAGAGGACTAAATTCTAGGAAGACTTTGTTAGGCCCAGCTCTACTTTACTTCTTATTTTTTGAATTATATGGAGGCATCATTAAAAAAAAAATGGTTCTTGAATCCACACTCTAAAACTAGAGAACGGAAAGATAAAGGCATCAAATTGCATCAACCTATCTCTTAGATTCAACATAAATAGCTCATGGATCTTGAAAACCTTCTTGTATTTGTCCATCCATCTAAAATTGTTGATACTTTAGTTTGGATAATCTTTAGTAAAAGTACATATTCGGTAAGCTCCTTTTATAAATTTCTAAACTAGGATGATGTTATTTAGCCATATTATAAGCCTATTTGAAAAGTTGCCCAAAAAAATCAAATTTTTGCTTGGTTGGCTTTGCATGATTATCTTCATACAAGTGAAATGTTAATTAAAAATGAATGGACGATCAATTCTAGTTGCTCTTTTTGTAGTGCGCCATTAGATATAACTTCTCACATTCTTTGACTTGACCTTTCATAAAAAAATTGTAGTCATTGTTATATGACTGTCTTCACATTCAACTGAAGCTTGTGACTTACATCATCGTTGGACATCTTGAAGAAAGAGATTTGTTCCTAAAGCATGGAGACTTACATAGAATCAGCTGATTCTATCTATATGTAGTACTTATGAAAGGAAAGGAATACTAAGATCTTTTCTTTCTAAATCTTCATCCCTATTGGTTATTATCCAAAAAAATTCTTCTCTTTTTTGATTCTTGAGGTTGTATTTTGATTGGTAAGGCTGAGAAATCATATGGGCTCCTTAAATCCTAAAAGCCCATGGGCTCGTTAAATTCTTGCTAAACTTTAATTAATGACACCCCTATTGTATATTCCTTTTTATGCCTTATAAATAATCGATATTAATAAATAAGGGAGCCTTTCTACCTTATTCATAATCAAAAAAGATTAAAATAATATTTTTAGATCATACAAACTTAAAGAATTAAACTACAAAAAATATGTAAAAAATTGAATTTTAAAATACTATTTTATTTAAAAGTACATAAATTAAAATAAAGGTCATTAATTATTTTATAATGAATTATTATGACAATCAAGATCTTTTTTTCTCATAGTTATAGCATGTTGTAATGAGGGAGATCCATAATTATAAATATTATAAGGAAAGAAGTTATTGGAGAGGTCCCTAATCAAAGGTTGTACTCCCCATAAAGTTAAGAAAATGGTAAAGCAAATGGAATTGAAGTTGAAAATTTTATCTAGATGTCCCTAATTGAACTTCTCATTGTTTATAGGTCCCTTAAATAAAGTTAACTATATTGATAGTTATTATTAATTTTGACATCTTAGATATGTTACCTTATAACTCCTTTTAAGCATTATTTAATGCGTATAGTTGTGGTCGCACTTGAAAATTTTAGATTAATTTGTCCAAAACCAACTCATAAATTTTATACATTGCGTATATGTTAAGCTACCTCTCCTTGTTTCACCATGTGGAATAAGATGCCAAGATCCTAAACAAGTGGCCTCATTTATATTCGTACATTACCATTTGGCCTATAAACTTACCGACTTACTAGATCTATAGCAAACGACAATTCTCACAAGTAAACTATGGGCGAAGTTTTAATTGACTATATTTTATTAGTTTGCATGCATTTAAGTTAAGGTGGAATCCTTCCACCCATACTTAATATATTAATTATTAATTAAAATCATCATATATTTTAAAAGTAAAGAACCTTCTTTTTTCTCTTCCATTATAATTCTTATTAATTGATTTTGATATCAAGAAAATTCAAAAATTAATAGTCGTGTCTTTTTGTTGCTTTCTTTGTGATTTCAATTTTAATAGCTATTTGAAAACTTGGTTAAACTAATTCATTCCTACTAAACAATTAAGTTGAATTGGACATATTCTAAATTATTTGATAAATCTTAAAATCCAAACATATTTTTGTGAAATAAATTTTTTTATTCTAAGAAGATTTCACCATTAATTTCTCAAATTATAAAAAAAATCTTAGGAATGCCAAGTACTCCTTATATGCCTTTCTCAATTACAAATTTTTCACTCTACCATTCCTCGGTCCATAACTCCTATGTAACCGCCCCCAGTATCGAACTCCCCTCGATTAGCGACATAGCCAGCTAAACCTCCAAAAAAATAAAATAAATAGATATAAAGCACCATGACTTCTTAGACGAAAGGAAGCGAAGCATGGCTTATGGAATCCTTCGATAATCAAGAATCAAGTCCTGAGAAATGAAAGTCGAAGAAAGTTTTCGTCAAGCTTGATCTTGATGCACATGATCGATTGGAGCAACTAAACAGAAGACTCTCAATCAAGATTACAAGACAACCAATTGACAACTTCATCGACATCGCAATGGAGTTCGGACGCATCGGTAATAGATCTAACTCCACCTTGCCTTATAATACAAATTTCAACGTGATAAGGGATGATGATTTAGGATTTTCATCGATGAATAATGCCTTACAAGAGATGCACAAAATAGGGACATCTTCATTTGAAAACATGATGGCAATAGCAAAAAGAGAAAGGAGTTTATCATCGTCATCATCAATTGCTGATGGGGTGAACACATTATCATCCTCAACGAAATCCGAAATTGAGAAACAACTTTTATCAAGGGCAATAACAGAAGCAGCGATGGATAAAATATTAGCAGAAACCGCAACACCAAAATCTACGAAAGGGATGCCTTGGACCGAGGAGGAGCATAGGTTTGTTAAATTTTTGTTAATTTAATTAAAATATTTTTCAAGTCATTTACATAAATTGATAGAATCACGATTTTAGGACTTTTATATTTTTTGATGCATGAGTAAGTTTTTAATCTTACATTAGTAAATTTATTAAATATAAATACATACACATAGGTGCATATTCTTAAGAAATTTATAATTAGGATCAGAGTCTTTTACTTAATGTAGAAGTTATATTATATTATTCTTATTTAGAATATTGATAATTGATACATATTTAATTCTATTTATTCAGGAAAGAAGTTTAAACTTTCCCTTTCCATGCATCATAATTTGTCTAATTTGTATCTACATCCAATGAATAATATGTTGATGATTTATTGTATTACAAAACTACTTTCTATATATATTACACCAAATTTTATTTAACAATAAATATATTGGGATATTTAGCTTCTCTATATTTTTCAAACAATAAATCATATTTAAAAAAATTGATATCAAACTATTTTATTTTGTCAACTATGTCGGTTACAAGATTTTCTATTATATAATGCAAACTTTTTAAATAATTTTTTTTCCATAACTTTTTCAAATAGCATATCAAATTTCATCTTAATATATATATGAAATATTTTTTATATTGTATTATATCAATAAATATAATAGACTACATGAATGTAAATGTGAAAACCTTTTCTAATTTTTATATTATGAGATCTAATTAGATGCATCAAATCTTTTACACATCTAAAATATACTATGTGATTACATGATGATTCCTTTTTCTATGGAGAATGCATTGTTTTTGTATAACCAAAAATATAATTTATGATTTTTAGTTAAATAAAAAATAATACTTGTTTCAAACTTGTTGAAATTGTTGAAAGTTTTTATAACTCATATAATGCATCATATTTCCTTCATATATAATATTAAATTTTGTTAAAAATAAATGAAATTACATGTTGAAGTGCATTGGCATTTTAAAAATATTTTACCGTCGGTAAGAGATAGATCATAATATAGTATTAGTTACTATAATTGATTTATAAATAAATTTTTAAATTTAAATAGTTTATACTATCTACATTTGTGCTTTATAGAAAATGTGTTATGTTGCTTTTTAGATATTATAAATATATATATTAAGTTTGCAAAGTACAATGTGATATTTATGTATATTTGTTTTCAACAAATATGGTTATGACTATTAATTCTTTATTGCCTCAAAAAAAAAAGTTTATGTAATTCTTTACATATGCAAAAAAATATAACACATCATAATCTTAACCAAACTTGCATATTTTTATGCTCAAATCATACAAAATACTTAAAATTACTCTTACATTATAAAAGTAATGCTGTGTTGTTTAGATGTATATTAGAAAATTAAACTTTGATAGCCAAAATATGTATCTAGTCAAATATGAATTTATTTTATTTAAAAATTACATTGTATTTTTGATAAATATAATTTTATATTTTATGATATAAAAAATTAGAATTTAGTTATAAAATATTTTTTATTTTTATATATTTTATTTAAATTATGCTATATTTTATTATTATTACATGAAGTTATAAAACTAGTTTGCTAGCTTTGTATTTTTAAAGATACTTATTACTTTTAAAAATTAACATTTGAAAATTTACTAGCATGTAATAAATAAGATCTCAAAAATATTTGCTACTTTGTCATATTACGAACAAATATACAAGTTAGATTTAGCCATCTAAATTTATGGTGTATTGTTAATGCCACTATATCTTTGAAACATGTAGAAATAAGTATTAAAAGTATCACTTTCATTTATAACTCATCTCCATAAGTATTGAAGATATGTGAAGTTATCTATATTTTTCAAATAATATGTATAAATGATCTTAGCTTAGATTCTAAACACTTAAAATGGCAATAAATATGAAGATAAAGTTGTAAAATAAGATAGGTATAATTTTAGATCATTAATTTATCAGTAGTTCTTTCCTACGTTTGAGACATGAAAGGAATAATTCACAAGTTTAAAATAATATTTTAAGTGTCTGTAACCTAAGCTATTTTTATAATAAACAATTCTCCTCATATATCATACAAAAGTTTTGAAAAATAATAAGTGTACAAATATGTACAATATTAAGAATTTTATAATCTCATTTAAAGCAGAGTATTCTTTGATTTTGGCACTAACATGATTTTTACAATTTAATTTAAGCCATAATCTTCATATAATATATTTATGTTGTTTCCACTAATTAAAAGTTTCTGCAATCTATCATACTATATGTAACATTTATACAATACAAAATAATTGCTGAATTTATGTTAACCTTTAGAAATAGTCAATTGTTTGCTTGTATTATGTAATTATTAATAATATTACTTTTATTTTCATATGTAATTCATAATGTCATGAAAAAAGTCATATTCTTTTCTTTGACATTATATTTTATTAGGCTAGTTGTCTAGATTCATATTATTACTTTTTGAAAGATTAAAGAAGCGCAATACCTTTGTTTTAAGGACCATGAACTCACTCTCTTCTTTTAGCCCTGGTATTGAGATTTAGTTTTTTGCATCTTATATATGATCTATAATCTTTCTTTGTTACACATATAATCTTGTTAATGTTTGTACTACTATTTAATAAAAACATCTCAAAGTTTTTATAATTTGCCATAATATATGTATTCTTTCTAATATACTATATTATATCCTTTAAATATAAATGCATGAATGTATGGATATAATATCCATTTAAATAAATAGGCTAGATTAGGATTCTGATGAGTTACATAGCACATAATTCTGCTTCTTTATATGTTACCTACTTGCATATATTCATGCTTATGTATGCTTGACAAAATATATATGTTAAAATTTTATCTATTTGAATCACATGTCGCATGACTTTTTATTTAGTCAAACTTTTATTTGTATGATTCACTTTTATTTCTAATCTTCACTTTGTCAAATATGTGAAGAATTTAAAAACATATGTTACAACTATGAGATATCAAATGAATAATCTTTGTATAACTTTGTAGAATAAGATCATGCATAGATTGATCTGATTGAGAAAAAAAATTGATAATTCTAATAAGATCATATTTAAGATTACGATTATTGGAAGATTAGAATTTAAATGCTTAATTTTGTAAATGCAATTTCTTGAAACAAAGATCCAAGTTACTTAACAAATTAATTGTATCATTATACAATTACTATCGTGAAATTAAATATTTTAGTTTTATATTTGATATCTAAAAAATTAGGAAGATAAATTATTCTTTACATTTATTTGTTAGCTTGATAAATATTTTATATTTAACAACATTATATATAAATGTTATCATTGCTCTGCTCTTTTTTTGATGTGCAGGTTGTTTCTGATGGGTATGAAGGTGCATGGAAGGGGTGATTGGAAGAACATAGCAAAGAATTTTGTTACCACTAGATCTCCAACCCAAATTGCGAGTCATGCACAGAAGTTCTTCAAACGTCAAACAGAATTCAAGAAGAAACATCGACATAGCATTCATGATATCACAAATGTCGGTAGCTCTTCGACTGCAAACAAGCGTACCCTAAGCATATATGACCTCACAGAGTACAAGGATGAACTTGGCACACCCAATAACAATGATGTCTCCCAGTTTAATTCACTGTCTTTCTCTCAACCACCTACAAATTACACCATGGAGTACTCACAGATACCAGTTTCAAATGTGATAGCAGGGGCTGGCACATCAAACACCAATAATATCTCTCAATTTGATTTAACATCCTTACCTCAGCTGCCAGTAAACTATACCATGATGCACTCCAAATATTCAGTTTCAGATATGATGGCAGGAGTTGGCACATTCAATGCCAATGGTGTCTCTCAATTGAACTCACCATCTTTACCTCAACTTCCAGCAAGTAATACCATGGAGTACTCACAATTTCCTGTTTCAAATGTGATGGCAGGGCTCGGTACATCTGATATCAATAATGTCCTTCAATTTGGCTCATCATCCTTGCTTCAGCCACCAGCAAATTACACTACAGAGCACTTAAAATTTCCAGTTGGGGACATGACAGTAAGGGAAGGTGGTGCTCCATTGCTTGCTCCTACTCAATTGTCTAATACTTTTCAGCAATCTATTGGAAGTGATGTCTACATAAAGAACAACATGACGATTGCAGGGGAAGCTGGAACTTCATTGCTTGCTCCTACTCAATTTTCTGATACTTTTCAACAAAAAATTGGATATGAGAACTACTTACCTGGCAACATGATGATTGGACCACCCTTTACTTATGGCACTGCTAGTTCTTCAACCATGGGGTCCATTTGATAGGAAAAAAGATTATATAACTTTTAGAATGAATTTACCTGGTATATGTATAAGAGGATTGAAATCCTGAATTTTTTGTTTGAATGTTCTTTATCTTCTTTTTTTTTTTGAAATTTCGGACTCATATGCTATGAAGTGACAGTATGTTAGAAAAATAAATGCTTGGACCTTTTTTTGTTTTTGTACAACTTAGAATCTGGAGCTATGATGTGCACTATATATGCATGCATTCATGGATGCAAGCTGCGCACACAAACACATTTGTTACTAAAGTTTATTTGGCACTTTATAAGAACTGGAACTGGAAAATTATGGTGGTGGCTCTGCAGGTCTTCAACTTCATGAAGTATTCATGATGGTCAATTATTATCATTACCTTATCTGATCCTATATGCAAATGCTCTCTTTTTGAAAGACAGAATGAATATGAGACTTGTAAATATATGTCAAACTTGAAAGCAGAGCTATTTGTACATGTTTAATTCAGTTTTTTTTGGGCACAAGGGATGAAAGAAAAAGAAAAACAAAACTAAAGCCTAACCAAATGAAAAGGCTAGATTAGCAACAAGATGTGCACACTTGTTTCCTTCTCAAAGCACATAGCATAACTGGTAGTCGTCAAGAAATTTCAACATCATCCTGCAATCTACCAAAAGATGACCTTGAGGGTGACTGGAGCTATCTGCCATCTTCAATGCTTGTCACTGAAGCACAACCAGACTCAATAATAAGCTTCCTGAAATTTTTCTCTAAGGCATATCAGAAACCTTTCCTTATGCTCCAAATTTCTGCAGCTTCACTTCACATACACAGCATCTCAAAAACCAAGTATGACCAATTATACATTCACCATTTGAGCTTCTAAACACCCCTCCAGCACTGGATGCTTGCTCCACTCCTTTAGAGAAACCATCTGTGCTGAGTTCAGTCCATCCTTCTAATGGTGGTTTCCAGGAGATAAAAGAACAATCAAAAGAGAGATGAGCTACAGGGTCTGAAGATGCTGTTTCCAGATCACGTAACAAGACATTAACAGCATGAAGAATATCCCAAGAGTTGCTCCCCTCGCCTCCAATAACTGCCGTGTTATGGGCCTTCCAGATTTCCCAAACATATGTAGTAAAATAAATATGCCATTCAACATACCTGGCAACTTTGGGGCATCTATTAGATTGCTTTTAATCCAAGCTTGCAAATTTTGATGGAAGAAGTTAGGAAGCTTGTCTTGGGGAATGACCAGTCTCCATACTCGATTTGCCATGGGGCAATTTCTCAAGACATGGATGGTATCTTTCATATCAGCATTGCATCAACTGCAAAGAGCATCATCTGATGATTTCTTCTTCTTTCTAAGAAGATTGGCATGCAAATGGTCTCCAACAACAAACCATAAGAAGATTTTCAATTTGAAAGGAATTTTAATTTTTTATGACCATCTCCAACTATGAGTTGGAACTCCATAGTCATTTTTTAACAGGTTAAAATAAGCACTTTTAACCGAAAATTGCCCCAAGGAATCACAACTCTTTTGATCAAGGTTCTATTCTCTGCCTAACTTACAGGCTACAGCAGTGCAGAGTATGGATGAATGCATTTCAAACAGTAATATTTATGAAGAATCATACAAATATTTTATATCTATTTTCATATATTTAAAATTTTTAATATTTGTAATTATAATTTAATCATGCAAGTGACCCAGACCTGTCGGTCGGTCACCAGTCTTTCGTTACTGCTACTTGAACATCATGTCATGCGTACGATGGATGACACATAAATTCCAACGTGTTCTTGGCGGATGCATGGCGTTTGTCATGCTTTTGGTACGTACGAAATTTGAAGGTCACCGATATTGATGGTGATGTACTTCCCACATCTCTTTTACTGTGGAAGATTTTTTCAACAGCGTGAAATATAAATCCAATAAAATTGAATGCTTCGACGTTTACGTAGCAATAAAGTAAATATGTTTCAGCTAAAACTAAAATTTGTCCCAAAAAAAAAAAAAAAAAGTGAATACATCTAAGCACTAAAAATAAAAAAAAAATAAAAAAAAAAGAGCTTGCATAATAATTTTAGCTTAGAGCCGCAGTAAAATATAAAAATATGGTGAAACTCTGGTATTCTAATCTCTTACGGCTCCCTTCCATCAAGTTCCAAAAATACCCTCCTAGCGGATAAGGGCTTTTTGGTAATTTCATGCGATGCAGCCCGCCGCAATTTTCTTCCCCTGTTAACGTCGCCTGATTTCCTTGTTGAGAAGCTCGATCACGGCAACTCCGCTTCCCGGAAGACGGCTTCCGCATCTTCCACCCCCTCTCTCTTGTCTCTCCCCCTCCACACCTCCGAAGAAATGGGGGATCGGAGGGGCTGAGTTGGAGTTGCTGAGGGGTCGTGAGAGGGGAAGGCGATGGGGATGGGAGAAGTCGGGAAGGGGAAAGGATGGTGGAAGCGGGTGAGGGTGTTTACGCCGGAGTACCACGCGCTGTGTGCGGTCGGTGGGATGCTGAGTGCCGGCACGACACATCTCCCCATCACTCCGCTTGATGTCTTGAAGGTTAACATGCAGGTGAGTTCTTTTGGTTTTCAGCTGAATTTTTGGTTGGTTGTTGAAGGGTGCTGGAAATTCGTCCTTTTCCTTCTTTTTCTTTGATTCTTGGTTTGTATAGTTTTTATAACAATCTGATGCTTTGGATATGAATTTGGTGGGGGTTTTGGCATGAAATTAATTATAGTGTTATCTTTGAAAAGATATTCCACTTTATAATCATAAAAATGCGAAATTTAAGATTTTGTCTGAGTTGATTTTTATGGCGAATTTTGGCACGGAATGTTCATTTGTGTTTGGACATATAGTAAGAGTTTATTTATATTATGTGAGTAAGGTTAATGTTTTCTTGTCTATGTTAGTCGGGTCTGTGGTTTCGGTCCAGAAGTTCTCTGTAGTCAATAATTAAGAGGCTTCGTGGATCAAGATTTTTCAGAAGCTTGTGGAGAAGTTTGGCCATCTCTGGAGCGTAGACTTATATCTTCATTCGATGTAGAGGTGAAAACAAGCTGAGATGAGCCAAGCCAAGTACTAAGCTGCTCAGGCTTGGCTCATTATATCTTGGACGTATTTGAGCTCAAGCCGGGTAGATGGCAGATTCTTTCTTCCTAGAGAAGTAAGAACATTTTGTTTCTGTAACATCATTTTGATTCTTGGATATTATGAATCTGTGGTGTCTTTCACTTTGTTTCATCATGCCAGTTACTTTTAAAGACTCCAGAAAGAGGATCTTGTGCATGTTACTTTTCTAAGTGGGATGCTTTTGCAGCCATGGAATTGGGATTAAGGCTTAGTGACTGTAGAATATGTGTATTTCACAATTCTTTCTTTTCTGAAAAAAAATGTGAGAAACTGCTAGAACCAATAAATAATGAATCCTTATTGTTCAGATTCTTTGGGCAAATGATTTTGTGGTATGTTTAATTTCTTTGGCCACTCCAATTGATCTTTCTATTGTAGACCACAGAAAAGAATTCATTTATTCTTCTAAGAAAGTGTATGATAGCCACTATATGGCATTGATATTACATTATTCATTATTGTTTAACTTAGTCTTGTTTTAGCAGTCTGATGACTGATGTTCTCTTAAGTTTTTCTTTGCAGAGTAGAGGTACGTTTTCATTATTGCTCTAGAAATGAAATAGAAGTTAGTTTGTGGCATTTACTGTATTTTAGATGTATTCTCATTTGGAATATAAATTATTTAATAGTTCATCCTTCTAGGTGAACCCTGCGAAGTATGATAGTATATTTTTTGGGTTTGAATATCCTAGTAAAAGAGCATGGACCTTCCTCTCTTTGGAGAGGGTGGGCTGGAAAATTTTTTGGATATGTTGTTCAAGGTGGCTGCAAGTTTGGGCTCTATGAATATTTCAAAAAGATGTATTCTGATGTACTGGCAGGACATAATAGAAGTATTATGTTCTTTGTCAGTAGTGCATCTGCTCAAGTAATAGCAGATGTTGCCCTTTGTCCTTTTGAAGCTGTCAAAGTTCATGTTCAGACACAACCTAAGTTTGCAAAGGGATTGAACGATGGTTTTCCAAAGCTCTTTGCCACTGAAGGCTTATCTGGATGAGCATCTTAGATGCAATATAATTATTTGGTTCAAATGCTTTTCGTTCAGTCTGAAGGTTATTCTGGGTAAGGATCCAGACATGATCCCCATATGATTCTAGTCTCTTCCATTTTATGTTAGAAAGTCAGCTCCTCTTTCTTATCTACTGAAGCTTATAAAAAGGACTTTTACCACTTTGTGGCTGGAATCTTCCATGTAATTTTCCTTTTACCTTGTTTCATGTTCCTTTCTCCTTGCTGGTTGTTGGAAATTTTCCTACTAAATGGTGCAATGAATCACTGATTACAGCCCTTTTCATATTATTAATACTTCAGTGTACCATGTCATCTTGAGTTTAATTGATCAAAAAAAAAAAAAAAAAAAGACTAAGAAGACAGCATCTATGAATCACCAAGAGTTCCTGTGCTAGTAGCACAAAAAATATATACTTCTTCTTCTGTTATTATTATTTTTTGAAAAAAAATTCCATTCTATGCCCACGGTACCAGCTCTAAGATCACTAAAAAACTATCATTTGCATATAAATGTAATACAATTTTACTAGAGCAGCCTTTCCTTTTTTTAAAGAGAAATGCAAAACATTCATACATGCACAGCACAGGCCTCAAGCTAACATATGACTGCTATATGTTGCCTGGTCGCCGGTGAAGTACTTGTATTACTAATTTAGGTGTGCTTAAGATTTCAAGGTGTGAGTATACATGTTTCCAAATGTAATATTGCTTTTCGCTTCCCCCACAGTTACTTTCATTTGATTAACTTGTTTCTTCTGCTTGTTGTAGATAATTTCGCAAATTAACTCTGCTAAAACATTTGTCCATGCAATTTCTGTCCTTATGTTCTCATCATTTGAGCACACTGTAGGCATATCATACCATAATGTCATCCAAAAGAAAAGGAAGGACTGTTCTAGAACTCAACTACTTGGGGTAACTTGTATAGCTGGTTATACTTCTGGAGCTGTCGGCACCATTGTTTCAAATCCTGCAGATAATGTTGTTGCTTCTCTTTACAATAAGAAAGCTAACAATGTCTTTCAGATAATGTCCAACTACCAAGCTTTACTTGGTTTGTTATGTTTTCATAATCTACTTTATGCGTCAATTATCTAATCTACTTCTATAATACTAAATTCCAAGTGCATGGATAATCTTATATTGTTGTCATGCACCCATGCAGACTGTGAAGTGCATAGGATTTCCAAATTTATTTGCAAGAAGCCTTCTTACACCTTTCACGCTTGTAGGACCTGTTATAACAATGCAGTGGTTCTTCTATGACACTATTTAGGTGTTAACTGGATTGTACGTATATGCATTCTGGTGGGTTTTATGAAAGAAAATATTTTTTTTCTCCCAGTGCATTTGATGCCCAATAGCAAACGCACTCGTTCTGCATTAACTGTTAGGTTCCATGAGATAATACTGCCCATCATCGCCTGGATTTGATTAATGTTTAGCAATAGGTATTTAGAGATCCCTAATTGAATTGTTAATTATCAACAGGACTGTCAGATAAAATAATTGTATTGGTTTTTGTCACTAATTTTGGTATCTCAGATATGCCAGCTCATCACCCTATCTAGGCTTCATTTGATGTGGCTCCAAACTGAGTTATTGGGTGGGAACTCTTGAAAATTCTAGACCTGTCTGTCCAAAACTGGCCCACAGCTTTCCTGCACTGTGTACATGCTGAGCTACCTTTCCTTGTCTCGCCATGTGGAACAACACACAACGACCGCAAACAAATGGCCTCCCTTTAGTTCTCTCATTACCATTTGACTAGTAGAGTGACAAGCTCAGTGATTTCCCACACCTGCAACAGACAATATCTCTTACAATTAAACCATGGGCAGAGTTCTACTCAGAAAAGTAGTTGTCTACTTTTTCTTAGCTTGCACACATGGAGGTGGGAATGCCTTCACCAGTGCTTAATATGCTAATTGTCAATTTAAAGTCAACATGTGTTCTAAAAGTCAAGAACCTTTTTTGTTGTTTTCTATTCCATTATTGTTTTTATCAGCTTTTTTTTATATTGAGAAATCTAAAGAAATAGCAGTTATATTTGTTTCTTTTTTTGCTTTCTATAGTTTATATCAGTTATATTTTTTTGTATATCAAGAAATCTTATAAAATGCAGCGGTTCTTCTATGACACTATTAGTATTAACTGAATTGTTGTAAGTAGCTGCAATCTAGTAGATTTTATGAAAGGAAACATTTCTGTTCTTAAATGTCTTTGATGCTTGGAAAATTGCACAGGCACATTTTCTGCATTAACAGTCAAGTTCCATGAGATACAATGGCCTATTGCTGAATGTATTTGATATAGATTAGCAATTGATTTTTTTGCTAACCATAGCTAGTTATACTGTTTCACTACTTGCAGTTGACATAGAGAAAATTCTACTTGAAAGACATCTCATTAATTTGAGCAATGGTACACTATTACAGCAGTTTCCACTGCATGCCATATTGTACATTGACAAGAAAGCTGCAAAATTAAGAACATAGATCAGATTTAAGCTAGTCACCCAAAATAATTATCCCATTGCAGGGGCTTAGCTTATGAATTTTTAAAAAGGAACTTCTGATAGAATTTTTATATAAAACACAATATTAACCAAATCTTACACTATAGGAATTCCTAGCGAACTTCTACACTGTCATCATCTATTTTCAGAATTCTTTTTTTCTTTTACAGCATTAAGGACCATGATGCGCTCGTCACCATCCCACTCATATGGGACACCATGATATCATCAGTTAAACAACTTGGGGGATTTTATACATCTTCACAATGGTGTTGTCATCTCGCATATTAAATATTAATAATGACCTTAGGATTACAAAAATCCTTTCTCCTGTGCAATAAATTGTCAAAATTGCAAGTCTTCAGATAGCATTAGTGAAGTTACTCGCAATTACTGAGCTGAAATGGGCTCACAGCTGGGGCAGGAAATTTCATATTGAGTTCTTGCAACCAATATTCTTTTTGGGGCACAGGGAAATAAATCGAAATCATGGCATTAAAGGTGGGAGACCTTGGAAAGCTGTGAGACAAACTTCTAGTCTTGGAGACCGATTAATAGATGATCTGTCCCCTCTCCCCTTCACCCACCGAGCAACAAATTCATTTTAGAACCAGAAGATGTGGTGACCTTTGCTGGACCACAACATGTTTAATGGCAAGGATAACTAAGCCTGTTACTGCCTGTGAAGCTGTGTTTTGATTATGGATTTAAATGATCATTGGGAAACCTCAGTCATCTACCGACTATTGAACCTTATCTGCTCTCCTTCATATTGTAGTGTGACCCAAGCAAACCTTTTATTTTGCCTGTAAACATTAAAAAGGCTCCAAAATCATACCTAATTACTTTATCAATGGCAAAAATGGGGTGATTTGTTTGATTGTCATATTTGTTTGCTGACTTGCTAAAAGAGGTATAACATGTCTGCTTGGAAATATGTCAAGCCAACAAGTGGAGGTCTTGCCAGTGATTTAGATGAAATTAACAGCTTAAATTGATGTCCTGACTCCAAAGAATGTATTGATAGATGCTTTTCAAAAAATCATATATGAATGGGGGATACTACCTTTTTCCTTCCATTGCTACTGAACCAGGGAAGTAACCCGTATTTTCATCAGGCATACAACCAATAAACTTTTCAGTAGTTGGGCAGCCTATCTGTGATGATTCAGATTAATTGTTGGATATTATGCTACCAGTCTGCCTAAACTGGCCTGTTCCTCATGAAAAATATGTTACTGGGCCATGCTTGTCTCTTTGCAGTTCGAGTAGGTGGTGCTGTTTGGCAGCTCTTACCTCAGCTACTTATCACAGATTGTGATATACAAGTATACAGCGCTTGTGTGCAAATGGTTTATATCATGTGTGGTTGAGAAGTTAAACTCATCAATATGGAGTATATACATTATTCTACAGTATGTTTGGAATATTAACCTGGTTTTGTATTGGTTTGGAGCTGCAATTAATGTAGGGATTTAAAGAATTCTTGTTTGTTTGATGTAACTGAAGGTTGTCATGGTGAGAGCATTTTGTCCTCTTAGATCTTTTATTAGAAAGAGATGGAGAGTGGAGGGAGTTTGTTAACACACAGCTTTCAAGATGTGAAATTTTTGACATAACTGTTTCGTATATTACAAATTTGAGTAGTAGCAGCAGTACAATCATAAAAGATGAATGATGCTAAGTGTTTAGGAGAGTTTGTGATGCTACAAAGAACTAGAAATGAGTATTTTAAGCCATACTGCTCAATGATTTAAGTGATGGAGAAAAAAGGAGACGGTTACGAATGAATAATGAATATCCTCAAGAAGCCTTTGATCAGGCTTACATGATCATTGTTGTAGTGAGTCAACTCTTTGGTAACCTAGATGCTTGTCATAACTAATTAATTAGTGAAAAGATATATCCTTGGCTTAAGCAAGACATCAAAAAACTCTGAGCAAAATTTAATAGTTGTAAAATGAATGTAATTATTGTTTGTTACACCCAAATCTAAGCTTAATAATGCTCTCTCTATCTTTCAGTGCCAAAGATGACGTGGATTTGAACTTTGAAATGTGAAATTACTGCCAATAAAATGTGTTCTGTATTAAAATCTGAAAGAGGTTCAGGCGCAGAAGATCAGAGGGCTCTCTCTCTCTCTCTCTCTCTCTCTCTCTCTCTCTCTCTCTGTGATATTAGAGGGCTTGTTCGCTCTATTGAGCATGGACTTGCACCAATGACCAAAGTTGCTTGAGCCATCCTTATTCTGATATATCTGCACCAGTGCTTTTGAATCCGTTATTTTGCCAATGGGTGGGGAGCGGGGTTCACTGGGTGTTTATCAGTTTTCACTGGGCTCTGAACATGCCAGCTTTGGATTGGATCAAGCGAGATCAAGTCCAAATCCCTTAATCAAGTCCAGGGTTTTCTTGCCCAGTCTTCATATGATATTCAAGGAGTTTTTGTTGTCCACTGTAACACCCAAAAATTAGTTCCACATTAGATGGGAAAGAAAGTGATATTCATTTGCTACCGATCAATTTTCACTCGAGTTTTGAGCCATGTGATTGTGGCTTGCTAACAGTTAGTTGGGCCAATAGATGGGCTTGAAGCGTTGTAAATACTATCAAAGCTGACACATAAGACAATGATAGAATTTCGCCGTGGTATGGAACCATCCTTTTAGTATCAACATTTGATTCGAAGGTAGATTCTGTCTATCTTATAACTCAAATTTGCTATCTATTAACTTTCACTCATTCTAAATCTGTCGAAATACTCTCTTTTCTACCTTCACTTATCAAACTGGTCATCATTTCCAGGACTGCAACTGATCTGGCTGCACTGGAGGTTGCTCCTTCCTTTTCCTTCCACTGTTAAGTCCAGATGTTGTAATACTCAAGCTGGCAGCACGGTTGAAAAGTAAAACGGTTGCTTGTCTTCCATGTGATTCTCACACAGGAGAAGCCTGCATAGATATTTGTGTGTGGAATCGTCAAGAAGGGTATTTGTTGTTGTTATTTTATCCTTCTCTAAGTAAACCATTACCAAAGACTGATGGCTATAATGGCTGTTGTTTTTAAGATTTCGGGTTCTGCTGTGAAATTATATATTTAATTATATTTTCCATACTTAACAAGTTCTTGAACACATGAGAATAAAAAGTGCTCATAATTAGACAAAGACGAAGAAGATGAATTCTATCAAGGAAAAGGCTCTCTCTCTCTCTCTCTAGAGGATCTCACAACAATAACAACAACAAAGATTCACAATTGCATGATAATTTAAGTTTGGTGAATGGTGATTTAGTGAAGAATTCTCAAAGTTGGTAATTAGCAGGATGCAAGCGAAGCAAAGTAATTTTCCTCATAATTGTTGGAATAATTTTCTGAATATTTCTGGCCCATCTGTCAGAAGCCACTGTCAAACGGATGAACCTGGACAAAGTACAAACTAATTCTTCACGCAATGATTCTGTACCTTCTCTTAGCTGAATGAATACCAAAGAACAATCATGAACGATTCAACAAAAATAAAAAGAGAGACTAGATGAAGCATAGGATTTGTGTAAATGGAAATTTCTATATGACACAGAATTATGCACTAAAATATGCTGCACAACTAGACGTGAGCCAACTTTACGGGCATGAATATTAACAGCAAGCCATCTCAGAGGCAGATATAATCTCTTAAAATTGTGACTAGCTACTCCGTTATGTCTGTTGGAATGGGGAGATATCAACCACAAATCCACAATATATTCCAGTCGACAGGCAAGCCGGAACTTTGGTTTGAATTGTTTGATCTAAAGAAACCTCTGACACTTTCGCTGTATCATTTCATCACGGTTGCCATTTAACATACGGGTGTCCTAACAATCAAAGACATCTTTAACAATGTTAACTCCATACTCTTTGTAGATCAGCGCTTTCTCATTTTCCAACCTTCGATAAATCACCAGAAAAATCTTTAAAAGCTTTGCTGCCATATCTTTACATTCAATTCACAACCCTAGTACAAAAAATGGTAGAAAAAGGAAATAAGAGAGAAGTTTGCGACACAATTGCACATGTTAAATATCCGCATCCCTCATGGTGAAATTAAAAGTTTTCCGCATGGTTCTTCTTCCAACTGGACCAATTCCCATATTGCCCTTTTGCATCATAGCAACAAACTCATCATAGTCAATACAACCATCCTGAGACATGGGAAGAAAAAAGCATTAAATATTTGATTTTAACCAAGTATGCATGCATACGTGCGTGTTTGTGTGTGTGTGTGTGTGTGTGTGTGTGAGAGAGAGAGAGAGAGAGATTAGAATGCGCTCAAGTGCATTCGGCCTCTTACACTTCCCAGTAGAAATCAATAATTTACCTCTCAAGATGAAAATTGATACCATCAATTGTGATCTATGGTAAATAAAATACATAAAAACCAAAAAATCATGCATTTTTAGAATATTTTATCCATACATTGAACAGATGAAAAATGAACAGTTTCAATAGTATAATATCATGTCTTCATTTGATCTATGGTCTACATGCATTCAAATCAGCTAAAATTTAATCTGAAATTCAGTAATACGAAGCAACAAAGAGAACATACTTTGATTTCCCAAGACTATAAATGTAATAAGCATAGACTATTCCACATCATAGGCAATCCAAGTAAATCTTACAGAAATATCAACATGAAAAAGTCAGAGGAGAGTCCTCAATTAGCTTATACAAATGAAATAAATAATGTGAAGATAAATCTAATCCAGTTAGTGCTATCTAATCCAGTTAGCTTATACAGAAATATCAACATGAAAAAGTCAGAGGAGAGTCCTCAATTAGCTTATACAAATGAAATAAATAATGTGAAGATAAATCTAATCCAGTTAGTGCTATCTAATCCAGTTAGTGCTATCAGCTTGAGCTATATTCGAATGGTAAGCCTGCAAAATTCCTGGAACAAATTTCTTGATATTGACAGCATTCTCCAAAAAAATCGAGGGTATTTACCTGGTATGTACATGACAACTTCAACCAAAATCCAAATATGAATAAATAATGGCCACTATGGTGCAAATAACAAAGTGAGAAAAAAATTTTAAAAAAAAAATATTGCTACAGCATCATGAAGCATTAAGGTTAACAGTGCAAATTCAAGTTTATGAAAGTTGATTTTCTGTAACATGATATATATTAATGGCATGCATTAAATAAAAATTATTTTCCTTGTTCTGGGTGATGCATGTTGACAGGAAGCATGCATTCTGCCAACAGTAATCACTGATCTGCAGAATCAGTTGTTTCATGGCCATGGTTAGTATGAGGCTTACAATATAACCTGGATGATTTAGAATCAGTTGGTTCGTAGCCATGCTTAGCATGAGGCTTACACTATAACAAGGAAGATTTGATTTCATGTAGAAGAAATTTGCAGAGGACAGTTACTTACATTATCCTGATCAACCTCTCTAATAATGTCTTCAATGAGAACATCTGTCATGTTATGCTCTTTACAAGCTTGTTGAAGCTCATCAACTGTTATATAACCACTTCCATCTTTGTCAAAATAGGAAAATGCTGCCACCAAATGTTCTTCACGTTCGAGTTTGTTAAGATGTACTGTTGCAGCAACAAATTCCCCATAGTCAATGGTACCACTGTTGTCCACATCAGCCTAACATGCATTTAAATTGGTCGGTCAAATTAAACAGACAAATCACATTCTACCATTATGATTATTTTCTCTCAATGTACTAGGAGAATATTTTAGAAAAATGAAATAAAGTTATACTCATCATTTAAAAAAAAAGGTTGAGGTCTTGAGGCTAAGGTATTAGCAGCAATCTGACAGTGCCATGTAGTTTAAAAGAATAAAGAAGTAGCTGTCTCATCTACTTGTCCAGACAGAAGAAATATCCTAGCTATCTTGAGGCACAATGCCAGAAACAACAATAACAGTAATAATAATTTGAGGCACAATGCCAGAAAAAACAATTTGCTTTTAGAAACATTTATTCTTCTGCTGCTTCTGTTTCATAGTGCAAGAAACTACAGTGAATGATACTTCCTATTCTTTCCACCGTGCATTCAATTTAAGCTTCTCTAAAACTTATTTAATCACAGAAGAAAGGGGAAAAGTTAAAAAGTACAATGAAATTTAAGAACACTGAACATAATCCACCCTTTGATGCGCTATTCTCACCATTCTACTTTCCAAATCATAAGATAGAAACCTCAATTAGCAGAATCATGGGAAACAAGAAAATCCTGCCATAAGAGATTATAATCGTGTTGAACACCAAGCTCTCAAACACTTGCAAGAGACTCTGGGTCTAAGTTAACATCACATAGATAAGTGGGCCAACTTGTCTAGAACAGCAAAAGAGCAGTCAATTATGAATACTGGATGTCAATGATGTCAGATCAACATTTTTTTTTCAAAAGTACAATTTGCACATCAGAGCTATGTTCATTCCTAGGTAAACAACAGCCTTAAAAAGATACATACCAAAGATGTACATCAGTACCAATAGATAAATAAATTGACAACTATATATCTTGTATCAAATATAGGAAAAAGATACAAAAAATAAGTCCTATAATCAGGGTGCATAACCAGGAATCAACTGCCATGTTCTGATCAAAGCACAACGACTACATGGATTTAGATTTAATAAGCAAAATTGTTGAAAAAAATCATATTACATCATTCTTGCAGCAAATGCATCTTATTTGGCATTACACATCTTATATATTTCTGACACTAGCAAGAAGTTTGTTGATTAAATCCCACACACATTCCACACACATATATATATAAAATGCAAGCTCAACTTGTGCAGAGTTCTCCATACGCCATATGAAAGCTGGCATTAATATGTTCGGCCATCATTAAATTCCATTGCCTGATGCGCAACAAAAATTTAACTATTAAAGCCTTTTGTTTATTATAATGGGTTATATTATTTCATTTATTTCAAGAATAGTCAGAAAAAAGAAGAAAAAACTGTACCCCATGCATCATGCAAGGCCAATATCAATTATGTCAATATTAATGACAGTTTTTTCTTGGTCATCTTAAAGTTCATTATTTAATGTGTAACAAAAATTTGGCAATTAAAGCTTTGATTTATTATAATTTATTACACTACTATATTGCATTTTAAGAACAGTTAGAGAACAGGGAGAAAAGAACATATCCGGCATACCACGCAGGTTATATGCTAGTTATCAAGAAAAAAGAGACAAACATCTCATTATAGTGTAAAGAAATATGGTTGCACCTTTTGATGTGCATTCCATTTTTTAAATATAAAAAGATTTTGTACTTCATTTTTGCTTGCTTACACATTATCTTGTTTCCTGCACAAAGACCTCTACTTGAAATATTTGAGTATGCTGATGAACACCTAAGAAACTGGGATAAATACCACTTTGAACCAACTTGAGAAACAGATGTGCATCATCAACAGAAACAAATAGTAGCTGCAAGACTGCAAAAAAAGACCCCATGTTTTTCCCAGAGTAATGATTGTTATTCATCATCCAAGCAGATCATGCCGTACATCCTAGTAAGTGGCTGTCAATTGCACAATCATATGGTTGATTTTTCATGAGCTTGCAAAAAACTGGAATAAATACTTCTTTCAACCAACTTGGGAAACAGATGTGCATCATCAACAGAGATATGGTAGCTATAAGACTGCACAAAAAGACTCCACATTTTTCCCATAGTAACAATAGTCAGTCATCATCCAAGCAGATCATGTCTACATCCTACAAAGCGGCAGTCCACCGCAGTCATATGGTTGATTTTTCATGAGCTTGCAAAATTCATGTTTCATTATCATTATTTTTCTCTCCTTTTATTTAGGATAATGATTGTTTATAACACTATATGTTCAAGTTGAGGTATGGTAGATTTTCAAAGGGTCATTAAAGAAAATTATGCCTTAACATATCTGAAAAGAACCAACATGGTCTCCCAAAAATAACTTCAGGAAAAAGTTTTTTGAATCTTGTACAAAACAATATATTATGCCCTAGCACAAGGATATGATTTCAGCCCTCTGCATGCTGCATGTTTTAGAATGAGAAGAGATGAATGCATGACCATCAGTTAATGCTGATTAATTTGAATTTATCATGACCAAAGTTAAAATGTCTAATGTCATAAATGGAGAATGATTTACAGAATAATTAAAAAAGATCTCTAACTGGATGGATAAAAGCAATGCATTTTGCAGCATCTTAGAAGGAAAATAATGTGCCTAAGGTAAGGCAGCAATAAAACTACAGTTGTCTTTTGCCACAAATTAATAGAACAAAATCAGTTAGATGCATGCATGTCTAGGCATCCACAATTAAAAACCAACCTCATTCCAATTATCTTATTTGCTCATTTATGGATAGGCTATACTAAATTTATCTATATTAGGGTATCCGAATTTATATAATTGCAATTACTTGTACAGGACTCTAAACTGCAAAAATGATACTTGTTCACTATTCCAATAAATAAGAGATCCAAACTTTAAAATGAAGACATAAGCTAACCACTATGATTGTCAAGATTCTAAAAGCTTTCATTGCACTAGAAGCAATATATGTCTGCTAGCAAGAGGCACTACAGAAGTAGGTGCCTGCATAACGTACAACTGCCGTGCTCTCCACTTAATAATGCATTTTTAAATTTTTTATTTATTCTCATTGAATTTTTCTCTCTTTTTTTTTCCTTCAACTTTTGTTGAAGTATTATCTTTAACTGTCACAAAGGAAATTTTGCAGTTTCTTAATAGTCCTTACCGCATCCATAAGAGCACGAATTTCTGATTCTTGCAAATTAGAGCCATATCTTTTCAGACCTTCTTTAAGTTCATCAAATGTGATGGCACCACTGTTGTCAGTGTCCATTGCCTTAAACATTTCCCTGAGCCCAGCAATCTCTTCCTCTGAAAGGCTTTCAGCTATAACCTGATAGGATGTAGTACATTATCAGAAAACCATAATGTAGTGCTGCATTTTCACAGAAATGCAAATAATATTTAGAAAGAAAATTTATGACAACAGCCTAAGGCCAAACTAATATTTGCCTATTGTGTGGGTGCCTGAAGCGATACAGACATGATTTTCTTAAGAATAGAACTGACAAAAGATGTGGTTTCCATGATCAGTTACAGTCATGGAACTGCATCCTATTAACATCCATCAGTATAGCACATTGAAAATAAAAAAGAAATATGTGCAGTGACTAATAAGAGTATGCCTATAGATATATTAGTGAAAGAATATAGATCAATATATCAAGCAAGGTTTTAAATCTCATAAGATAGAAACATCCTAGTCTTTCCAAGAAATGAGATGCCCCACGTCCCGTCTGTCCTGATTCTTGACTCGATCAGATGTTCCAATATTTGTTTAGAATGCTTTTTTCTTAAAAAATATCATTTGTTAAGCTTTAGTATTTTATTTGATTTTTAAACATATTTAAACTTCAAAAGTTATATTTTTATAATAAATTAGATATTTAAAATTGACACTATAATATATTATGGTAGAAACAGAATGAAATGAGATAGCTGAGATGGCTCCCATACTGCTAAGACTTGAATCACTAATATCAAGTAATTGCATCTCTTTCTAATTCTAACAGACCATATCATCAATGGTAGGTAGGAGATAAGAAATCACATTTTTGATACAAGATAGATGAACATAGGCATCATTTATAGCAAAGGCAATTGTTTGTTCACATATATAAAGGTTAAAGATCCCAAGATGAAGATCTTTCTGTCGGGGCAATGCAGCTTGTGCACTATTTAAAAGGTACCTTAAAAAAGAGTTGCAATGATTTCATGTTGGAGAAGAGATGTTTCTAGTAGGAGTAGATTTAACAACCTAGCATGTAAAGCTTCAGCCAAACAAACTAGAACTGATAATTTTACAGTATCATTGAAAGTCAATCTATTATTTTGAAAACAAGTAAATTAACTTACTCTTAAAGCCATCTTCTTCAACTTATTCATTGCAGAAAATTGTTTGAGGCGAGAGAGAACGGCTGGATCCAGTGCTTGATCAGGAGCAACACCATTCTCACATATCCAAGGATGACCTGACCATTAGAGCAAAATAGGATTGCACTGTCATTAAACCATATATTGTTATTTCAGAACTGGGCCACCCGATGATACTTCAAAT
Source organism: Metroxylon sagu (assembly GCA_017589505.3). Classification (NCBI taxonomy): domain Eukaryota; kingdom Viridiplantae; phylum Streptophyta; class Magnoliopsida; order Arecales; family Arecaceae; genus Metroxylon; species Metroxylon sagu. The sequence continues at coordinate 104,706 of JACVBY030000225.1, read as the reverse complement.
TAAAAATATTGGATAATTTGGCACCTGATCCTTTTGTTTACGGTTAGAACAGGGATATTCATACATAAAAATTAAAAAGATAGGTGGTTCCTAACTTCCAACAAGCTCAGAGAGGGATAAACACGAGTCAGACTCAAATTATAAAACTTGGCAACAAAACTGTAGTACCTTCACATAAAGTTTATTGACTCTACCAACTTATACAAGTTTCACAGACAAACTGTACTTTGGACAGAAAAGGTGGACAGCTTGTGAAAATCAGATACCCTACTCCTTGTGAGCAAGTTGTGTTCTCAGAAGTCCAAATGGTATAATATCTGTTCTGGAGCTAACATTAGCATTGTTCACTTAGCTTTTGATTCATATAAGCCTAAGATTGTTTTGTCCCATCAATAAAAGTTTCAATGGCAGTGGAGATAGCTCAATAGGAATGAGAGGGAAAAGGATAAAAAGGTTTAAATTCAAATAGTTGGGATATACTTGCTGGTTATGATTATGGGCAAATATTAAGCTCGTGTTTATATGAAAAACAAGATACATAATGTCACATCATCAAAAAAATCACTACTGCAAAACAGTCAGGTTTTACCATCATGGATTCATGTAAAAGATGAAGACACCAGAAAATGGCCACACTTTCCAACATGATTCTTCTAGGAGGTCAAGATTTCTGGTGCCAATGTTTACACACTCATTTCAAATTAACTAAGGGGAAGGCATGAATTTTGAATGAAGAAACTGACATACATAGTACTTCATGGGCTGTCAAGCGTTCTGAAGAGCGGGAGCAAAGCATTTTTCTGATGAGATCCTTAGCACTATCAGATATCATAGGCCATGGCTCCAACTCAAAGTCAACGTGCCCCTTCAAAACAGCATCAAAGATGCCTTGCTGTGTTTCTGGAGGAACAGACAAAAATCAGCATTAGGAATTGTTGCAATTACTACATTGCATCAGCAGGACAAATTGAAATTATACCAGCCCAGAAAGGTGGTACACCGCTCAACAGTATGTAAAGTATGACACCAGCAGTCCAAAGATCAGCTTCTGGCCCATAATGCTTGCACAGCACCTCAGGAGCAACATAATATGGGCTCCCTACGACATCCGTGAAAATCTGGCCTGAAGTTCCAAGAAAAGTAAATAAATCAATAACCATGTGCATGGATGTAATTCAGAATTCTTGAATTAACCACTGGTAGACAAAGTTCAGAAACTTCTTCATCTATATTGAGTTTGTGCACCTAACAGGCAGGAAGAAAAAGATAAGACTTGCCCAATGTGAAAGAATGTGCTTGTACAGACCACCAAGTACTTAGATGTATGTATAGAAAAGCTTGTAGGCATAGAAAAGCTTACCTCAAAATAACAATTGATCCTTAGGATTTTGGAATTCTTTAAAAATAACTACTTTTGATAAAATTTGCATTTTGTATGAAGGTTTTTAAAAGGTGGAAAGATAGACTAAGTACAGAAGGTTGGGTAGTTCCAGTATATATACCATTCCTGTCAGCACCATACAATTATTTGTAATTTTTGAAGTGGTCAATATAGTTAGAATGGTGGATGTGCTCCAAGAAGTTACTCAGAACAAATGATGCTTAGTGTTTTAAAGGTTAAAACAGGGATTTTCTTTTGTCATGAGAATAATGGTTATGGTGCCACCTATCATTTCATGGAAATAGAAGAATTATTTACATCAAACACTTGAAAAAGCATCTCACAGGGAATCTCTCCCAACAGAACAGTTCGAAAACTGGGCTACAACCTTGTTACCAATTTCTTCATCAATACACATACACATGAATGACCCATGTGGCAATTAATTCTCCAACTCTTGCAAAAGTTTTAACTCTTCATACATATAATTAGCTTCCATACAGCACATAATTAATAACAAAAAAATTGCCCAAAAAAATTAGCTAGTTTAAATGATAGTGTGAATGCATAACAGATTAGCTGCAATCATCTTCAATTAATAGAGTATAATAATAATAATAATAATAAGAATAATAATAACAATAATATATGATAATATGAAAACGAGCTTAAACCATCAAAATTTAACTGGCAAGATAGAGAGTTTTATAAGCTTACCAGGTTTGAAGAAGACGGAGAGCCCGAAGTCAATCGCCTTAAGGGATGAGTCATCATCCTTGTTCACCAGTAGGAAATTCTCCGGCTTGAGATCCCGGTGCATGACGCCGAGCGAGTGGCATGCCTCCACGACCCCGACGATGATCCTCGTTAGTTCCGCCGCCTTGCACTCGCTGTAGTGCCCCCTCTGTATAATTCGATCGAAAAGCTCCCCGCCCTGGCACAATTCCATCACGATGTGGACGTAGAGAGGATCCTCGTATGCCCCCTTGATCGCGACGACATTCTTGTGGCCGGAAAGGTGGTGCATGATCTGGATCTCCCGCCGGACGTCCTCGATGTCCTCCTTCGATATCAGCTTCCTCTTGGAGATGGACTTGCAGGCATAATCGATCCCGGTGCTGATCTCGGTGCAGAGATAGGTAGTTCCGAACTGGCCCTGCCCCAGCTTCTGGCCAAGATTGTAGAGGTCCCGGAGGTTGGGGGTCTTGCGGCCGAGGACGGAGTTGGACTGGGAGTCGGCGCCCCGCCGCATGGTGGTGGACGGCTTGAGGGCGTCGTCGGGGATCAGGCGGGAGGAAGGGTCGTCTGCAGAGCCGGGGGGGTCGTCGGAGGAGCGGTGGCAAGGGTGGTGGCGATGGCTCCGCTTAGATTCCGACCGGACCGCTGGCGCGTCGTAGCCGTGGAAGTACTTTCTTGCCAAATATCCCCGGCATGTGTTGCCCATGAAACGACTACGAAACCCCTCAACACATCGATCGATCGGTCGATCGAGATCACCAATTCAGTAGCTTTTTGAGGGAAAGGTTGCCGTTTTGGCTTCTACGGCGAGCTCAGAAGCAACAAATTTTGGAGCAAAGATTGGATTTTGATCTCGAAATACTCAATATTTAGGGTTTTCAGAGGGAAAGAAGCGATCGAGAAGAGAGAGGACGAGCGGAGAGGTTGGATTTGGGGGAGGAGAAAAAAAAAAAAACCTTAAAAGAAGGTGTCGCCTCGAGTTCTAGAGAATTAAGGAATTAGAAAAAGTATTTTTTATGTTTTTTTTTTTTTTCTCTTTCTTTTTGTTTCGCCTTTTCGTGAAGATTAAAAGGCAGGGAGAAAAGCGAGGAGTAGGGCTGACTTTTTTGTTTTCTGGATTTGGACATATAATGACGTCAAATTCGGTTTTTTTTAGTTTGTGAACAGGGCAAGGATTGATGCGTGTTGTTGACTATACGGCTTATTCTTGCACAGGAGGTCAAAGCATGCGCGGGAGTGAACATAACAGAAATAACTGTTGGACCCCGGGAAACATTCTTGTACAGAAGGTCACCCCTCGAGTCATGGATAAATTACAAACAATCAAGGTGGAAAAAATTTATAATTCTTAATGACTCAAAATCAAGCGGATAAATTACAAATAATCAGAATGAACGAAATTTACATTTCGTAATGACTCAGTCTCAAAATCAAAATTAAACTAAATAAACTAAAAGAGATACTTACTCTAACTAATTTGAAGCTATGATAAATATTTACATTTCGTAATGTTTCGGTCTCAAAATCAAAATTAAGTAGAATGAACCGAAAGACATACTTATTCCAACTAATTTGAAACTAACTTTTAGTTATTGTTATTATATTTATTTAATGATATATATATATATATATATATGAGTTGAACTTAGCTACATTTGTATGCAGTTAAGCCTCAAATTTAATTATTCTTTTTACCATTTGATTTATACAGATCTTAAATCTATCTTACCTTTTTAACCTTTGAAATATGTAATGCGTATTAATCAAATGGTAAATAGGATATGCGCTTGGCTATATAAAAGTATTGTCAATCCAGTTATATTTATATAAAAAGAGGGTTAAATTTCGAATGTAACTAAATGCAAGATCTAATCAAAAATATTTAAAAGTAAAAATTTATAATTTTTTTTTTATCACCTCTAAATTATGCATCAAAATATATAAAAATAAATAATTAAAATGGCATTTGACCATATTTTGCTATGGTCTAGTATTAAAATTTATTGCTTTTCAATTTATCCAAACATTTATATATGTTCATCATGATTAATAAAATAGATTGTCAATTTAAATATTGTTATCATGTACCTTAATATACTATTACAACAAAGATTATCCACATTGTCAAATAATAATAAATACTAAATGGTGCTATAGTTTGCCTTATAAATGAATCAACGATGCATTTTGTTTTAAATTCTGTTTCGCTCAATGCAAAGTGATTAAGCAACAGCCTATTTTGTTTAATTGGCTTTGTTCTCTTGGATTGAAGCCTCTTTGAACTAAATTAGGTTATTATGAAAACTTATTTCAGCTCTATTTTGAACCAACCAAATACTTGAAGAAAGGTCGCTTGAGTCAAACCGAGTTTGGATGCTTTGATTTTAGGCAACGAAAAGAACCTTTAGTTGAGGAATGAGGATGAGCCATCCCAAATGACGCATCATTTCTATTGCATCATTTTTATTTGCGAGTTGCCAAATAGGTCACATCAGGTCACTCGTTGCGTGTGAGTGTTTTTCTAGCTCGAATTCAATAAACAACAATTCCGAGGGTGATCAACTAATTTAATACCTCCGTGGTCTTTTGGATTAACAGCCATATAAGCTGCAGCTTAAGCAGCACTGACAGAGCCCCATAGAATTCCCTCAAAATAAGGGGGAAAAAAAAAGACAGAGCCCCATAGAAGATAATCGAATTTTTAATATTTCCAAAGAACAGAAAATACCATTGATTCCTTTGTATCACAGCCATCGGGGTGCAGACAGCACCATGACTTCATCCAGAATAAAAGATGATATTAACCATTAGACCAAGCCTCGGATGACCACAGCATGGATAAAATTCAATTCCCACGTGGTGCCGGACTATTGTTTGATGTGGGCCAACAAAAATATTCGGAAAGCGTGCCACTGTCCAACATCAGTAGGTAGGCTTCGTCATCAAGGACTTCTGTCTTAATGAGAATCTCAATAGTAGGAGAACTTGTTGGTGATGTATATGGTTGGCTTCCAGCACATGTTTTATGGCACCTAATCCAAGATATCAAATCCCCTCCCAAAAGAAACTCCGTTGCTTATTATTTAAGTAACGATTTCTTGTAGCAGTTGGTGTCAGATTGTACCAAGTGAACAGCAAAGATAGCAGGACAAGCTGATTTTTATATCATATGGCATCACTTAAACTATTAAGCAGCTACCTAAAACATAAGCAACATGAAGAAAACATCAACACTCAGCCAAACACAATTGATCACATGGCAAATGAACCTCAGGATTCTAATAAATAATCAACTTTCTGATAAGATTTCAGATACTATGCATGGATGAATTGCCCAGGCTTCAGTACAATAAACTATCCAGATAAAGGGATGGACCCACTTAAGTACTGCACATAACAAATTCAATGGCCAGGCAAATCCTGTTGCTCTTCATGACTGCTTTCATCATTTGTTCCAGCAAAACTGCGCCTTTCATCAGCATTGGCAGTTATAATTGGCATCCAGACATCTGCTGTGCTGCTCAAGAGAGACTTTACCTGTGGATCAGCAGCCATGGCTGAGGATATCATTTTGTCAACATCGTCCAGCTTGGCTGAGAGCTTGTCTAACTCCGCAGCTATTTCCAGCTAAAAGAATTGAACAAAAAAAGCAGAAACCACATAAGGAATATAGAACCTAGAAAGCTAGAAGTCATGCAGCTACCATCGTGGAATCTCACATACCTCATCAAGATGCTTGGATGGTTTTTGTGGCACCTTGGTGACCTCTAGACCCAGTGCTTCTATCCTAGCACGCAGTTCCACTTCTTCTTGGTTGCTTAATGATTCCACCTGCAAAAGTTATTATCGAACTTTACAAGTGTGAATAGGAACTGAAATTTATTGACCATCAATCAATGGTTCCAACTACCATGAATCATGTTGTTCACATCCTAAATATTGACATAGATTTCCTTGTAGAATGGGTGTCTCGCTCAAGAAGACACATCTAACAGTGGCTTTAACAGGACACGGCAAAGGAAACCCACAAGATAACAGATGAGTCTAAAGGTCACAAACCATAATGTGGAAAGAAGAAAAAAAATCCATTTTGAAATATGATAAGTCATGAAAAGTCATCTACCTTCTACTATATGACTTCATATAAAGACAACTTTTCAGTAAATCTTGATTGTACATTTGATAGCAACTCCACATGTTCAAAGGAAAAATAGGCATTCTGTCCTCAAATAAGAGTGCTAAAATCTCCTTAAGCTACAGTTTCAGGAAGCTGAATCTAATTGATGAATCCATGCTACCTGGCAAAGGAGACAAAAAGCAATAATGGCAACACACCACACACAAGAGCGAAGGTCCGAACATATAGGTTCTTCAAATATGCGGATGATTTTAGTTAACAAACACACAAATTCATAATGCATCTGATTTTCCTTATAAATATTTGCCAGCAACTTGATTTGGAGTGGATCAACCAATTGTTCAGGATTCAAAATCCTATAGTCAAGTAGATCACTAATATCACTCTGGTTCTTAGTGGCAGGAAGCTCTTATCAAGGGTGGTAGATCCACTTCAGATTTGCTCTTTATCAGCTTCTTAAGTGCCTATTCTAAAAGTTTTTGAAAGATTTGCTTCCCTACACTGCACTCAAATCCACTCCTGCTTCCAGTAACTATAGTCTGCTGAAGATCTTAAAAAAGTTGTCTGTTGTCCCAGATTGTCATATTTGCATGTGGAGAGAACATGTTGAAGAGCATCATAAAGCTAAAATTAATATCTAGCAAAACATCTGGCTTACAGTGTAGAGATATTAATATGGATGCAATTCAAAAAAGAGAAAAGAACAGAACAAAGGAATACAAAGAACTATTAGATATTAAATCCCCATGAGTAACACCATAGAATTAGGGAGAAACATCAAATTCAGAATAAGAATTCCCCCTTTTTCCCCCAACAAAGACATCAAAATAAAAATCTAGGCTATCATCTATGATCAATGTCATTAACATACAGTCCACAAGTTTCAAAGTTAATATTCCTAGTTTGATATCCAGACCATGGCATACTGGTGCTCAGCCTGTGCAATGCAAGACAGAGGCAACATGACTGGAGTATATGATGGATAGCAACAATCCCATCAACCAAGGAAATGATTTAATTTAGCAGTCACATGTGCACATTGCACATGACAGTTTTAAGAGGTAGAAATACTACCAGCAAAGGCAAAAAGAAAAAAAAGGAATAAAAAAGAGGTAGGAGTACTTGATAGATTCATTAGCTCCCATTAAATGATCAAAGGTTTGGGATTATTTTTTTTTTATCATAAGAGCATTTTATTTATATAAGCTGATAAATATGCTCCCACCCATGGTTGATGAGCTTCTTGTGTTTCTGTCTTGAAAACATAACTAAGTCTCCAGAGGTGAGCCTCACTAAAGAAGGGAGTCCACTTAAAGAGGTGAGTGTCACAGCCTCATGCAAAAGCACCGCACCGTCCATACCACATGGCCTTATGCACAAACATCTAGCCATGTTAGGGACTTGTGTCAAACAACTTGACGTACCAGATAAATCTTGGATTGAACTATTAGACATTTAACTCTAACCATGTGGTCTCCTTTATGTATCCACAAACATCCAAGCAATTATTGTGATGCAAGTAACTTGAGATGGTCTAACAGACCCTACTGGCAACATTTCTAGGATGACCTTTAGCTGCATTTAGACATACTTCATCACCTTCAAGATGTGTCATCTAATGATAATTCGTAAGGCTACCCCGCTTTGTCAATATATTCAACTTGAGCCATAGAAGTTGTACGAATAAAGGACGAAATGATGGAGAGTCGATAAGGATGTTATGGGCATATAGATTGAAGATCCAAGGTGGCTTCAATAAGGCAAAATACTCTAATGTTTGTTGAAGGATGCATCAACAGAAGGGAAAGACACAAGTTAACATACATGGAAATTATGAGAAAGGATGCAAAATTGCTTACAAGTTACAATAACTTCAGAGATAGCCTTGGGTAGGAACACTTTGCAAATGAGGATTCATAAGGCCAAACCCAAATAATTGGGACAAGGTTCAATGGTCTTATACTCCTCTTAATTACAGAGGGCTCATTTGTTCCAAGTAGACCTCTTAATGAAATGATAGATGGTAGCATCTTTTGTACAGATTAGAGGCCAAAAGGAATTTATGGGGTCAGTGCTTGCTATCAGTGTGAATTGCATAACGAAAAATTTTCTTTACCTTTTGCTTTAATGTGATACAAACTGGACAATTTGGAAAAGATTGAGACCTACCTGTATTATTTTACCCAAAGACTGTATTCATGGAGTAGCTTAATATGTGGCAGTCTCTTTTCATCTTCTCTAAATCAAGGCATTGGCAATGTTCTACTCATTATTTGTTGAGTTATTGGAAAATGGAGAAAGAAAGGAAACAATTCCTGCAACACCATATGAGAAAATAAAAATACTTGGAGGATCCACCAATGTTGACATCTCATTATGGATAAATATTTTGTGTTACTGGTTACAACAGCCTTGATCATAGGAAACTTTGGCTGGTAGCTTCTTCTGATAAACTATGCTCCACTACTTTATTTTCTTTTGTGTTGCCTATGCTTCATAGCATCATTTGCTCTATACCTACATCTGAAAACAGGTATTATGTCCCACTCTTTCTTGCATTTCTAACATATCTTGTTATTCCTAGAGTACCACAAAAGAGTGTAATAAGTGCAATCAGGTGCATCCCATGTACATTAAGTGCCTCCTTGTTTTATGTCTTTTAAATGTAGTATATCAAGCTAGTATTTAGTACTTAATGCTAATGGCCATTTTGCTTGTGCTGGATATGGTAACTTGTACTATAAACAATCATTTGCGCTTCTGAAAAATAAATTGGATGATAGCATACATCCCATATCTTGATGTATGGTATTCACTGTTGATGTATTATTTGTTTCATGAGGCAAGAGGATGGGCAATCAATGCATCTTATGGCCCACATCAAAGTGTGACACAAGAATCAGAACTAAGCATACAGAACCAAAGGTCACTGGGGTGCCATAGTAGCATGAGGCTTTAGAAAATATCAAGGAAAATGATTCTTGAATATTTTTATTATCAGAAAATACAGATTAACATGGACATAATTAAGGACATCATATATATGACTCCAAATTTACATGGATCAAGATTGTTGTGAAACAAAGAAGGTTTTTTTTGCAACTTAAATATATCTTAAGGGGAACAAAAGGTCATAAGGCATTTGTAGATGTGCTTGTGCATATCAAAACTAGGAATGACTAGTTAAAAAATGAGCCACTAGAAGTAACTCAGATGATCTGATCATGTGAAATACAAGGGGAGATTTTTTTTAAAAAAATGGTACTTGTTCAACGTCTAGACTTTTATAGAATTTTTTGTTCTTTTTCCTGAATCACTAGTCACAAAAGTTGTCTTCCGCAGAACTTCTTATAGTAACGCATTCAGTACATGCTAGATATCTGCAAATCAAATCAAAGTGACCCCTTTCAACCATGTAGGAAACAGGAATCAAGAAGCTGTAATCAGCAAGTGCAGTTTTGAAGATGATTAGGTACAAGGAGTCTTTGTATAATGAATTGCTAAATGGATCGCTAATGTCCAACACCAAATTTTCCTAAAGCATAAGCAAACCGCACCTCCAAATCATACAATTACCAAATCATTATCAACATGGCTTTTGCAAAACCTCTTTAAACTGAAGATTCTCTAGGCCTAACTCTGATTATATATGCAAACAGATTATATATTCAAACAGAAGAGCAAATGGCAATGACATAATGTTCCAGCCATTTGGAGTGAAAGGAATCGTAAGTTTCTTTGATAATCTGCAATCTAATAGTTGCCATGTTCCAAGTCTCATGATCCCCTCAAGTAAGCGGTTGAGAAGATCACTCCAACACGTTGTGCATCACTAGGCATTAGAGTTGCACATAACTTCTACACTTGTTTCATAATTTGTCACCCTAAATGTCTAGATGATAAGTACATAACGCGGTAACCAACTGAGGCTTCCTGCGAGCCCCTTTATATATCTACTTGCTTCCTGTATGCTCGAAGCATCTCTAGATTACAGATAATTTCTTGATTTAACTTTGATTTTTATTGACATCAATTGTTTTATGACAGAATTCCTCTACATCATCTGCAGTGTTAAAAATTAAAGAGTTAATTGCAGCGAGTTGATCCTCCAAGTTCTACAATCCTGCTAGATTATACATGTCCAATATCTTATTTTCCAGAAAATACCGTTGTCTGGTGAAAAACACTACCTACAGACCCCGAACAACATAGTCTAAAGAACGTAGTCTTGGTTCCAGAAAGAGGCAAGAGCACTTCAGCGAGAGCAATTCAGTCATCATCCACCGTCAGCAATTGCAACCGATATAATCTCCAAATTGCTTAATAACACGTATCTGAATCATGAGAGAAATAACTAAACATATCTATCACCCTCGACACGATTGCTGGAACAAACCTTTAATTCCACGTCAAACAATTGGATATCCGGCACATAGCAATACCATATCCAATTGGGCACATCACAAATCTTTACAAAATTTAATAAAACTTATACAAATCATCAATTTTTTTTTAAAAAAAATCTGTAGCCCTAGATTTCCATTGATTCTAAAATAATAATAATAATAATAATAAAAGAAAAAGAACAGCGAATCCAAAGACGAATATCTAAAGGATACCTGTTGGAGGAGCGTAGATAGGAGCTGGAATAGCTGGGCATCCGATTTCCCTTCTTCCGCCATTCTTGCTTCCCCCTTCTTCTCCTGTGAACGCTCCTCGATAGAGATTTCTTTCTTCGGAGGGGAGAAACGTAAATATCCGCGACGCCATTAGATCTGGTTCTATTTCCTACCGGCTCCCTTTCCGGCGCCCGGGTCTCGCGTCGATGAGAGCAACGATTTTTTGGTAATCCTATATCTAGACCGTCCGATTTACTGGGCGGTGTGCATGATTCGATCGAGAGCGTCGGATTGAAAGGCCCGTTTCGGGCCGGACTATCTGGTCGAACCTATATCCGAGGTTCTGGATGTGCTCGATTCGGACCCGGTTCTTCTAAAAGTACGGCTCTGGTCCGGGGGCCCGGTTTACTAGGTTTCCAGAACCATCTTTTCTAAAGTTTTTTTACATTATTATGTATGCTTTTATGACTAGAGTTATTACTGATTGTTTCCTAAATATTATGTACGAAATATTTTGTGTTGATTTGATATTACATTCAAAAGTCCAAGTTTTCCATACCGCTTGCATCCATATATTATTTCATTATTTTTTTCGTGTTGAATCACTTGAGTCGTCAATCCACTTAGATCATTGGAAATCTAGGTGAATTAAGTGAAGTTTAATTAGAAGGTCCGGAACCAACTCAGTTTGATGTGAACCAGCCTAGTTCTTGTTTATAGTTAAATTGGGTATTGATCAAAATTAAGACAAATTAGGTACTCTTGTCAAGAAACTAGAATAATTTATTTAATTGGCTTAAATAAATTAGATGTGCTTCTATTCCTATGGATCCAACATAGGCTGCTTTCGTGTGAAGCTATTCTTCTTTCTTCTTCTTTTTCAAGATTTATTCTCTCGATATCTTGCTTGAATATTAATCTCATCGAGTAAATTTTAAGCTGTTTTCTATGATAGTCATCTAATAAAAATATTAGCATCCTTGGAATACAAATATTTAAGCAAAACCATTAACTTGGCTTTCATGAACATTTTTTATCTAAATTTTGAGAAGCATTTTCTAAAAGGCTATTTGTATCTTGCTAGCCTTTGTTAATTAAATTATCAAAGTTATCGATAATTATTTTTTCTTGAGGTTTTTGTAAAGGCATTATGGAAACTCCACATGCCACCACATTTCGGATCCAAATATCTCTCCAACGTCACTCTTCATCTGCCATGCTTCTCAACAATACTCATGTTTCCTTTTTTCCATTTTTTTTAAATTTATATTAAGAAATTCATATCATGCTAGGTGTAGGATTTGAACCAAAATTCTAATATTATTGTGAGACCCGACCTTTTAGGATATCCATTCTAGAACTAGACCTACTCCATTTAACTAACCTATTTTTTTTTAAAAAAAAAAAAGGTAAAGAAAAGAAAGAAAAGAGCTCAATGCAGGAATCGAATATTGAGAGAAGATAAGTACCATCAACTCTAAGAGTTGAATGATGAAGTTTATTCAAGCCTCATCCTTCTTTATTTAGCTTAGCCCCTCAACCTTTCTTCCTTACCTTGAATCAATGACGAGTCCTAACCTTATATCTTGCCCGCATCATTTCAAACTCCATCACCAAGCATTGATTCATCATAGGTAATTGTCTTCTTCGTCACTCCTCTTTTTCTTCTTTTCTTCTCCTCCTCCTCCTAGTCTTTATGTGCATCAGTGAGTTATCAATTGCCATCGGAGTTTGAGGTTTGTTCAACCCTTGTCCAACCCTAATTAGGCTTATATTTTTTGCCAAATTTAGCCATAAATGGGTTGCCAGAGCAATCCAACAACCTAATATAAGGATCGGTGTCGACTGGCAGCAACAATATCATCAAATCAACAAACTTTGGTTAGCATTTTTTGCCCTCTATTTCCTTGGTGATTGGCCTTTATTGATCATCTTCCATTCCTTTGCTATGTATCAGCCTTGCCTAATTTTGACAACAACTGATGGTAGATCTACCATAGGGCTGCCATTGTATCGATTATTTGGTTAGGTGCCACCTTAACTTGGCTAGGGCTTCTCTCCTTCCTCTTCCTTCTTCTTGTTTTTTCTTCTCTTCTTCCTCCTTTATTTTCTATTGAATGTTCGATTTTGTTTTTCTCTTCTTTCCTCTTTCACATTTCCTCTACTTGTTTAGTCAGATCTAATCATATTTTAAGTGTAGTGGAGGTTGGCTCTTGGCTGTGAGATTTGGATCAATTGCCTTGCATCTAGGCTTTGATCTTTATGTTACCTAGCCTTAATATTATAGTTGGGATTGATTTGATCTTTATAAGTGGACTTCAGACTGAATTAGAGAAGGCCTGATCAAGGCCTATCCCAACCAATCATCAAAAGTAAGAAAACAATCTTTTGTTTCAATTTAATTAGCTAAGATTGTGATATGATCAAAGTAAAAATATAAAACAAATAGATTATTTAATTGAGGACTCAAGGAAATTTTAGTAAATTATTCTCATAATGATGAATTAATATATTGGATGACATTAGATATTAGAGTGAATATTTAAAAGGATTTGAATTGATTTACAAAATTGTCCATAGCAAATAAGTGAACTTACTCAATTAGAAAGTTTTTTATCACACACACACATATATATATATACACACATATATATATAGAGAGAGAGAAGGGCAGATTTGGCTGCATTCGAATGTAGCTAAGTCTACCTCTCTTTCTCTCTTTCTCTCTCTATATATATATATGCATTTGTGTATGTGTATGCATGTGCATGCACGCACAATATTTTTAAAGAACTTCAAAATTTTATAAATTATTCTGTATGCTTATTTATATAAATTGGAATTATGTTACAAAACTTTGAATCAAGTTTTCTATGTTACAGAGTATGGTATGGCACCATTATATTTTTTAAAATTTTTAATGCATATAGATTTTGTTATAAATGTCATTTTATGCTAAAATTCACACTCTAAACTTTATAAATTAAAATTATTTAATTTAAAAATTATTTATGAATTGTAGTTATGAAACACTGTTATTTTATGCATGAATATTATTGTACTTTAAAACATATTTATTTCTACTAATTATTTAATAAAATATGAGCCATATATATAAAAATATAAACTACTATAAAGCGTATATATCTTATAAATTTACAATTTGACTACGTATATCCAACCTACCAAGATCTGCACAAAGGCTACTATTATTTGCATAATCTCAAAGTGCAACGAATCTACTCCATAATAGTTAAATATGGTATTACTATTATTATTTTTTACTAGGCTTTGTTGCAAAGATTATATGTGGCCATGTTCTTATTAACTAATAAGTTACTATCACATATTCAAAACTTAAATGAGAGTTTTATCTTTGTAAAGTGATTTTTAAATGAATATAAGTGTAATAAGCATAATGAGAAGAAAAATCGATGCTGTTATTTTAAATTTTATTCCTATTTATCACTGCAAATATTTGGTATGTTTATATAAGTGTACAAAAAGTATTTTATGAAAACTTATTGGTAATTTTATAATTTTATTGAATAACAAATATGAATGTTTCGATATATATGTATAAAGATTTTATTTATTGTACCGACTTGATCTTTCTAATTATGGTGATGATTGTTTATTGAGTATTGGTTCACAATTATATTGATTATTTCTATTTCAAACAATATGACATAAGAGAGGATTTTGGTAAAAATTAACCTATGATCCTCAGCAAAGATTTGTTTTAGATGAAGAATTAACTTGGATTCAAATTAAGAACTATTTAGTTACCCTACTATGATATTAGAATTTCTCAAGGATTTTATAAATGTGGACATTAGCTTATTATCTAGATTTATTTGGTTTTAAAAATTTTCAAGATGGATTAGTATTGGTTAATTATAATATTTATTATATTTATTTTAAATATAATACCTTACATATTGTGGGATGTAATTCTGCAGGCATACAATGGATTATTATGTTTTGCAATCGAGCCGGAGTATGACAATTATCATTGATATATTTCGTAAGTAAAATAAACTAGCATATTTTTTAATTTACTATGATACTTTTTGTTGCCCAGCTAAGCAACCCAAGAGGAGGGGTGAATTGGGTTCCTTTTTTTAAAATTTTAAACAATGATGTGCAATACTTGCAAAGTTATAAGTATGAGTGAAAGTGCAGTGACAAATTTAAAACACACAGCAAGAACAGTGGAAGGCACACACAAATACAAAGGTTTATAGTGGTTCAGTGCTAACCCTTGCACCTACATCCACTCCCCAAGAACCCCTTGAAAATTTTCACCACTAATCGTTATCCAACGATTATAACCTAGCTTACTTAGCTAGCTTCTTGTTTCCAGGCACAAGGAAGCCTTTACAACCACCAATTAAGGGTTTGGCACATCTCTCATAAGTTTCAACCAAGTTGAAACTCAACAAGATACAATAAGATATAAATTCAGTAAGAATAGCTTCTTAATGAGCAAATAAATACAATAAAGAGTACTTTACAGATTTGAAGTCTTTTTTTCCTTGAATGAGCTTCTCTTATTTGAATGCTTGGAGTTAAGAGCACTTGATGAAGCTTCAGGAGTGGTTAGTGGGAGCTTTGAATGGGCTTCAATGAATTTTCAAACTTCAGCTACAGTGATTTTTGAAAACTGGAGTAGGCTAAATTTTCTTTGGATTTGGCTTGATAAATTTCTTTTTTTAACACTTGTAATCCTTCAAAAATCCACTTAGCTTCTTTCTAATCCATCTCATTAACTTGTATTTATAGTTAGTTAAGGGATTGGATCGTTGGAATGGCCGTTTCCAAACATTGGAATATCAGAATTAGCCGTTGGGTAAGTTCCCAGGGCGTTAGTCGGCTCCAGAGCCAACTAACCTGGGATTTTTTCCATCCCGAAAGCCGAGTTAGTCGGCTTTAGAGCTAACTAACACGCTTTTCCTCTCATAAAACTTCTGTGACACATTTTTGACTTAATAACTCACATGTGAGTCGGCCAAGGGCTTCATTCTTCCATTCCAAGTTGCTGTGAGAGTTGACCAAAGTCTTCAAAACTTGAAAAATTGCTCCACAGACTTGGAAAACCATTGAATCTTGAACTTTCTACACTTATAATTTTACCAAAGATCTGAGTTTTACTTAATTTGACCTCGAGTCCTTCTTTTCAGATACTGGGATTCTCTTTCTTGAACTACATACTGATTTTGACGTTTGGAATCCGTTTAGATATTCTTGGTGATTCTTGTATACCTGCAAGTCACATTGATTTATACCAAAATCATTAGTAACCTACTTAATTATTTTGTGATCATCAAAATCAATGCAAGATCAATACTTTTTAATTATTTTTAAAATTATCTTAATCATCTATTAAAGTAAGATTATTTATAATATTTTAATAAATAAATTGATTATATAGAGCATGTTATTTTTTTTTTTTCCAAGTAAACCTCTTTGTTATACATGTCCTTCCTTTTTAACTTCTTTCAAGGGAGCCTTATTCTTTCATCTTGCTCTATTCTTTTATCTCTTTCTTAAGTCTTTCTCCTTCCGTTGCACTGCTCCTTCCTCCTCCCATCGCATCGCTGGCTTGGCCGGTGGATCTCATATTACTTCCATTGCATTGCTTCTTTGGCTTGCGGAAATGCCAAAAAAAAAAAAAAAGAGAGAGAGAGAGAGAGATTTAGAACATTTGGAGTTAAAAATGTGTAGGATTTGTTTAACAGTTCGGTGCTTTGCTGTGTGAGAGAAGCTCGCACGATGTAGCGTTTCACGAGTGAGAGTAGATGGATCATTGCATGGCTCATATTCAAACAAAGACAAATACATGATAAGCCAAAGTGTAAGCTATCTCTTGGGTCACCAGGTTTAGGATTTGTGGAACGTCTACGAAGTAGAAAACTAAGATTAACCAAAGCTCCTTCACTTTGATTTATTTACACATATTTATCATACATGCCACTAACCTAATCAATTACCATTCTATTAAATCTGATGTATTAAAAATAAATCAAATAGTTAAAAAAATTATTTAATAAAACAATACTTTTATCTGTGTCGGATGCTTCTTCTGGCTTGTTTTTATCATCTGATATCATGGTGGTTGACGATCATCTCTTGTAATGAAGTTAAGAACGTAAAATAACACATGAGGGATAAAACAACTATGAGCTTGCAAGGGTCATGGTCATTGATTTTTTTTCCTACATATGTGTAACATATCAAATACTATTCAAATTACATTAAAAAAATGATGTTATTGCATGTCTCAATATTACTTGGTTCCTTTCATCATGCAAATTTTAAATGTTACTAACTTTTGGCATGATTGACATCTTTCATGATTCCCTTTGACGTGGAACTATTTGTATCCTGCCCATAGGCTAATATAAGTTTATCACTTCAGGATTATTTTGCAAGCTTAAGATTGGCTCCATCTTTTTCATTTTTTAAAAATACTAAAAGTATTTAAAATAATTTTAAAATATTTTAAAAGTAAAGGATTAATTCTCAACTCACATCTAATCCATTTAAGAAACCTAGTTTCAAAGAAATTTGGATCCAATCAGGCTCAGGCTAAACTTTTAGGCTTGATCCAAAGCTCATTTAAATTACTTCAGACTCAGAGCAGGCTTGGTTGGCTATTGGCTCCAACCTCTTTTACCACTTGAAAGGGTAGTTTGCCTGGCTATTGCTTAAAGAGGCTTCATTTTGCAGTGCCATCTAATTTCTATACTTCTAGGCAACTCCGATCCATGGGCAAAATCCATTAGCAGGAGGGCCCATATTTTGCCATGGATGTAGTGGTAAAAACGAACCAAAGGACAGTTGATGGTGATCTTTGATGGGTTCCACGAGAACACTTTTTTTGTTTTTTTTTGTTTTTTTAAAGACTCCCTCACATGGAGAATGCCATCGGTCAAGCTCCTTCTCGTATAGTAATCATGATAGGATAATTTTATATGCTTAGGGTGCCACAAATTGGTCTCTCGTACGTACAAGCCAGCTGTCTGAGAGAATACTTTGCAGACAGCAGCTAGATTGACGTTTTTCAAGACTCTGACATTTCCCATAACATGATTGTTTATTAACCCTGAGAATACTTTTAGTTCTCAAACTCTCACTCCAAACTTATTTGGTCCTCAAGTTTTTCACCGTCTACCTCCACGGCTCCACAGCATTGCATTCTTGGTTATTGGAACAGATGTGGTACCAAACTATCATTCAGCACACATCTTCATCTTTGAATAATATATCAATTATTTTATTAATTTTAATAAATTTTATATAATTAAATATTAAAATTAGGAGCAATCGTATTAGATCGGGCTTATTCGAACCATATCCGATCTGTAATAAATGGATGTGAATTAGGATTAAATAGATTTAGATATTAAACAAGTTGATCAACTGTCTTGAATATTAAGTGTGACAGTTTTAGACTTCATATCCTTGATCCGTTTAATCTATTTAAATAACCAATTAGATTGAATTGGTTTGATTTAATCCGTTTATTCAACCTATTTATATTATCGATTAACAAATTAAATAAGTTAAATAGGTTTATATTTGATCTTTTATTATTAGTTAGCAAGTTATGTAAGTTAAGTGGCTTATATTGGATTACTTAGTTATTAAGCATATCAAGTTCAAGTTTGAAGTCCCAACTTATTTAATAAAGAGATCTTATTCAGATTGATGGTTTTTATGGTCAACTCATATTAGATCCGATCTATTTATAATCCAATCTGATCTAATTGCCACCTTCAATTAAAATGTGATATTCTTAAATTATAAAGAATTAAATTATAATAACTAAAAGTTTGGAACCTAAATAAAATTTAAGAAAAAGTTTGAGAATCGAAATATATTTTAGTTTTTATTAACTATGTGATTAAGAATATAAAACATTAGTTTTTTTACTCAAATAAAACATCATATTTTATTAATAGAATATCTTTATCTCACTACATCATTTAAATTCGAGAGCTTTGAAGTTTACTATGAGGATAAGAATAATACTCTTTAGATCAACGAATGGTTTGATTCATCACCAGCATCTGCCATTATTGATCATGCTTCTAGGTGAACGAGGTTTGTAATACATTAGCGCCGATGTTTTTAAGAAGCATTTTTAAATAGCATTGCCATCATTTTATATATATATTTTAATAATATATTTAAATTAGCTGTTGATCTAATTATTGATGTATAATTACCTCACATAATTGTTGGTCAAAGAGTCACTTACCTAATAATTCACTCAAGTAGAGCCTAAGTTAGATCAAAACAGTAACATACTACAAAGTCCAACCAGTCATAACATCTTCCCTCCCCTCCTTTATCCTTTGTCTCTTTCCTTTTTTTTAGGGCTCCTTTCTTTTTCTAAAGGACTTTCAATGATACTGAATCTAACTTTGTTTAGAGTATTTCACCAATGCGCCACGTTGCTCTCGCGTCATCACCTTAACATCGCCCCCAGGCCTATCCAAGCCCATACTTATCTAATTGCAGCGAGTGGATGACCTCAAAGCCACAAAAGCCCTTCTCGGCATGGTGGTTCAATAGCACCGTTACATTTTTTAAAGACTGGAATCTATCTACTATTTCATTAATTCAAATTCCACGCAAGGCAAGGTGGAATTCTCCATTGGAGCATCCTTATTCGACTGGCGTTCGCTTTCGTCGCCTCGCTTTCTATGACCCTTGACTAAAAGGACAGATGCTCAAGCTCAGCGGATAAGTGGATAACTTACTTTAGTTCACAGCAGCAGCGGATTCTTGTTCTTTGCGCCGCGCGGAGGACGCATTCACGTGCTGCACGGAATTGCCTCCCATGTTCGACGTTCGGCGGCAGCAGAGGCCCAGTTTTCTGGGCTTGTCTACCGCAAAACCATAAAATTGGACGTTGTTTTGATGCACTGGACAAGTTCGATCACCATGGATGGGTGTCAAAAACTTTTTTAAGCATGCTAAAAGTTATTTTCTCGATTATCTTACAACAGCCTGAAATAACATGAATTTGAGTTCTTGCTTCAAGAAAAATCAAATCAAAAAGAGTTAAAAGAGGCCCAAATGAGGTGGCAACCAAACTCATAAATATTAACTCATTTTGAGCAACTATCTGAGTCAGATGATACAATCTAATTTCCAATTCCAGTTCATGACATAGGCACCATAACGTTTGACGCAACGCTGCACAAGGTGTGGTATCCTCAATCTTAATCAGCAATGTTTAATTCCCTTAACACGAACAGAGATCATGATACTATTTTGATAAAAAAAAAAAGACCCTGGTCTAAATTTTTGATTTATTGGTAGATTTTTGATTTGATCTATATTCTGACTAGCTTATAACTCATCCAACCTAATCTAATTGTTATGGTTGTTTTGTGATATCATAAGCAGCCAGCCGAACCCATTAGATCTTAGTGCATCATCATCAACTAATTTTGACGAACAACAATAGCTTGTTTGTAGGTATATTGAAAAAGACTTGCTATAATACTTTTTTTATTATTTTTAAACTCACTTAAAATATTATTAAAAGTAAAATTATTTTTAATATTTTATTAGTTAAATTAATTATTTTAATTAATTAATTAATTTATTTTTTGTTTCGATGAATGCCTGATGACTTTATATGCTGTTTTCTTTTAAGCTTTCTTTTGAGTGTTAAATTTAGTGCTTTTTAAAATTCAAAACCCTATTTTTGTTCTCGTTTGAACTTTCCCTTCGTAAATGTTGTCGTCGCATATACAGGCTCTGGCATTAGTTAATGCCTCATTCTACGTATTCCACGTAGCCATGTTATGTGAACCAGTCATGCATACCATCGACGAACCGTTGTTAGGTCACTTGACCCGTTGTACTAAAAGCAAATCAAGCAGTTAAAAAAAAGTTATATAAAAAAAAAAAGAAAAAAGAAAAAGAAAAGTGCGTAGCGAACGGAGCAACAGCAATTTCCGTAACCAAGACCGAACCTTTCTTCTTTCCGTATGCTTGCTCGCATGGAAATGTTCTATGCGGACTTTTAAAATCGAATTAAGACACCTCTCCGGTGTGGCGTCACGCTGCAGAGGGGTCCACATCACGAACGGACGGTCACAATCTGTTTGGGACCCGCAGAGACGGCAGATCCGGATGCTTGCGGGGGGGAAGATCTTGGATCATCCTAACAGGTGGGGCCCGCACGATACGGTAAAGGCGTAAAGCATCTCTTTTAGACGTCCGACTTCAAACCCTAATGGGATGCGATGTCCGAACTAGCCCGTACTTCCCCAAATAACCAAACTTACCCCTGACGGCCATTGGCCCTCCTGTACACAGTTATCGGTAAAATTGAAATAACTTATCCTGGCAATTTTGGAGGTCAATTCGTACTTTCAGCATTTTGAAAAGGTGAATGGTAGGAAGGTAAAAAATTTCGCAGTGGTAGAAACGGTCACTTCGCAGTGGTAAAAAATCTTGAAGAGCACGTGAGCGGCAACGTAACATTCCCCCGTTTGAAATTCCTTTTGAAATTCAAATCACAGGGTTAAATAGCATAACAAGAACGCCCTCCTCCTCCTATTGTACTGAAATTACAAGGTAATTTTTTTTATAACTCCTGATTTATTTCGAATCATCATTAAATCTAATATCAGATCATATAAACTTATTTCTCAAAAACTAAATCTTAATAAGGTAGTGAACCTTTTATCTTGTTTGCTGTCTCATGAGTTCTAGGAGGTATAAACCATCAAGATTTAGAACATTATGTAATCTGATATAATTTATTTTATTATATTAATTATAATATTATATAATTTTTTTTTAAAAATAAATATTACCGTGGCTTTTCAATTTATGGAATAGGACATGAACTCAGAATACAGTATTCGCTTCTAAAGGCTCTTTTGTCCATTAATTATTTCTTTCCTTATAAAAAGGTCTTTTTATTTCGTCGGTTATTTTTTTTTTCAAAATTTGTCCACATCTTGACAGCGTTTACCATCGGGGTTCGGTCACCAAGGGCAAGTTTTTAATATACGGAAAAAGTGCGTATGTTTAAAGCAGCGCACCTCGGTCATCTGAAGCCCACTACCACCCACTGAGGCGACTTGCTGTCTTGTTCTTCCGCCCCACGCCATGGCTTTTCGTTCCACCGTCGCTTTCATGCGCCGCTTCTTTCACGATTAGATCTCTCTCTCCCTCCCTCTCCAAACCTAGGGTTTCCTCTCCTCCTCCGCTCCTCTCCTCTCCTCTCCTCTCCTCTCCGAACTCCGTCCCTCCCGTTCTTCTTCCATGCCGAGCTTTGCTTCTTAAGCTACTCCAGATCCAGGTAACCTTCCTCCTCCCGATTCGAAGCTCGTTCTCCACCTAAATCCCTTCGATCAGGGTTTCAATCGTTGGTTTCTCATAGATTCTTTCGTTTCTTGGTTCTTTCTTTGCTTTGGAACCAGGTGTTGTGGAGAAAGTTCGTGAGAAATGTCCACTTCCAGAAGGGGCCCGGAGCAGCCGGGCCCGAGGCGGATTCTCCGGACGCAGACTGCGGGGAACCTCGGGGAGTCCATCTTTGACAGTGAGGTCGTGCCGTCCTCCCTCGTCGAGATCGCTCCCATCCTCCGTGTGGCCAACGAAGTCGAGTCCATCAACCCTCGGGTCGCTTACCTCTGTATGTTCCTCGTCGACAGCTCCTTGTGCCATTTGCTTTTGGTTCTTGTGATTGTTGAAGCTGCTCGCTGTCCCTTTGCACATGCTACAGTTTGATTTTTGTTCGTTCGATCAATTGGGTTTGCATGTTAGAAAATATTGCAATTTTACTTGCATGGACTACGATTTTACAGGATATGATGGATTGTTTCATTTATCTGGTCGTTATCAATGACAATGGTTTGTGGTTCGATTACCTTGTAGGGTAGATCCACCTTTATAAGTAGACGTGATGGATTCTTTAATTAATAGGCTATACTATATTTAGTATAACCAGACGACTTCCAATTTGATTCGAATCATAATGGACTTTGTTAAAGTGAGCTTCCGAACTCTTCTTAGACTCTGAAAACTCTCAAATCTGCAGTCTGGACAATTAGTTGCCAACTCATCAAAACATGCACACACGCACAATGGGAAAAAATATTGTAAAAATCTCATCAACTGAGGTTATCATGTTCTTGTTCTTTTTATCAGCAGCTGAATGGTTATTGTAATTACTGTATGCACATTTGGTCTATAATATGTGCTATCTTTGAAGTTGACTGTCTCAACATTTTCTTTTAATGTTTCCTTTTGGCATTCTTGCTGGAGCCCTTGCTAATTCATGCTGAATATGAGATGCATTATTTTGATGATGGAATAGGCCGTTTCTATGCGTTTGAAAAAGCTCACCGGTTGGATCCAACTTCGAGTGGGCGTGGTGTTCGTCAATTTAAAACTGCGCTTTTGCAAAGGCTGGAAAGTGTATGTCTCTCACATCTCTTTATTGTCATATTAGGTTCATTAGTGTATTTTCTATTTGGTCAGCACTCTTGTCTTAGTTATGGAAAAAATGCCGTGAATAAATCAATGTTTTTATTTTTCCTCATCATGACAATAAGTTATATTTCCTTAGCATGCTCTTTAAGGAAAAGAAAACAATTTTTAAGTCTAGTAATCAACATAATCATTTTGGGATGTTAAAAGTTCTTTGTTAGCAATACCAATTTGTGCCTATTTTTTTGAACATTGAAGGTGTGAAGAGATTTAATTTTATTTAAAAAGATTTATTTTCATTTCCCTCTATCATCTTTGTGATACTCTCCACAAAACAGATGCAAGGCTGAGGCATAATGGACCAAATTCCCACTGAAGTTGCTATATTATGATGACCTTTATTACTCTGTCAAATATAGTGTATCATGAGGAGGTTGCAGTAAAATATGTTTTGATTTACTGACGGTAGTATTATTTTTTCTTGTTAGTCAAAAATTCTATAGGTTTGTCTTTACTCCCTGCAGCTGATGCTAGTTGCAGAATATGAGAAGGAATATCTAGTAATCATCTCCAGCTTGGGGAAGATTTCATCATAGACACATTTTCAAGTATGATATTTGTCATTCAACATTGGGTTTGGAAATTTAGATTTTTATAACCTATCCAAGTTCTATGCGTAGTGACTTAACTCCTTCCTTAAGCTAAATCTAAGGTGCTGATTTCAAATAATTGTTTAGTCCTCAATGAGATGGTTAGGAGATGGAGATCTCTCATAGGCAATGTTTAAGTTTCAACGGGACAGGGGCTGAGATGGTCATGGTTTCAAGACCAATTTCGATCGTTCCGTCCTGTTTTGTTTCTGCCATAGTGCATCATATTATCAATTTCAAATAGATCTAATTTATCATAAAAATATAATTTTTGAAGTTTAAATATGTTTAAAAATCGAATAAAACACTATATCTTCACTTTTTTTTTTTTTCTAAAGGAAAAAAAGCATCCCAAGCAAGTGCTGGGATGCCTGATTGGGTTGGCATCGAGACAGAACGCGATGTGGGGTGTCCCATTTCATGAAAAAAAGGGGCACCTCTATTCCGTGAGATTTAAACCCTTACTTATAAGAACTGAATAGAAGATTTGAAGTACTTTTTTTTTAAAAAAATTTCATGCTTGTGATATCTAGTTGCTGGCATGTATTCACATGCACAGATTTTTGTATTTTTGATGTATCAGATATAATGATCCAAGTCACTATGGAAGGATGTGTAATTATCATGCCAAGATACGTTACTAACTTTTTACTATTTTGCGGGAACTTCTACTTCTGATAATTTTTTTGTAACAAAAAGAAAGTTGGATTTTGAATAGTTAAACAGTAGTGTCATTTACAACAACCACAACAAGAACAAGAGCCAACAACAACAGCAACAACAACAAGAACCAACAACAACAACAACAACAACAACAACAACAATAACAACAAAACCTTGACTCAAAACTAGTTGGTGTTGGCTATATAAATCCTTTTTCTCTATTATACTTGGTTTAGGGCAATGCTTTCTGTACGGTCCTTAATTGACAAAAAGCACAGATTCCTTGACAATAGTTTGAAGCCATTTTCATCATCATCCATATAAGATCCTCCATCTTGCATAGTTCTCACATTGGTGATAGGCTAGTGGTCCTAGCCATGTGATGAGAAAAAACATGTTGGATTTTTTTGTGGGTTCTAGCAACAAGTTACATATCTTCTCCAAAGTTTTGAGGATGGATGGTTAGAGCTTGTTTGTTTCATTCTATCATTGGAGCCTGAGATGTTTTAGCTACTTGGGTTTCTTGTTCTTGTGACATAGCAATAACAATATCTTCTTTCTTGTTAGTTCCTATCATTGCTTTCTCACTCACAGTTGCCATACTTTTCTTGATGATCATTTGCATGTTCCCATTGTTGGCTTGTCATTTGAAGCTGTTTGCATCTCTACGAATGCAACGGATGACTGTTATGTTACTCCATTTCAAGAGAGCCTATCTTTCTCTCTCGTGACTGAAGTATGAAGGCTTCTCAAACTTTGGAGGAAGACTGCGACATCTTGTGACCTGCTTCTTGCCCAACAGGTTACAAGTAAAATGAAGCATTCATTAACAGCTGGAGCTTAGCTTGATGAAAGGCTTGTTCAAGCAGTTTGATTGCTTAGGCTAGGCTTTCATACTAGTGTGGTGTGAATAGCCCTTTGATTCATAAAAGTAGAAGCTTGGGGTCTTGATTTGCTTATTTGTTGTCTGACACAAGCTTGAGCATTCATAGTTGAGATTTGCTCAAGGTTGAACCAAGCTTAGAGGTCTCATTTAACTAAGTACATTTACATGCTAATGAAACTTGAGGTGTGTGAAGCCTCCCAACACCTTTTCCTGCAAGAGTGCATTGAAATCATTGTAGTACTTTTTAATGAAAAACTCCATTGTACTTGGCCATAAGATCCATGTACGAACTAATCATAATATTGAAATAATACATATAAGTAAGGTTTAAAATCCCGTGGGATGGAGTCGTCCTAGTTTTTTTTTTTTATGGAATGGGATGTGCTGTTGTTCCGATCTGTCCTGATACTTGAGACAAAGGGTGTCACAAGATGCGCCGAGTGGGACGTTGGGATAACGGTGGGATGGCTATGTCCCAACACTTGGGACGGCAACCTGTCTTGATGAGTGACGGGATGTCCCACTAGGATTTGAAACCATGTATCTAAGTATTCTTTTACTGAACAAATATTTAATTCTGATGAAATAATATTAAAGAGAAGAAATTACAAAAAGTCAATGTGATAAGCATGCATCTTCTGATATTCATGTTCATCATTGGAGGGTGCTATTCTAAATTGCCAGTCATTCCAATAAAATCAATGGCATTCTTCTCCAAGAAGCAGGTCTATGTGTGACATGGTTTGCTTTACCAGTACCTGTTGCTGTATTGGTTCTTTACTAGTATGATATGGTGCAATTCCCATATTTTTGACATAGGGTTGAGAGATCTTTTCTCACACCCAATCATGGTATTGTTCAAAACTAGATAGTAGGGTCGCAGCATGAAACCAATCAGTTTTGCCCAGCATAAGTCACTTCAGCCCCCATGATGTAGCGAACCTCTGTATTGTATCAGGACCTTATTGGTATAGTACAGTACACCAAATATGGGTTGGTAAAGTGAATCTTGATTGTGTAATATGTTGTATAGTTTAAATGGAGCTTGATGCTATTACTTTGCATTTTGTGTGATTTGTGCAATATTTTTTTGCTTGCATTAATTTCTGTGTTTCCTAATTTGCTGTACTGTGCGTGCCATACGTTATATTGGTTGACTACTTCTAATTTTCTTGTTGTGGATCCTGTTCTCTAAATTATGTCTGTTTTCCTCTAGCTGTGGTGATTTTATTATAATTCATTGAAAATATTGAAACTAAATGTGATCATTGTGGTTGCATCTGTTGTCTTTTGATATATCATAATTTCATTTTCATAGGAGAATGATCCAACTCTAAAGGGAAGAGTCAAACAGAGTGATGCTCGAGAAATGCAGAGCTTCTATCAGAATTACTACAAAAAGTATATCCAAGCACTTCAAAATGCTGCTGATAAAGCTGATCGGTGAGCAACTTCTCAAAGATGTCTATTGGGCTAATCTGAGTAGTTGAATTATTACATAAAGATGCCACTGCTCTGACATATTAGCTTCTTTTATTCAGTGCTCAACTTACCAAAGCATATCAAACTGCTGCTGTCTTATTTGAGGTTTTAAAAGCTGTCAATCTGACACAATCTCTTGATGTTGATAAGGAGGTAAATGCAACTTGTTTTAATTGTTTGTTTTGGCTATTCTTCTCAGTTGAGCTTCCTTACCAGATCTGATTTCATCATCATCATAATTATTTTAAAAAATGAGTTTTTTCGATTCTTGTTATATAGTTTTTGGTTTTTTACACAGATCCTGGAGACTCACAATAAAGTTGAGGAAAAGACCAAAATTTATGTCCCTTACAATATTCTCCCTCTTGATCCTGACAGTGCAAATCAGGCTATCATGCGGTATCCTGAGGTTCCATCCTGACCCTTTTTGTTTGTGGGATGTGTGTTTCTCGGCTAAACCTTTCTAAAGAAGCTGATTGCAATCTGCAGATTCAAGCTGCTGTTTATGCTCTACGCAATACACGAGGCCTTCCATGGCCCAAGGACCACAAGAAAAAGCCTGATGAAGACCTACTTGACTGGCTTCAGGCTATGTTTGGTTTTCAGGTGAAACATCTAACAAACAGATTTTTTCCGGATATAATGCTGTTCTTTCTGAAGTAGCTTGATGCAATCCATTGGTAAATGAAACTTGTCGAATTTCTCACTTTTCCTTGAACTTCTCACTTTTCCCTTTACATACTGCTGTCAAATTTTTATCACGTTTGTTAATTTGTGCAGAAGGATAGTGTCTCAAATCAAAGGGAACACTTGATTTTGTTACTTGCAAATGTCCACATCCGCCAATTTCCAAGGCCTGACCAACAACCAAAGGTTTTGTTTTCTTCTTCTCTGCCTGTTACTGTAATCGAATGCTGGTGCTCTGCCATTTTGCTTTTGCTGGTTCATATAGTTAATTGTGATGTTTCTTGTTCAGTTGGATGAACATGCGCTGGATGAAGTGATGAGGAAACTATTTAAGAACTATAAGAAATGGTGCAAATACTTGAATCGCAAGAGTAGTCTGTGGTATGTGTTGCTGTTCATATGTTTATATGGTGTCTTGATGTGGCTATTTATCTAATATCAAGCATGTGCTATCTTCATTGAAATTTAATTCATTATGATTTTTCTGCCAAGATTGTATCTTCTAAAATATTGGGTTTATCTTCTAGTTTCTTTCATGCTGAAAATATGGTTGCTATTGTCTGAATTTCTCCTTTTCACTGATATTGGCAAATCTATTGGAATTTTAGGCTGCCAACCATACAACAGGAAGTGCAACAGCGCAAGCTACTATATATGGGTCTCTACCTTCTTATATGGGGTGAAGCTGCCAACTTGAGATTTATGCCAGAGTGCCTTTGCTACATCTATCATCATGTATGTTTGTCCAGTATTGACTTCATGCTTTTTCTGCATTTACAAAGGAAAACAGTTTCCAAATATGGGTACAAAGTTTGTGTTTTGCAGTAACAGAATTTTTGAAAATAAAATTCAATTAAATATCTGTTTTTGCAGTTCTATTATTTCAATCTTGGATTGTTTTTTGTTGCATTCTAGAGTTCAACTCCTCACATTTCATATGGTCGATGCACATCTTTCTTGTTTTCTTTAAGCAGAATTACATTGTCTCTGTTTGGAATCCTTCATAACCTGCAACACAAGTTGGACGATTGAAGTACTTCTCAGAAACCTATCATATTACCATATATTATTGTGAACGGGTCTCCAAGATGTAAATCATATGCGAGAAGCTGAAATGGTGGCAAAGAAATGGAATGGTTAGATTGATTAGCCTTGTTGGGGCAGATACTTGCTCTGTGATGCCATAAAACCAAGATTTGTAGATGTCCTGTTGTGATTGCATCATGTTAAGGGATGGTATTGCATGTTCAGTGACTAGCAGCCTCGTTCAAAAAATTTGGACATAGTGTCTTTTGCTTTTTTGTGCCCTTAACTTTCTGGCAGCTTTGATCTTCCTTGGCTCATTTTAGATAGTTTAATGTTGATAAAGCCAAACTAAGCCACACAAAGGACAATGCTAGGCTTGTGGTTGTTGTTGAGAAATTAGAATATAACCTAGAAGGCATGCCACTTTGCCCTTTGTGGCGCTGGCACTTGGGGATGGGAAAACTAAATGGGAGGCTGACCCGCTTACAGTCTTTACTGGCATATAAGCTGTGATTGATTACTTTGCAGGACAAGATGAAGATATCAACTGGTATTTTCTTTTTTTCTTTTTTTTTCCCTTAGATATGGTAGGTTGAGTGTGCTATTGGTCTTGCTGAGGACTATCAAGGTTTTCTTAATGTAAAGAATGCTAATCAGGAAGCTCCTCAAGCATGAGCTAGTCTTTGTGAAATAAAACAGTATGATTATTTCATTTTAGATTTCCTTAATGGCAAACAAATGCTGGATCCTTGCTGAGTTGTCTTAGCAGCTGCTGGTGGTTGAAGAACATACAAGGTTCCAGCCATTGCAGTTCATTTGGAATATTCAGGCTTCAAGAGACAGTCAAGTCGTATTGGCGGTGAGAAGGGTTAGAGGTTTTGACAGACAAAAACTCATAGCCTGAAAGAACTTGAACTGCATATCTAGTGATCTTAGCACAACATTAAATTAAGATATCTGGACTCCCTTTATGGGATGTTACTAGTCTGGCAAGCAAAGTCATGAGAAATGCTTGCACTGTGTTTGTAGCAGTCCCCAAGCATCACCAGGGATCCCTGATATCAGGTTATTCCTGATAATGATTTAAATGGTTGGAAGTTTTTCCTTCCCAATACTTAACAAAAGAGGCATGCCAAATGTGGCATAGCTTTGATTATGGCAATATGAGTCTGTTTTTTGCATGGACCTGATCTGATATTCAAACATAGCCTATGTGTATGTGATTTCCCCCCTCGGTGAACTTGTTGAGTGCAGTTTGGTATGACTACTGTAAGAAGTAGTCAGCCAAAGTTGTGCTTACTGGTGAGTTTCCGTTGGGTAACTTTACCATGATTATGTTCTGCTTTTGCTGTTATGTGGTGGCATTGTCTTCCTCTTATGTTTATTTTGTGTTTTTTAGATGGCGTTTGAACTATATGGTATGCTAGCTGGAAACGTAAGCCCAATGACTGGTGAGAATATAAAGCCAGCATATGGGGGTGAGGAAGAAGCCTTTCTAAGAAAAGTTGTGACTCCAATTTACGAAGTTATAAGGAAGGTATGATTGCCTTTGATTCCTTTCATTTTGGTCATTTTCGATCTTAGTCAGTATATAATTGTTGTACGCAGGAAGCTGAAAGGAGCAAAGAAGAAAAATCAAAGCATTCACACTGGAGAAATTATGATGATTTAAATGAATATTTTTGGTAACATCAGAACAAAGCTTTAATTATTAATTGCTAAGTATTCTTAGTTCTGTCTAGTAATGCTTTTTATAATTTCATTTTCACAAATTTGTAGGTCAGTTGACTGTTTCCGCCTAGGCTGGCCTATGAGAGCTGATGCTGATTTCTTTTGCGAACCGCCAAAGTTGCAAAATAATGAGAAAAATGGAGTAGGCTCCTCACCTTTTTCCTGTAGCTGCTGTACTTTTTTTTTTGATGTATAAGCTGTTCATACGTACAGATTTCTTTTTTTTAAAAATATATTTGATTTCTTTTCTGCTACTATCTGGTTAGTCTTTGCCATGTGCACATATTGTCATGACTTCATATGTCAGTACCACTTTTTCTGGGGCTTCTGTGTGTATTATATGCTTGCTGTCTGTGGAATGGACTTTCTTATGCGATGATTTCAATATGTATTTGTTTACATTTTCCTAGTTAGTTAGATGACATCTAAAAGGTCATTTTGAAACGGCTTCATCATAGAATTCTGTTTTCATTTTAGAATTCTACTGTACGACTCTGAGCTGACTGCATCATATGGAAGGTGTGAGATGACAATGAAGATTTTGCATCCCAGTACCATGTCATTAGTAAAATCTAGCAGGTATATCGATAGATGATGAAATAACATTACACCTAAGTCATAATGTATGTTCTGCCTTTCAGACTTGTTCAAATAAAAATTTGAACAGATTGAAGAAGCATGCAAGGACTTCCTCCTACTTTCTCATTTTATCTGTCCTTTCTGTTTATGTCAGAATTTTGTGGAAGTTCAATTTTTTCATCCCTTGAAAGCATATCAGATATTATGAAATTGAGACTTAAAATTGAAATAGTTCATTCAAGTCACTTTTCAATTCTATGCTTCAAATTCTGAGCCTAAACTTGAATACTGCCTCATAGAAATTGATAATCACTATGATGGTTCAATAGATAATCTGGGCAATAATTGAAAGCAGCACAAGCTGAGTTGTGAAGTAGCAGGCTGATGAGAATGTTGATTGTAAACTGCAAATGATTAATTTCCTTATCGCTGGCACATCTGTCTTTATTAAACCACTATAATTAACTCAATTAATATTCTAAGCACATCTGCCTGCAAGCCATGCAATGCTAGGGAATAGTGTCAGAGTAATTCTTAGACCAAGTAGTTCTTGGATGTTGTTGTTGTCACCATTTCAAACTAATATTGTATCCACTAGAGCCAGGGAAAATCAAACATGCTGAGAGCATGAAGAAAACTTCAGAATACAAGGGTATGGTTTGGTTGAGACCTCATTAACCTTACTGTTTCTAGGCAGGTAGCTTGGTTGGGCAAAAGATAGCCAAGAAACAAGGCATGGAGAGCCCACTACTAATGGATATGCTACTAATATGAGAGCTATTGCCATTTAAAAGCCTTCATCATTGGAGATCTTGCAAATCGTGAGAAAATCTTTTGCCTTGTAGGTTGATGCATATGGCCATGGTGTCATCATGGAGCAACTTATATGAAATTGTTGCTTGATTTTTAGCAAAACACACAGCAAAAAAATACAAGCAAAACTATAATAATCAGCACAGCATGCACAAGATTGTGGTTCATCCAAATTGGGCTGTCCATGAAGATGCAGGAGTACAAACATGAAACCCCTTGCCATATTTAACCTCTTGGAGTAAATAGGCCACTCCCTGGAAGAAATTCGCTTCCCTCTGTAAATTTTAGAAGGTATAAATAAGGAAAAACCACAAGAAACACCTCATTTTTTGTAGCCAGAACCCTTTTCTTCCCTAACACCCTCACTAACCTCTTGAAGATTCCTTGCTTTCTCTTGTTTGCCAAATCCTAACACCAGGCCTGCTTTTAGTTATAGTGGAGTAGTTGATGCAGGACCAAATGCAGATGGCCTACAATTTTCAGGACCCAAGAAAGAGATTAAGCAAGAGTTAGGTCATGAAGTCAGATTGTCATCCTGTTACAGTAACCGTTATAGTTTGTGTTTTCCACAATTATAGATTATATCAGGGTCAAAACAGTTCTGTTTTAGATTTTATGGGAGTTATTAGATGTTTGCAAAAGAATCAAGAGTTGATTGGATCATTGGTTGCAACCATTACTTGACATGTAAGTGAACCTCATTTGCCTTGAACTCATTTCTGCAGAATCCGTATGAGGACCAAAAGAATTTTGAAAATAATACATCTTGAATAAGGACTCACAATTGAGCAAACCTATCTCTGTAATTCCTCATCTGCTCATAACTGTGCTTTTAGCGACTAAAAGAAGAGAGAATTAAATTCCTAGAGTTCATGGCAGGTTAGTAAAAGCTCCACCTCATTATGAAACTCCTCACACAGCTAAGCATGAAGATCCATGCATGAGAGCCCAGAACAATAATCTAATCCTGGCTGTCTCCTGCTTGTTGAGCCATTAGCCACTCATGTTCTGCTTGAATGCAACTTGTTATATTTATTGTATTGTTTTAATCAAGTGAATAAATTTTAGAAATTTAGGTCATTGTCTTTGTATAATATTTCCTTATGTGCCTGATTTATGTGGCAGTGCTATCAGCTTAGATTGAATTTGCTTGTTCGATGTGTCATATATAATATGTTGAAGATGTGCTTTGTATTGCAACTTTCCTGTGCTGAAGTATTTTAGAACAAATTTTATCATGATTGACAAGAATGGACCAGCAAATAGGGGTTCATGTATGCTTCACCTTTTTTGAAAAAGATATATACTAAACATATTATAGTTGGTTTCTGATGGCCACATTTTCTGAAGTATGTTTTTTCCATGAATTTATAATTGTTAATTCTACGTAACTCTCAAAAGCTGGGTTCTTCTTGCTGTGCTTCTATTTTTAAATTTTCCTTTTCTTTTGGGTCTAAATTTTGATGAAAAGAGTTGGGGAGGGGGTGTTTAATTTTGAATATTTATTGTCGTGATTCAGGAGGACAGACCAACCAGTAGTGATCGATGGACTGGAAAAATAAATTTTGTTGAGATACGCTCGTTTTGGCATATCTTTCGAAGTTTTGATAGAATGTGGAGCTTCTTTATTCTATGCCTACAGGTGATTCTCTTTTATTGTGTTACTTCCCTTCAGCTCTCTGAAATTATCCTCCTTTTCCTGCTCCTTGTCCTCTCTATGTGTGCTGCTGCTTTTTCTGATAAGTGTCTTCCTGTTTCTCAGGCCATGATTATTGTTGCTTGGAATGGTGGGTCACCTAGTGATATCTTTGATGCTGGGGTATTTAAGAAAGTGTTGAGCATATTTATCACCGCTGCAATTTTGAAGCTGGGACAAGGTACATTGAGAAAATTTCTACATATGCTTACGAAATTTGTACTTCTTTTTCTTCATTCAAGTTAATTCTAAGGAGTTTCTTACCTTCTATGTTTTCTTTTATGAAAGTGCTTTGTCAAGTTCGTTAAAATGGTCATCAGCATTTTAATGTATCTTCGCTATGTTTGCTGCTGCTGTGTAGCTTCTGGAATATTGTAACTATCATTGCAGAAAGTTGTAATTTTAGTGAAATTGTTAACTGAGGCATTCACATAAAAATATTAACTCTGCAGCCATCCTTGACATAATTTTGAGCTGGAAAGCAAGGAGGAGTATGTCTTTTCCAGTCAAGTTGAGATATATTTTAAAGGTCATCTCAGCTGCTGCCTGGGTGATAATTTTACCAGTAACGTATGCCTATACTTGGGAAAATCCTACGGGTCTAGCGAGGACAATCAAGAGCTGGCTTGGTGATGGCCAAAATCAACCTTCACTCTATGTTTTAGCAGTGGTCATATATTTATCACCAAATATGCTCGGTGCTTTGTTATTTCTATTCCCATTCCTGAGACGGTATCTTGAGAGGTCAAACTATAAGATCACAATGCTCATGATGTGGTGGTCTCAGGTAAATCTACATCTTATCATGTTTTCCAACTGCATATGCATTGCTTAGTGTGGGACTTCTACTTTGACATCTAAATCATTCATTCATGTGGCAGCCTCGTCTCTATGTTGGAAGAGGAATGCATGAGAGCTCGTTCTCCCTTTTCAAGTAAGACTAAAATCCTCTCATAGTTACTGTAATTACTGTAGTCCATGACTCAGCAGAAGCTTGTTAATTTTATTTGCAACCATACCAATTTCCTAATTTCAGGTATACAATGTTCTGGATCCTTCTTATAGCTACAAAATTGGCATTCAGTTACTACATAGAGGTAACTGTCCATTCTTTGGTTGCTGAAGTTAGCTACTTTGTCATTGTTCTGGTTTCTGTCTCTAAAAGTTCTTGTAATTTATAAGAATAAACATGCCAAGCTCTTTTTTTTTTGAAATATTGAATCATTTATTTTTTAAGGTTAATCTAATTCATGCCACAATGTTATAGATATATTAACTTTTTTACTCATTACACAGTGTATAAGTTTGTATAAATTATGATAAAAAACAATGCATTTAAAGAATTTTTCTTGAACTGGTTCTTTTCAAAGCCCAGCAGGAAAGAGGGAGATTTAAGTGCAATAGAAAGCATGAAATTTTATCCTGTTAGGTTATTATGGGTACAGGTTCCTATTTTATGGAATTCTGGCTTTGCCTTTTAGTATATGAGAAGAATTATGGATTCCAAGAAATGATACATAGGGTTGTGGTAAAGTAAGCCTACTTAAGATGATAATTACATAAATTAAGTATACTATGTTTACTTATTCTACCCATCTGAGTTGTGCTGGGCAAAGATGCAATTTTTTATGTCGGAAATCTGGTCAACCTCATTGAATTTTTTTCCTTGCAAAGTTTTGCATGTTTAACACTTGAATAGTTTTGGTATCTTCAATCTGGTTCCATAAATCATTGTATGACAAATTTCCATTGCAGATCAAGCCCCTTGTTGGGCCAACAAAAGATATCATGAGTGAGCCAATAAGAAATTATCGATGGCATGAGTTTTTTCCTCAAGGTATCATCTCAATGGATTATTTATGTTCTACAAGTTAGTGAACAATTATTATGTGTTATTTTCTGCCTGCAGCCAAGGACAACATCGGTGTTGTGATTGCACTATGGGCTCCAATTATTCTTGTATGTTTCTTGTGCTGACTCATAACATCAAAAAATCCATTTTGTTATCCATATATATATATTTTAATTTGTAGCCCTGATGCTTCTAGGTTTATTTCATGGATACCCAAATCTGGTATGCAATTTTCTCCACGTTAATTGGTGGTATATATGGGGCTTGCCGTCGTCTTGGAGAGGTTGGTGACACATCTTTTCACTCATGCGTGTTTTAAAAAAAACTTGTCAATTCCTCTTTGCTTCTCTCTCTCTCTCTCTCTCTCTCTCACACACACACACACACACACACACACACACACACACACACACACACGCATGCACACACAAGCTAATGTGCTCAATCATTGTCAGGGGATATGTACCTTTTTCTTATTTACCAAATCAATTTGGAAAAGTAAGGGGATGTAATAATCTGATTCCCTCAAGCTGCATAAAGCTTGTCTGTTCTTAAACACTACATATGATATTTCATATGTTAATAACTGCATTTGGTTTAAACTTGTTTCATATCTTCTACTTAGTTTTGCATCCGTAGGGCATGTTACATTGCTACTAGGAGTCTTATGCCAATATGCATGGGCTAAATTATCAAGAAAGCTTCAAAATTACATGGAAGATGAGAAGAAAACTGCATTTTGATCACCACATGGATTTTGATACATGAACTCACATTTATATGGTGTAGCAACTTTAAATGTTGGGTACAAGAAGCATGTAGTTTTAATCCTTATGCATGGTACAAGTTTTTTATGATGCTTCAAAGCAATGGTTTTTTAGCATTGAGTCATGTTTACTTTATGATGATGTCTATCTAAATAAATGGGAGGTTCATATAAGTGGACATGCAAGAGTTTGCATTCATCATTGCTTTTTTTTTTTTTTTTTTTTCAGAAACAAGCATCGTGTACTTGAATTTGGTTCACAAGTATTTATTTTGAATGATTTGCTCTGAATAGTTAAGTCTGAATTTTGTGTTTCACTTCAATTATGTTCTTTATTTGTATCTGAAAAACAACCCATAAGCTTCATTATATTCACCATACTACACAATACTGCAAGGGCACTTATACGAGTGCCAGCATTAAACAATGATATTAGACATCTGGGGGAACTTATTTTTAACAAAAGTGCTTAAAATGCATTCAAGCAAATACTGAACTAAGTCAGCAAAACTGTCATTTAACTTTGTTTGGTTTTCTGTTCGAAAATCAAATCTTACAAGGCCCATTTTAATAGGTAAGGGCGTCCATGGCAACATTGATCTATAGCCACCCCCTTTCTTCTCATATCCTCAAAGACTACTATGCACATCACTTTCATATATTCTTCTTTGTTGTTTAAAACCAAACAAATCTAAACCGCCATTCAGTCTCCCTCCACCACATCTTACAACAGTTGAGCATGAATCTCCTTGTCATCTTTGGTTAACTTCTATCTGGCATATCTTGGTCTTTGAACAATTGTATCAATATGAGTTGAAAGAGTTCATGATAATCACAATTGTGATGGCAGTAATCTTATCATCATACAAGATATTGAACTTGACGTGTAGTGTTGTTCTCTTTTTCATTGCACATGGGCAAGCTCCATTTCAGTTGTGTGGATTAAGTTTTGCATCTTGCACCATTTATGAAAGTATTCCTTTTTTTTTTTTAATGTAAGATTTGATTTTAATTGAAGCAGCTTCTCTGACATGCTTGTTGATACTTGTTATCTAATATACTAAATTTATTTTGAAAGATTATTGCAAGGTTACAATGTTTAAGGGCATAGTCTAAATATTTGGCAGTTGCAGTCACGCTAGATATCATAGAACTGATTTGGAGGCATTTATTAGGCAAGCTTTTTGCCTGAAGAGATGTTGCTTCTGTGAGGTCTTGGACAATAAACAGGCAGTTTCATTTTGAGTAATGATATGCTTTTATAAAACATCTTTTCTTTGCATAGATGCATAGTGACATGCTGTTGGGTTAAAAACGTCACCAATGAGATTTAACTAGCAAAAAATCTTGTGCAGATCGTGGAAGTTTGTTAGTACATCCATAAAACATAAGATGGCAATAGGTGATTGCATGGTATGCCATGGATAGCAGTACTGTACCATACTGGTGCTTGATAGAGACTTGATATGTGGGCCGTGCCGAGTCTTGGTAGACTGAACCGACACCCATATCAGGCATACCGATGCTTATGTGGTACTGGTACGGGGTCCAGTATCAATATTGCAGAACTTTTGGTGATTGGAAGACACATTAGCATCAATCCTACATGAATTATACTCTATGGATATCCAGTTCTTTAAGAAACGTGTATAAAAATATATTAGGCAAACACAAAGGGAATTAATGTCAAGTTTGAAATTTTGAATATATGTGCAGATCCTCTTAGAAGAAACATGAACATATTATATATGTATAGATGCACACACACATATACATAACACATATACATATGGATAATTTTCCTATCTTCTAACTGAATTGTGCATGTTGTGGTGCCATATTAATTATCCACATGAGATGTTTTGGCCAGTATTTCAATACCTTGGTTGATATAACCTTGAATTCCCTGTACATTAGTTGTCTGCCGAGAAGCAGTTTATTATGCGACTATAAATGTGTCAATATGTTTTCACTTGTTATTAATCTGTTGATGAATTCAGATTCGCACTTTAGGAATGTTGCGATCTCGTTTTCAATCACTGCCTGGTGCCTTTAATGCTCGCTTGATTCCAGTGGAAAAGTCTGAAACAGGCAAAAGGAAGGGTCTTCGGGCTACCTTATCCACTAAATTTGCTGAGGTTTGACTGTTTTCCCACCTGGCTATTGTGTGACCATGTCAACTCTGACATCTATTTCTGTTATCCCTATCAACTATTCAGTAATTTCATAGTTTCTATTGAGTTAGCTTTTGCTGGTTGTTTCAGGCACCAGCTAGTGGTAAAGAGAAGTTGGCAGCAAGATTTGCTCAGATGTGGAACAAAATAATCACCAGTTTACGGGAAGAAGATCTTATAAGCAACAGGTATGGTTGACATTGCTGGCCATTTATTATTGTATTTTATATATTCAGGCACATGTGTCAATTTCTATGGTCCCTGAAATACAGGGAAATGGACTTGCTACTTGTTCCATACTGGGCGGCTCGTGATTTGAAACTTATACAGTGGCCTCCATTCCTACTTGCTAGCAAGGTCTTCACTTTCCTCCCCTTCCCTCTTCTTTCTTTCTATTAGCCTATTGATTAAGTGGTGACTGCTGGGCCCTTGTGCTAAAGTGCTGAATCTTACTTGCTATTTAGATCCCAATAGCATTGGACATGGCCAAAGATAGCAGTGGGAAAGATCGTGAACTGAAGAAGAGAATTTATGCAGATAATTATATGTTCTGTGCTGTTCAAGAGTGCTATGCATCATTTAAAAACATCATCAACGATTTAGTTAGTGGCCTTCGTGAAAAAGAGTAAGCTATTGGTTTTGCATGTGATTTATTATGTAACTCCTATCACAAGCATTTAGCATGCCTGGCTATGGTTATTTTGGACTTATGCCTTGGGCCTAAGTTATGTCTTCTCACTATCACATGCCTTTGTCTCATTACTGCTTATGCATATCAGGGTCATAAATGAACTTTTTGCAAAAGTTGATGAACATATAGAGGGGGGCACTTTAACTGACCTAAATATGAGTTCTCTCCCAAGTCTGTATAACAAATTTGTTGACTTGGTTAAGCTGCTGGTATGCATTTTGATTCTAAAATTTGGATTTTTCAGCTGCTGTTTATGTAATATTTATCAATGGGCTCATTTTTTTCCATGATTTATTGCCACAGATGGATAATAAGCAGGAAGACAGAGGTCAGGTTACCATTCTTTTTCAGGACATGCTTGAGGTGGTAACTAGGGATATAATGGATGAACTACCTCCTGGGTAAGGAATTTCTTTGGATTTTTTTGCTGTAAGAACATGATCTGTGTCTGACATTATCACTTGGATACATTAGAAGAATAAGGTTAAATCATTTATTTTCTTCTTGATTTTATTTTGCCTGACATCCCAATATTCTGTAACATGGAGAACAACTTTGCTCAATAAATTTGATGCTTTTTCAGATGGAAAGGCTTAGCTACTTCCACCATTTCTGATACATTCTGTTGTTTTCTTTTGTTAGTGGTTCCCAGTGATATCCTTAATTTTGGGTCTCGTTTCATCCATCAAAATGTCTATCCTCTTAAACCATCCCTAATCACTAATGGTGTCAGCAGAAATGATTCTTACTTTTGATATTTGTATGTTCTCTTGTTGTCAAATTTGCAGACAAATTAGTTATTTGCTATACTTAATAATAGATATCTATTGAAGTCTAGATAATTTCGTTTCAATCAAATTACTCAGATCAGATATAATTTGGCTATGGAAAATAAACCAACTGGTCCCATTGTGATCATCACTTTTTTTTTGACAGCTTTCTAGATTCTACCCATGGAGGGTCATATAGAATGCATGGGGGAATAACACCATTGGAAGAACAGGTTCAGTTGTTTGCGCCAGCTGAAGCTATCAGATTTCCTTTACCAGAATCAGAAGCTTGGACTGAAAAGGTAGATTTTCTGTTTCTATATGATGAGGTATATGCATGGTTACATCTGTTGGTGTAGACGTGCATGAGTGTGTAACTTTGTGTGCGCGTCTGTGTGTGTAGTTTTGTTTGTGCATGCATGCATGTGTGCCTGTGTGTGCGCCTGAGAATGCAGGCTGTAGAGACCTGGGTGTGGGTGGGTCTTTTTCTCTACGTGGTTCCTCCAAAATGAATGTTTGTTCATGTTTCAATGGCTCCAGATCAAAAGACTTCATCTGTTGCTTACAGAAAAGGAATCTGCAATGGATGTGCCATCCAATCTAGATGCTAGAAGGCGGTTATCTTTCTTTGCTAATTCTCTGTTTATGAATATGCCCAATGCAACCAAAGTCCGTAACATGTTATCATTCTCGTAAGTCTTTCGGACAGTACTCTAAAATCGCGTTTTGGTTGACTAGTTGGCATTATATGTTTTTTGGCTTATAACATTCTGTTTTCGCTAAATTTGCATGCTCAACTATACTATTCATTCTCATCAGCCTTCGTCCAATCTAATTTTGGTGGCTAATTGCGAGTTGGATGGATTAACTTTATTCCTATTTGATTCTTCTTGGCAATCATGCTTCTAGTTTTCACTCCTGTCTGTAGCTTTCATCCATAGAACTTAGATATTTTAATCTCCATGTTTATAGGGTGTAATAAGATGCTTTGAAATTTAACTGCTACTTCCTCTTTGACAAATAAATGCTTTGAAATTTGTGACTATATACCTCTGTCTAATTTCCTGATATTTATTTTACTGTTCTTTGATTGCATTGTCATGAAAATCTTTGGTTGAACATTATAATCTTTTGATCTGTGTATGTAGTTTTTTAGGAGTGGTAGCAAGTCCTGTTGCTTTGCAATTGAAATTTTATTTGAGTTTGTTATAATGTATTCAATATTTCATCTTTAATTACTACATTTTTCTGCTAAGATCATTGTCTACCAGACTTCTGTTGTTTTGACATGAAAGTCATGCCTATTTTAGGCAAATTTAGTTGAACTGCATGTTTACCGGTTCTCTACTTTTTAAATGGTTGATTTTATATTTAAATAATTTGAAGCAAGGTTCATTGTCTCGGTGCTGGGCCTCGTACTGGTACAAATTAGTGCAATATTGGTACACAGTACAAATTTGAAGCAAGTACGTAGGTTGGTTCAGCATACCAAGACTTAGTATGCGGTGGTATTCAGTCTCGGTTTGATACAGGGACAGTATGGTATGCATTCGTATGGCATATCATGTAGAAGTTTAGTTTTGATTCTTATATCTGTCCTTAGTTATTGCCATTTGTCTTCAAGTTCGTTTTGTGTGGATATTATTGCTTGTGGCATATAACTGGCATAACACTTGCTGCAGTGTCTTGACTCCGTACTACACAGAGGATGTTCTTTTCTCTGTACAAAATCTTGAGGTGCAAAATGAAGATGGGGTTTCCATTCTATTCTACTTGCAGAAAATCTATCCAGGTATTTTGTGCTTTAGATGTTTTAGTTATGTAATTTGACGGGCAGTATTTTTCTGTGGCATTGCTATCAGTTTATAATTTATCTTGCTAAATGCATTTCTTTTTAGATGAATGGACCAATTTCCTTGAGCGGGTAAGATGCCAGACAGAAGAACAACTTCATCAGAGTGAGGAATTGGAAGAGCAACTCCGTCATTGGGCATCTTATAGAGGCCAGACTTTGACCAGAACTGGTATTACAGTCAGTACTTTAATATGGCATTTCATATGCCCCACCTCCCACCGCAAACCCCCCCCCCCCACCCAAACGGGAGAGGGATCAATAAATAAATAATGCAAGGGATTTTTAATAGTCCTGTTGTATTAATTGCATAAAATTTTTGTATCAATTTCCAGTCAGAGGTATGATGTATTACCGAAAAGCTTTGGAGCTTCAGGCTTTCCTTGACATGG
This sequence comes from Metroxylon sagu, assembly GCA_017589505.3. Classification (NCBI taxonomy): domain Eukaryota; kingdom Viridiplantae; phylum Streptophyta; class Magnoliopsida; order Arecales; family Arecaceae; genus Metroxylon; species Metroxylon sagu. Next base: position 62,652 of record JACVBY030000225.1, on the reverse strand, counting down.
CCGACGATGAAGGTACCTTAGCAATTTGGAAGTCCTTGTTGATGCGAATTACTTAATAATAATATATTTCCCACCTCATTTCAGTGGCCTGTTCTGAAAATCTTACTTGATGCTCCCTTTCAGAACTTATGAAAGGCTACAAAGCTGTTGAATTATCATCTGAGGAACACTCTAAAGTTGGAAGATCTTTGTGGGCACAATGCCAAGCTGTAGCTGATATGAAATTTACATATGTGGTTTCCTGCCAGAAATATGGAATTCAGAAACGAGCTGGTGATCAACGTGCACAGGATATACTAAGACTCATGACAACGTATGTTAAAACTGTGACTAAGAGTACCAAATTGGAAGAACAATGATCAATTTCTGCCTGTTTCTTTCTGTGGTGCATGACATCTTCTGTAGGGGTAAATTTGAGCTTGTTGGGATATTTTATCTTGCAGGTATCCATCTCTCCGTGTTGCTTATATTGATGAAGTTGAAGAACCTAGCAAAGATAGAGTTAAGAAGATAGAAAAGGTTTATTATTCTGCTTTAGTCAAGGCTGCTTTGGCTAGGGCTGATGATTCTGCTGAACCAATACAAAATCTTGACCAGGTGAAGTGTTATAGAACTTGCATTAGACAATTTGTGAATCTCTTAGTTTAGCAACATCATCAGGGGAAACAAAAGAAGCTGCAATTTTTGCTATAGGAACATTCTTTGGACTCAAGTCATAGTGTTATAGTACTTCAGAAGGTTTCTTAATGTGAACATGGAAATTCAAATATTATTAAGGGGGAAAGATTACTCATGATTGATTGCATAAAACACTTGCAGAATTTTTAGTCCTAACAGGTTGCTGCTAGACCTGCTACTCTGCATTTGTTTGATGTTCAATACAAATGTAGATGCTAGATGTGCAGCAGAATATGATGAACTGCTACTGGACGTGATCTTCCACATATACCTTAACTTGTAATCTGTGACTTACAGAACTCGTTGTACACCTTCAGCAACTCTTTTAAATTCTTAAGAGGATCCATGGATAACTAAAATATTGAACGAATTATGACCCTTCTTTACTTGAGTGAACCGTTTGGTATGATATGTAATATCAGCACTTAAAGTTTTGCATTATTACCTCAGCTGTGTTCCAGATTGAGACATGGAAAAAATGTTTGCTTTTTGTTGATCTTTTGGATTTTCTTGGCACAGGTAATTTATCGGATAAAGCTTCCAGGTCCTGCCATTTTGGGTGAAGGAAAACCAGAAAATCAAAATCATGCCATTATTTTTACACGCGGTGAAGGTTTACAGACTATAGATATGAACCAGGTAAAGGGCTCTTCCATCTTTCTGTCACTTTGTCGATTATTGATTTATTATCTGCCCTTATCTTTAATCATCGATCACTAATAGGAACATTATATGGAGGAGGCCTTAAAAATGAGAAATTTGCTGCAAGAATTTCTGAAAAAACATGATGGAGTGAGGTATCCATCAATACTTGGAGTTAGGGAGCATATATTTACTGGAAGGTGGGTTCCTTAAGTTCATTCTTTTTTCGAGGTTCTTGGGGAAGTAGTTAGGTTAGTAACTCTTTAAAATGATATTAACTTAATGTCATCTGATAATTTGTGCAGTGTTTCTTCTCTTGCATGGTTTATGTCAAATCAGGAGACCAGTTTTGTGACCATTGGACAGCGAATACTTGCCAACCCTTTAAGGTGAGTCTGAAGTGGAACATAGAGTGCTGCAGTGGGATGCTATATTCATGAAAAATGTCAGTTACCATGCCTACCATGCTATAATATTATGTCAAATTTAATAACTAGCATTAGAGGTAGCACCAAGCAGCACTAGGAAATGTATGTGGATTGTGCTGTAGCTTTTTCTCCTATAAGATATTTTTGTGGGTATTGCTTGATATTTTCTACCAGAAATTGCAAGGCAAAATTCTTTTATATGAACCGAACAAATGGTTGCTTTTCTGAAGCTTTTACTTTATTGGCTTTTCTTAAGAGATATCATGAATAAACACGATCCATCCTCAAATTGATGGCATGCAAATTTTCTTGTTTTGTTGTCCTAAAAGGTCTAATAGTCGTATTCTAATAATCTGTTGTCAAATATAATTTTTCACTTACTTTTTTTGCACTTTCATTGCTACATTTCTTCTGTATAACATATCTCTCTCTCCACACCCCCCCCCCCCTTCATGTGCACACATTGAACAGTAGTTTGTCAGCATCTTTTCTAAGCGTTTCTGCTATCTTGCTTATTCTATCAGTTTGCTCATCAAATATTTTTGATGCACATTTATACGATCTCATTTAGTTTGCACTGCCTCATCTTCAATTGATGCTAAACTATATTTTGCAATTACTATTGTCTGAAATATTGTTCCTCCTTATGTGTCTTGTCCACCTCAACATGTCATCCTTGAGATATTCATCTTACATGCTCTTTATACCGTAACAACCGTTCAGTAAATTTAAGTATCTGCAGACATTTTGATTCACATGGGATGGCTTCAATATGCCACACCCTTAACGCTTAACCAGTGGCATCTTCAGACTTTAAAAGTATCGTACCCATAGTTTAACTGACCAAGAAATTTATAATGTGTTGCTTATTCTGTGTAGTCCATCCCATCTCATCTGAATACTTCTCGGGCATCTGAAATATTGCTCCTCGTTCACCTTATTTATCTTCTAAAAAGGAGTTAGATATTTATAAGAGAAGGGTGGGTCTCAACGTTGCTATGGTAATATGAGCTTTCAAGCACGTTATAATGATTGTGGTCTATATGAAGAACTCAGCAATTGTCACTTAATATTCATGTTTCCTTTAACTGTAGTATATATGTTTGCTCTCTTTTCCTTTAACTGTAGTATGTATGTTTGTTCTCTTTCTTTCCCTAATCATGTACGCATTTGTGTTTGTGAGTGTGACCGATAACTTGAGGTTGTTCTCTGCACAATGAGGTATTTTGACACTAGCAGATCCACCACCAAAGCTTCAATCCAATCTCTTCCACCCAAGAATTCAAGTACAACACACCGGTTCATACCAACCATATAATGCCACATCAGTGGGGGATCTCTACTTCATATGCCCCTTGGTGGTTGATTTACTGTACTGATACATGGTAGTTTCTGTTGCATTTGCTGTGCCAGCACCAACTATGATACCATGCATTGGTATAACATAGTGCGTACCCTTAATGTACTGTATTTGCAACTGGCTGGTTTGGGTATGGAGAAGTTATACTTTGCTTTCAGCCGAATATAATACATGGACTTAGATCTCATTGATCATTTGTTTACATGTTTGCCTAATTTGCATTGCTGTTCCAAGGATCTCGTCTCCGCCTTGTATCAATATGTCCTCATCCCCATTTGCACGCTCTACTCATTCTGAGTTATCTACTTCATTGTAATTTACCAATATCAACATACCTCATCACTGTTTGCATGCTTTGACATACTCATCCTGAATTATCTACTTCATTATCATTTTTTCACTATCTTTCCAATATAGTATGTGCATGTCATTTCGCTATATCGTACGCTAAATCGACTACTTCCCAAATTGAACACACGTCACTCAATTTGGATCATTCCCAACCACCTTACAAATTCTGTCAAGGCTTCATTCGAAGTTGTAAGTGCTTATTCTGATGGAGCCATGATTGCCAAATCAAAACTTGCAAAAACGAACGAACTCTATTTTATAGAGCTGTTGAAAGTAAAGCTTTTGGTAGCAAAGTTTTTATAAAAAGTTATTTGCTGTTTAGTATTTATATTTTTAAAGTGTTTGGAATCTTTAACATCTGTTTGGTAATCAAACAAAAATGTGCTTTTAGAATGAAAAATGATAAAGGATATTGCATAACTCTTTTAACTAATCTAACCATTTGAATTATCAAAAACATAATTATAAATTATTCTTAATTTATTAATTATTATACCATGTCATAATAATATCACATCATAATAATATTAAGAAATATCATATTATAGTTTGATAATATAGTAGAAGAAAATATTATGATATTTTAATATAATAATGATTAATATAATATTATCATAGTATAATGCTTAATATTATTTAATAATTATATTATAATATATTATTAAAAATATAATAATTTATTATATAATAATATAATATTATAATATTATGATATATTATTATAGCAATACTACAAATTATAACATAATACAATAAAACAACATTATATTAGTATACTATATTATTGTATTATAATATTAATATTATATTATCTTAATTGCCATTGCAAAATTATATTGCAGTTGTAATATTATTTTCATGCAATATTTGTTATATTATGTTATAATATAATTATTATATTATAGTATAGTATATTATAATAATAATATTTTATTATGTTATATTATATTTTATTATTATAATATGTTATATTGTTATTATCTGATAATATTAGATGTAACTGTTCTCATTGTTTGAATCTGTGAGACTGTGACCCCCAAGGTCCAATGAAAACTGATTTTCCAAGTAGAGCTCTATTAGAAAGCTCCAAATCTGAGCTTTCTGGAGTAGAGAGTCTAACAACTTTTATGTTACCTTAGAAGCACTTTTAAATTTTTTTTCCAAACATCCTAAGAACATTGAAAAGTGCTCCTATTCCTCTGAAAATGCTTTTGGGCCATTCAGGAGCTCTTCCAAATAAGTCTTTAATGGTTAGACTATCAACTGCAATCAGAAAGCAACCTAAGTGATAACTGTCATCTAAAATTTAACTTTTTGAAGCTGAATTATGCAAATATGGTGTTATTTGTGAAATTATTAGATTTATTAGTTGGGCGCTGCATTTGTTTTCCTAAAGATTATAATCTATAACTTTAGGAGAAAAGATTGGACAATATTTCTCTGCATAACTATTTTTATTAAATTCTAATTCATAGATTCATGTCATTTTAGATGATGACATCTTCCATTCAATCATTTCATTTCAATTAATTAAAATTGAATAGATATATTTTGCCTTTTTTTTATTTAGCTTGTTGGTCTAAATTTAGGATTTTGCCATTCTAAATAATCGAATAAAAGGATGGGTTGCCTTTATTTTCATCAAGCTTTCAAAATTTTAATGTGAACAATTAGAATGTCATGAGACCTTTAACAAAATTTTTTTTTTTTTTTTCTATCATGTAGAAGTTTGGGATCCACTGATCATGTTAACTGTCATATTAGATAATTTTTTTAAGTTCTAAATTAAAATAGCTAAAGAAAAATATTTGTGGAAATAATTGTTAGGTTAATTTCTGTAGTATGGGGATCAAATTTGTGTCATTTGTATTCTCTTTGATAATTACATATTTATAGATTTCTAAAAATAAACAAATGGAAAAAGCATTATTTATGTGAATCTTTTAGTACCAAATTCATCCTAAGATACCTAAAAGTATAGTAGTTTGATGGAAATGAAGCAAGGTCTTGTGGATCTTAGATTGCTTTGCATCTAGGGTTTTCAAAGAGAAAAATGGGGCGAGCAAGAACCTAATTCCTCCTAAAATTCTCAAAATTCGATGTGAAATGGGAGTATTGGCATGTAGATCTGGATGGTGGAAGTATGATGTACCTGCGTGCTCTCAATCAATAACAATGGGGGATATTGTAGGAAGAGGAGATAGGAAGATGAAGACTTAGAATACTTCACTTTGTTAGCCCAGTTCTGTCTGCTTACATTAAGAAGTGAACACCACATACATACATATAAAGTTGCAGTGCATTTTCCTGGGAGTTGAATTTGCTGTTCAAAATTGTTTCTCTATTTTCTTCTACATGCTTGAGAAATGTCTTCGTGTAACTACTACATTTAGTGACACTCTGTAGATATCTGATTGTTCATTTGCCATGACTTGAACCTGACCTTTGACTTGTTAACTCTTTGGCCTTATGATGTGTAGGATGCCATGTATGATGCTTTATGTAAGAATCAAGTTTAACATCTAGCAAAAATTAGCGAAGATCAGGTGAAAATATGAAGGACAATAGCTAGAAAATGGAATCCTTTGGGGTTGCTGTGTTTAATTTGCTGATTATGGCTTTAAAAGTCAAAAAAAGAAAACCAATCAAATCCTACTGAAACACTGTTCTAACAGCCAGTTTTAGCTAGGCTTGTACCTAAACTGAGCTGATGACTTACATTATTCATCACTCATCAGTATTTAAGACGTCCAAAATTTCTTAGGACAGAATTTTAAACGTTTTAGAGACCTTTTATCCTACTTATCACATGTTTGTTAAATGAGTGGCCAGTAACATTATATATGATTTCCTATGATCCATGGTTAGGTTATTGGGAACTGTCCAAACAACTTGAATATTTTTCCCTGTATGTTTGAGATATAGAAAGCAGAATGGATGTGTGAATGCTGTATGTTACTTACTTGGATGGTCCATGAAGGTTTTTGGTGGAAGGCATTATGTTAATTTTATTTTAGGAACATCAAGGCCATTGCTCACAAACAATCATATGTTTCATTTACCACAAGTACAGACACTCACACTTATTAATACTCAAATTTCTAGAACACTTATTAATACTCAAATTTCTAGACTTTTCCCCCCTAATTTACACCTTTCCAATAAATTCTTCTGGATCTCTTCCTTCCCAGGGTTCGATTTCATTATGGCCATCCAGATGTCTTTGATAGACTTTTCCACTTAACCAGGGGTGGTGTGAGCAAAGCATCCAAGATCATCAATCTGAGTGAGGATATATTTGCAGGCATGTAACCTAACTCTTGATAAGTTCCTCTCTGTTAGTACTTGGAATTTTGACATGTTATATGGCTTTTGTATGACAGGTTTCAATTCAACACTTCGTGAAGGCAATGTCACACATCATGAATATATGCAAGTTGGTAAGGGGAGAGATGTGGGTCTTAACCAGATCTCACTTTTTGAAGCAAAAATAGCAAATGGAAATGGGGAGCAGACACTGAGTCGTGATATCTACAGGCTTGGGCATCGTTTTGATTTCTTTAGAATGTTGTCATGTTACTTTACCACTGTGGGGTTCTATGTCAATAATCTGGTATGACAAGCAGGCTTCTTCCCATTTCATGTATCTTATTAACCCATGCCAATAATTTGAACTTTGTGGTTTTTTGCTTTGCAGGTGACAGTCCTGACAGTATATGTATTTCTCTATGGTCGCCTTTATCTTGTTCTTAGTGGGCTTGATGAAGCGCTGGCCACTGGGAAGAAGTTCATTCACAATGAGCCTCTCCAAGTTGCTCTTGCCTCCCAGTCTTTTGTGCAACTTGGTTTCCTGATGGCTCTTCCTATGATGATGGAAATTGGTCTAGAAAGAGGATTCCGTAATGCACTAAGTGATTTCGTGCTGATGCAATTACAATTGGCTTCTGTCTTCTTTACATTTTCTCTTGGGACAAAGACACACTATTATGGAAGGACGTTGCTCCATGGAGGTGCAGAGTATAGAGCCACGGGTCGTGGATTTGTGGTCTTTCATGCCAAATTTGCTGACAATTATAGGTTTTATTCTCGCAGTCATTTTGTTAAAGGCATTGAACTGATGATTTTGCTCATTGTATATGAAATCTTTGGTCAATCATACAGAGGGGCAATTGCATACATCTTCATAACTGTTTCTATGTGGTTTATGGTGGGCACATGGCTTTTTGCCCCTTTCCTTTTCAATCCTTCAGGCTTTGAGTGGCAAAAAATTGTTGATGACTGGACTGATTGGAACAAGTGGATTACCAACCGTGGGGGGATTGGTGTGCCACCAGAGAAAAGCTGGGAATCTTGGTGGGAGAAAGAACAAGAACATCTTAAGTATACAGGGAAGCGTGGGACCATTTTTGAGATAGCACTTGCATTGCGCTTTTTTATATACCAATATGGGCTTGTCTATCACTTGAATATAACAAAGCATACCCGAAGTGTGCTGGTATTTCTCAGTTACTTTAAGATATGATGATGAATTTATTGTTGGACTTGCAGTGACCATTTCTATTAACATTGAAATGTCTTGCTTGGCTTCCAGGTTTATGGTGTTTCATGGCTCGTGATCTTGGTGATATTGCTTGTCATGAAGGTATGTCAACATTCCTTTAGTTGTCAAGACAAACCATTTGAAAGCTGCAGGCACAGATGTTCATATAAATCAGCTAATCCCACAGAAATAAGTATTCATGATGTGTTTGATTCAGCTCTAGTTTGGTTTTCTAGTAACGAGTGTGAAGATTGGAAGTCTCTGAATATCAAAGTTATCTTCCTGATAAGTGTAATTTTTAGGTGGTTGGGTCGAGCATCAAAGACTGACTTTTGGCTCTACCAATCTCATTTACAAATCGTTAATGGTATTTAAGATAACCATTTGATTCAAGTTCTTAAGAGGGTATTAAACAAAAATGGCCTGCCTTGTCATCTATCAAAATTGTTGAACTGAACAATGCTTGATTTTGAACTGACTTTTGGTGTCTAGGCTCCTAGCTCATTCCACATTGTCTATCTAGATTACTGAACTCAAAGAGTGCTCAGTGCCTGATTGGACTTATTTTTGGTGACAAGGCTATCTTTCCAACCAAAAGATTTGTGCTTTGATCTGTCTCAATGACATTTTTGCTGCATTAATTCTAATAATGACTGATGAGTACTGGGATTTTGCACATTTTTTTTCTAGTCCTGCACCTATAACAATTCACTCTATGGACTGGTTTGGCAATTCCTTTAGAATCATCCAGCAAGTAGATTGCACAATGTTGGTATACCATTTTTAATGTTCTATTTTTAAGATGTAATAACAGAGGTTAAATTTAGCATAACAAGTGTCATTTTTATTCATATTAGATAGCACTTGATAATTATGCTCACTTACTCTTGGTGCCCCCTTTTTGGTTCCATTATTGTTTCCCAGACGGTATCCATGGGGAGGCGGAGATTCAGTGCAGATTTTCAGCTTGTTTTCCGGCTGATAAAGGGTCTTATCTTTGTAACGTTTGTTTCTATTCTGATCATATTAATTGTCATCCCACACATGACACTGCAAGACATTTTTGTTTGCATCCTTGCGTTCATGCCAACCGGATGGGGACTTCTTCTGGTTAGTAGATCGATCGAACTTGCACCCATTTCAATATGACTTAATTTTAGTTGTTGTTTTGTTTTGGCTTAAGCTTGAAATGACTTAATTTTAGTTGCTGTTTTCTTTTGGCTTAAGCCTTGTTACATCTAAGTTTGTCCATGGCTATCTTCAGATTGCACAAGCTTGTAAGCCTGTTGTTCGTAAGTTTGGATTATGGGGATCAGTCAAGGCCCTTGCACGAGGCTACGAAATTATCATGGGCCTTCTTCTGTTTACCCCAATTGCTGCCTTGGCCTGGTTCCCATTTGTTTCTGAGTTCCAAACACGGATGTTATTCAATCAAGCCTTCAGCAGAGGTTTGCAGATTTCTCGTATTCTCGGTGGCCAGAGGAAAGATCGGGCGAATCGCAACAAGGACTAGATCACTCCTGCTGCTGTCCTTCCTATTCCTGTTGTAATCCGCAAGATATTGTTCTATCCATGTAAATTAATCTAAATGCCACTGTAAATGCAGGTTGTCTATTGTGTATTGTTAATGAGATGATCCAAGTCTCTGGACGGTATGGCACTGGCTGATTTCAATTCTGGCTTCTACACCAGATTTTTATTTTATTTTTTTTGGTTAGGGATTTATGATATAAATTTGTATTCTGTCTGCAACCCTCTTCTTTCTGTAGTTCAGCCACACAATTTGCCGTCGATTTTTTGAATGCCTTGATTTACTGCCTCTTCGTGATTCCTCAGGATGCTAGTTCAATCTATCAATTTGGTGCAAATGCTATCAATTTGGTAAATTTGTATAATTTATTTGTCAGATTCTATCAATAAAATTTGTGGCACGTACAAAAATCTTGGTATGTTCCCCTCGATTTCATAACTAATATAAAAAGATGAGTTTAGCACCAACCTTGATGCAAGTTTACGGTAATGAGAAGCATATTTGTTGTATTGCAATAATTTCCGATGCTTGTCAATAATTTAAAAACATGTTTTCATTCATTTTAATATATTTTGTTCAACTTTTTTTTTTCTTTATATTTTTGTTTTAATTATTTAAATGAATAACAGCTTTCACGATCCCTCCAGGATAAATCTAAGTTGATTATCTAAACTACTTTTTTTAGATTTTTGTTCAATTATTCTCTCTTGTAATTTTATAAAGTGACACCTAATTTGTTGATAAATAGAATAATTTTGAGCATCTTTATTCTTGTAGTTAATTTTTAAGATTTCATTAGATAACTGAGTAATTATTATTATTATTTTTGCAGACAAAAAAATAATCTCTTTACTTTCTTTTGCACGAAAAGGACCTATCTATAATTTGACTTTTTAATGAAGATTTCTTTAGTAGATTTGTCATTTAATAATTTTTAGAATAATATTTTTTCTATTTTTATCTTTTATAAATATATTATTAGGTTGATTTTTAATGTATTTAATTTATACGACGTCTTTATCTTAATCCATTTCACAGAATATATTTCATATAATTTATTTTATATTTAATTTTACTTTCTTATATTTGTTTTAGTTTTCTTTTATCTTGTAAAATTCTTGCCGTTGTGCTTTTTTTTTTGTTTTTTTCGGGGCTGCTATTTAAGCGAATTTATTTTGTTTTAAGTACCTCATTGTTCCATCACGTCTTTCATTAACTTTTAAAGGCGGTCGGCCATGTTGCTTTATGATGCATGGAGACAAACTTTTGATTGCAGTCGTGTTGCATCCCATGTATTGAGACAAATACGAGCGCCCTAGAGAGTTTTAGCCCAGAAATTTTGGCCTTTGTTAACCCTGTGCAATTATATTCTACAAAAGTCACCTAAGCTACTTTGTAATGGATTTGGCTCCTGAGTTCTGCACGGTTGAATTTAGGGATGTCAAATGGACGGAATGGGGGGAGAGAGAGAAAGAGAGCATACATCAAAACTTTTTAATAAGCCTGAATGGTTCGCCAGGATGGAAACAATACTGCCTCAGTTCTTGTGACCGAAAAAATGATCACCATGAAACAATTGCTTCAGCCAAGTTTATGCTGGATGCTGTAGACTGTTTCTTGGAGAGTACTGATTTTTGGCTGCCTTTTGCTTTCTTGTGTCAAATGGACAATACCGTCAGCCAAAGGTTATTCTGGAAGTTGCGGTTCAATGGTATGAATAATTTGTAGCACAATCGATCCAATAGTTACAGTCATATTCATGAACAACATGGATTTTAAAGGTACAAGATTTTATTCCGTTATTTTTTGTTTTTTGGGAAGCGATTAAAGGTATGCGATTTTGAACTGAAGAGATAGAAGATTCAAGTTGACTTAATGATAAACTTGAGCCAATATTTAGTTTCTAAGAAATCATGTGTAAGTAGATAAAAAATATATCGCCATTTTGCTTTTTTTGCCCCCTTTTCCTTTTAAATTCTTTAGATTCCAAGCAATACTTTGGTGGCTTAGAAGTCAACACTGTCGATGGTGAGTAAGAGGAAAAGCATAAGTTTTTTTTTTTTTTTTTTTTTTTTTGTCGTAGTCGAACGAAGATTTTTTTTTTTAAATAACTAAATCATGAATCATACTTTTCTGAAATAAGCATATCAATGATCAGTGTTGACGAGCAACTGCTTTTAATAGTAGCTGGTTGACACTTCCTACATGAAAGTTGAGCAAAAAATAAATAAATAAATAAAATAAAATATGGATTGGATATTAGTGCATCCATTTTCATTGTTTGGTTTGATGAATATAGATATTAATTAGGTATAAAAATTTATATTTATATTTATTATAGATGGATATGATATAAATCAAGTATTAACCAAATGGATATAAATGTAGATATTAATATTAATTGGGTAATTAAAGTTTATGATTTTCAAATCAAAGATATTACCAAGTAGATAGTAAATTAAGTTAATACCATAATAGTATGGCTGCTTATTTTTCTTAAACTTTATGAATGTTATATAAGGTTAATAGCATTAAAAGTAGAACAGAATTTTTGGATATAGATAGTGTTGGTAGCCATGAGAAGCGAAGAGGACGTACCTCGTTCTTGGCCGTGAAAGCGGCGGATCGTCGGGACGATGGAGGCTACCTGAGTCTCCGATTTGTCCACAACCCTAGGCCGCGATGCCGGAGAGGAAGAAGGTCGGAGGTTTTTTAACCGAGTGGGCAGAGAAGCGCAGGCTTTCCCTTGTTCCCATTCTCTTCCTCTATTCTTACGAACAGAAGTTCCACCACTTTGCCTTCCCATCATTTCACAGACAAGCCCTGGTCACGTGGGGAGGCCTGGGTGGATGCATGACCTAGCACCTAGTGCCAAGTCAGCCAACAGATAGGATAATTGTTTGTCCAAGTCTACATATATTTTTTTTTGATAAATATAGATATTAAATATATGCTCAGATTTGCAAACATATCTTGATAGATTTGAATATCAAAATAGATATTGATGAATAATATCTAATCCACTTTCACCCTATTTTAAAAGAATATTTTTTATAAAAATAAATACATTCTTCTCCACATCTGCAAAAGCTAAGCGATTTGATATCAATGGAAAGCCATCTAAGATCAAATAGTTGATCTCACACCTTGTAGAAACCCCTCTTTCTTCTCTTTTACCACAACCACTCTAATTCAGAAAAACCCTTCCTTCTTTCCAAAATGAAATTCTCATAGTCCTAATATATATTTGTTTGGAGTACTTTTCAAGCAGTTAAAAAATTATTGATTGTTTTGATTAGCTGGCTTGGAATAAGTGGATTTAAGTCTTGATAAACAAATTCAATTCTTTTTGCATTGAATTTAATTACATATAAATTATATCTTTTTTCCAATATATTTCTTCATTATAATTGGTTTAGAATTTAAGAAGTTGGGCCCTTGAGTTCTAAAATTAATTTAAGAAGTTCTCGTTAAAATAATCATATCTCATGTATTATACAGCTTATATATTAGTATTTCATCTTTTAATGATGTTTAATGGGCTTTAAATGTTTCATTGCATTTTATAGCGCAGATACTTTTGTATTACTTCCATACCTATGGCTTTTGCATTTCTTTTTGGTTTTATATTGATTTCAGATTTAAGAGAAATTGTGCAATGTATAATTTTATACTTATTTATTTTATCGGGTATATGGAGTAGATCTTGAAGGCACTAGATGATGCCAAGAGCGAACGTCGCAGCAAGAAAACGGAAATGGACCGATAGACTCATGCTTTTAATTAAAAGGGATGGAAAAAAAAAAAAAAAATTCTCATGGTGAGTGAATGTTTGAGAACTTTCCCAAACTTTGCATCAAAATGCAACCTCTCAGATGGGGTGTGTGCAGTATAGACTCATGCTTTTAATTAAAAGGGATGGAAAAAAAAAAAAAAAAAATTCTCATGGTGAGTGAATGTTTGAGAACTTTCCCAAACTTTGCATCAAAATGCAACCTCTCAGATGGGGTGTTTGTGCAGTGGGATTGTTAAAAGTTGTTTTTTTCCAACTCAATTGGGATGGTAAAGCAGTTAGGCCTTTTACCTTTCTACATTCTTTCTTATATCTTGGCAAAAAATAATATATGAACTTGTAAGCCAATAAAATTAGTTCGACCATTTAAAGAGGTCTAATTACAAGTGTTGGTAACATAGCATTTTAAAATAAAAAATTCCTACCCTACTCTCTTGCAACCAAGTAGCTAGCCGTTTGGGTAGCTCCTATGTCATGGAAATTCAAATTTTCTACGAGCAACCAAGCAAGTGGGTGCACCTCAAGTCATCCCTTCTCTCGTGTGTGCTGTCAAACATTCTGCTGCCTAATTAGCTTTTTATGTCATGCTGTTCATGAGAAAAATCGCAGTCCAGCGAAGATTTATTTCCTTACAACTCGGCATATGTTTGTTTAAAGTTTTCTGTTGGTAGTCTGTTATGGTTTTTCCAAATTGTAAAAAAAGCTTGTCATTGAACTTAGGCAAACAAAAGAGCTGTTTTGAATGAATATTCTTCTACGAATTTCTGATAGAATTATTTCAGAGAACCTTAATTGACATCAATTTTAAGAATAAAAGATTTATGATAGAAGAAGCTTTAATATTTGATTTTAAAGAATCTTTGAGTCGCACAAACAATCTATAATAGAATAGCATTTAAATGAATTGAAAATTTTAAATATGGCATTTGTGTTCATACAATAATCTAAGCAGCATACAAGAAAGAAAAAATAGCTTATAAACAAGAAGATTTACTTAATTTGAATTTTTAGATTACATTGGCTTGGATTTGAATTAAGTTGGAATTTTTTTTTTTTTTTTTTTTTGACATTCAAGGTGATGTAGAATAAGGTTGGATTAAAAAAACAAAATGCAGATCCAAATTAAAATTTAATGGGACCTAAATTTTTAAACCAAAAGGGCTTTATATGTTTTTAAATATAAATCAGATTGAAACTAATTGAATAAGATTCAATTATTGAACATAACTCACTACATATAATTGTAAACCCTTTTCCAGGCTAAGGCAACCATCCTTGCACAAAGGGCATTTTGGTAGTACTACCAAATTTCAATGCCATCCTATATTCTCCGAAATGCCCTGCCAGTTATTTTGGTAATTTCGTAGTTTTCTAAAAATCTAAGGGCAATTAATCTTCTCCTGTTCAAACCGACCATAAATCCGAGTTCCAATCCGACTCGCAAACAAAAACTCGAACAAATTCCTATGCGAATCAAGACAGCACGCCTACCCTAAATCTCAACCCTCCATTTCCCACCGTTCAAATCTAGCCGTCTGTTCCCTTATCCCCTCTATAAAAATCCAACCCATCCCTTCTCGCTGGTAAACCGCCCCCATTTCTCTCTCTCTCTCTCTCTCTCGCTCTCGCTCTCGAAACGAAGAAATAATAATTAAGGAGAAAAAAAGATTAAACGAAAGGGCCAATGGAATCCCCTTCCTCGTTTTGAAAATCTCTCTGGCCCTCGATTTCGATTTAGGGTTAGGGTTTGGGGATCGCGGTTTAGGGTTACTGTTTCCGCAACGGCTAATCCCTAGATCTAACTGGAAGTAGGGTGAGGGTTTCTTTGATACCTGATCGTGATTCGGGTTTGGAGGGGTGAATCGATGATGAACGATCCGTCGCACATGATGAACCGGAACTTCGGGATCTGGCCGCCTCCTGCGGCGGTGGACGATCAGATGGGGTTCCAGCATCCTCGCCCCGTCTTCGCCGTCGGCGGCGCTGGGGGAGCCAAGCCCGGGAGGATGAATTGGAAGGCCAAGAAGGCTGCCGATAAGCGGAAGGTCGCCGCCGCCGCCGCCGCCGCCCCTGGCGGCGGTTGTGGCGCCGGCTGTGGTGGATCGGTGTACAAGCCTCCGACGCTCAAGGAGCTCCAGTTCCAGAACCGCGTCAAGGCGCGGAGGTTCTACCCCAAGAAGAAGTTCACCCGATTCGCCCCATTTGCTCCCCGGAACACGACGTCCTACATCATCCGGGCCAAGAAGTCCGGCGGGATCGCGTCGCTGGTGTCGCCGTGCCCGGTGACGCCGGCGATCCTCCCGACGCCCAAGCTCTCGCCCTCCCGGGAGGGCCTGGTGGACATGGCTAAGGAGAAGTGGGGCGTCGACGGGTACGGCTCCATGAAGGGCCTCATCCGCCTCCGCTCACCGAACGGCTACGAGATCCGGCTTGCTGGCGCCGGCGAGGAGGACGACATGGACGACGTGTCGAGCGAGAGCGACGTCGAGGAGCACCTAGAGGTGGAGCGGCGGCTGGACCACGACCTCAGCCGGTTTGAGATGGTGTACCCCGGTGAGGAGCACGGCGTGCCGACGGCCTGTTCGCTCGAGAACCGGGTCGACGACCAGGACACCCATATAGCCCAGCTGGAGGAGGAGAATTTGACGCTGAAGGAGAGGCTTTTCTTGATGGAGAGCGAGATGGCGGACATGAGGAAGAGGCTTCAGCTGCTCGAGGCCCAGTGCTGGGTTCGGGAGGAGAATAACAACAACAACCACAACAACAACAACAACAACAACAACAACAACAACAACAACGATAGCAGCAATAACAATGAGAACATTGCTCATGAGGAGGAGGCGGTGGCATCGGCGTCCGAGAATATTGCTAACGACGACGAGGGCGGGGATGTTTGCTCGGAAAGGAGTGTTGCGGACTGCGAAGAGGGCGGCGGGGGCGGCGGCGATGGAGGCACTCCGATGAGGGAGTGAGGGAGTGAGTGGATAGAAGCGAAAGGCATGTGTAAATATTAGCTTTCTTCCTTCCCATGTGGAGTTCTTATCTTTGTTTTTAAAATTTGTTTTTCTTTCTTCCCATGTAGGAAATCTTTGAATCCTTCTTTTGGATCATATGAAAGGATGCGAAGGCAAAATTTAGACGATAGGCTGTATCGTTTTGAATGTTTCTACTATCTGTTTTCTTTTTTTGTTGGGCTTGGTTTTTCATCAACAGTTTTTGTGATAATCTTTGCGGATGCTAGCTAGCTAGCATGATTAATGGGTGGGGAAGCTTGTGATAGCGGGGGCATTCTGACATTGGGAAAGACGTATTAGATTCTTCTACAATTTAGGAGTTGATTAGTGTGATGAATCCCTGATACTACTACGCGTGTGGAACGCAGGGAGTTGGCGAAAGTTCCTGCTCTTCTATTTGCTTTCTTTATTCTTAATTGGCTCTAGGGTTCATCCGGGTTAGATGATCTATCGATGGCGGGCCTTTTTTTTCTTTTTCTTTTCTTTTCTTTTTTATCTTTAGAAAAGTCGCCGTTTGATTGTTGAACCGTTACGAGAGAAGGTGGCGGCGATGCATACCTCGCTCGTTTGACTCATTAATGGAGAGAAAGGTCGGTTTGTAGTGGCACGTGAGAAAAGAATAAATAGGTGAAGAAAGAAGGTTGTATGGTCTTATTATATTAAGGCCCTTTCTAGATTTTTCGGAGAAATTGCTTCGCTGCTCATTTTAGCATTTACTTTACTGGAGAATTGCTTCGGACAAAAGGCTTGGATTATTATTATTATTATTATTATTATTATCTTTTTCCATTAAGATTTGGAATATAGGATGCAATACTTTATCTCTCTCTCGAGGAATTCTGAAATCATGTGGCAACACGCATTCAAGATTTTGAATGGCAGATGTTTCAAGCCATTGCCACCTCTGAAACCCGAGAAATCAGAGACCTTCATTTTTGTTTTATACAATAATTTCAAGGAAAGCTATTCAAGTTTGAAAAGGATTATTAAAATAGAATAAATCTTGGCCAATGCCAAGCTGAAAACCAAGCTGCTGTCAAAGTTGAAATGAAGCTTTGCGGGTTAGCCATATAACTTATTCTTATGGTGTTCCTAACTTGATCGATTTGATGCTAATTTGAAGCTGCAAGTGTGTAAGCATCCCTCTTTTTAGGGCATGTTGATGGAGGTTAATCTGGGGGAGGGAAAGAAAGAGGAATAGCTTTATAAACTCTTGTTTAGTAAGAAGAGAAAAAGGAGGAGGGGAGGGGAACATGGGTTATCCATTTCCATTCATTTTTCTCTCAATAGGTTAGAATTCTTTACTCCTAATTTGAGGGTAAAGAGAGGAAGAAAAATGGCTTTATGATTTATGCCCCATCTTTTTAACTTTATCCCTATAAATTGGTTTAAATTTTTATGTTGTGATTTTATAAAAATAATTTCTCTTCCCTTTCTTTTCTCTTTTTATTCAAATAAAATGAATGTAAATTATCTTGTTTTCTCTTTTCTTCTTTTTCCAACAAAAAAAAAAAAATAATCCTTCCTCTCCATTCATTCTCCTCTCTTTCTTTTCTCATCCTTCCCTCTCTTTTCTACTTTTCTTATCTTTTCCTTCCTTTTTCTTCAAATATCCAAATAGACTACTTTTCTACTTTTCTTATCTTTTCCTTCTTTTTTCTTCAAATATCCAAATAGACCATTAAAAAAGATAATATATTTATGGTCCTCAAACTTTCAGTCAAAATTCATTTTGCTCTTTAGACTTCAATTTTTACTGCTTAATCCCTCGTATTAAATGAATATTGCATTTCTTACATCCTATTACATATTATCAATTAAAATTGACGAAGATGGATTAGTTGATGTATTACTATGTTTGCATGAGGGTAATATATCAGCTATTCTATTAATTTTAACTAGCTTTATATAAGGGGTTATCGAGAAATATAATATTTTTAAAATACAAAGGATTATATTATGGGAACTGAAAGTTTGAGGATTAAAATGAATTTTCATTGAAAATTTGAGGACCAAAAACAAATTTTAGCCATAAAGATGCTAGGAGGTTTGCTGAACCTTTGACAGTCGAGCTACATCTATTTAAGAGGGTTGGGTCAGGACAACTCAAGCCGTGCGTGCAGCAGCTCCCTCGTCGTAGGTAGAGCAAACCGGCAAACTTTAACAGCCTGTTTCTGACTGTTTGGTCTAGATGGTGATATGTAGTAAGGCAGTGTGTCAGTGTGTCATATACCATCCACACCTCACAGTTTCTGGTCAGAGTGGATTGAAGCACAGAGGAGGGGAAACTTTGGTGATAGGATTATGCAATGAGGAAAGCATCTTCATGGTAAAATATTTTCACAGTAAAAAAAAACTCATTATCCAGTATGCCTTTGTCCAAAGAGTACTCAAGTTTGAATATAGAAGGGGTTATAACTTATTGAGTCATCGGATTATCATGTGCCAAATGTCAGATGACATAAAAAAAACCAGCCTCCTCATGGCCCCTGACCCATGTCAGGACATATGTCTTCTGTTACAGTTAGGGGATTTTATTTAGCTCCCACACTTACAGTGAGTGCATTGCTGCAACAGCTACAGCCTAGGTTGTCCTAGGAACTCAAATTTATGGTGCGTAACCAACAGAAGTCTGTAGATGTAGAAGTAGTTTGATTTGAAAAGAAGCTGACTACAATCTGCAACAAAACTTTTTAGTCTTGAAAATTGGTGCCACTATAGTAGGGGATGCAGTAGCTCAAGAGGATCATAAAGCTTGGAAAAGATAAACATGATTTCTGAATCTCCTGTTGGTATAGATCCTGATGGCAGAAAAAAATGCATACCCTAGTTTGAGGGCTTAGCAAGAAATTTTCCAAGTGATTAAGCTTGGTTTGTATGCCTTCTAACCTAAAGGGCATGCTGTGTGTATATTTTGAAAGAGATATCAAGTGCTTACCCAAAATTTACCCAGTATATAGCTGATGTAGATGAAATACTCGTCAGCACGAGCTCTTATATACTTTTTTTTGTTTAAGTCCTGATGTTCTGGCCAAACTAAAAGTTTAAATCTATATCCAAGAGCTACATTCAATCCAATCTAACTCACAAACATCATGAACACATCTACAGTATCCTCTAATCTATATGGGCTATGACCTATGAACTAAGTTGGTTATGATACCATTTATCACAATTTAAGATCTCATGTAAGAAGATTAATTGAAATATATTATTTCTATTATATGATCTTGTATAAGTATTCAAGATTTATTTAATATATAATCAAATACTTTCTAGCATGTGCTTTCACAGAATATGCCATTGCAAAACTATCATCTTTACCCTGGCAGTAAATTGTTGACAAACCAACCACCAAAATTTCCATTCTCTTCACAAGTTAAAATCAAACAGATTGATTCTATGTAGAGGTTAGTTATGAATACAGAAAAGAATCAAAACTAAATCATAAGGAAAGACCACTGTGAAAAGATTCTGTCCAACCTGCTAACATATTTAGAAGCTGGTTAGATTGTCAAAGCAAACTGTTTTTTTCAGAATGAAGGAAAATGAATTTTAGCTTGAGAACTAGCTTGCTTGTTATAAGATTAGGCAAGTTCCAATGCAATATCTTTATCTTGAAACCTGGTGGAGATCTAACATTCTAAATTTTAATTACTGAAATGATAATCCCAATAAAACTAAAATATATGGTTTACTATGAACTTAAAATCACTAGCACAATGAGACCACCCCAAAAAATATATCAGGTAGATAAAATTAGCATTATAGTATGATGATCGATCTTAGTACTTTGCTCACCATTCTCAGTTGTCAAGAGATTTTATTGCTAAATTCAGTGCAAAATGGTAGCAAACAACCAATTCATTGAGGACAAGTTTCAGTGATATGTGGAGAAAAACCAATTGCCCACTGTTCCTTTTAGCCATAATTCAAGAGGTTCAAATCAAATCAAGAGAAAAGGAAGGTTAGGCAAACTTTACAAATGGAAAGAGTGATCAAACAGAATATAGACCCTTGTCTCATGTCTTCTCCCCTGAAAATTTTAAACCCAGACAAAACATTATAATTTAAAGCCAACTCCTTTGGACCAAAAGTATCTCAGAGAGACATGGACAAAAATTTTGTATGATAAGTGGAAATTAAGGGCCAGATCTTCTAAAAATGCAGACCTATTCTCTTTTTGCGTGAGAAACTACAGGGATCTAACTAAAAAATATCCACTTGTAGACCATTCCTGAATTGGAGGATGATAGTCCTTTCATATGGCCATCTTTCTTTGCAAAACTATTAAGTCAGACAAAAATTACAAGATTGAGATCATAATTCTTCTCCAGATTAGCTTTATGAGTTGGGATAACCAACTGGTACAGATCGAAGTTATCTTTACACCATAGAGCGCTCAAACTCTATCACTAAGCATGATGGAAAACCAAGTACTGTTTAAAGAGAAAATCAAACTCTGATTTGAAAATATCGAACAAGTCCAACATTGCTTACTAATACCTAAATTATTGCCCAATCTTTTTACTAAAGTTCCAGATGGTCAAACAGCCTTCGTTTTTTATTCTCAATTTCACAAACTTGCAGTGATATAGCTATGAAGTGAGATGAGAAAAGAAATATTATACAAAGTATTAGGAAAAAAATATATATACACATAAGAAGGTAGATTGCACGGGCATTGGTAATATTTGCCAAAATATACTTTTCAGGAAGGTTGTTATTTAAAAGGATTTGTAATGTGATGAAGTCTGATACAGAAGTGGGTCTAGAACTTGCAAAATCCATATTGACCATTTTTTTTTTTTTTCAAAGTAGAGATTATAAAGATTTAATTCAATTACTGCAGAGAATAAAAACAGAGTTATGTTTTTACCCAGAAATGCATATCACTCCAGCATGTCCAATTTTAGTCACTGTTTTGAGGGTGACATTTCAAAATTCCAGATGCCTCTCATCACAAACAGTTACAGCAATTTCAGGCATCTTACTAGGAAGTTGAAGCACAAGCATATCCAACCAATGACAAAACTTGCTCAGGTGGGGCTCTTATCATCATGTTAGGCTTCTCTTTCAGGGTCAAAATAATAAGCTTGAGGAAGGTAGGCTGTTTTTGTCTGGTAATTATAATTTTCACAGCATCTTATAATATTCCCGTGTAAGTGGAATCATCGTCAATAAAGAAGATAGTGGCATAATCAAGCAATGCAGTTTAGAAACGCAAGAGTTATCAGATTGGCAGACTGAATGTAAAATATCCATACCAAAGGCCTTTATATATCAGTACTTTGACAATGATCAAACAGCAATGGCCCCAGATGTACCGGCACTTAGCTGCTCTAAAGGTACCTTCATTTTTTTACGGTGAAAATATACTTTTGTTCCTCGAACTTTCACTTAGAATACCTTTTTATCTCTAAACTTTTTGTTGTTACAGCTTGGCTCCTTATGATCTAAGAGTGTTGCATTAACGTTCCATTACATAAGATCGGTTAAAATTAATAAAATAAGTGACTTGTCGTTCTAACACAAATACAAAAACTATCACTTATTTTACATAATAAATTACCGATAGCTTAAATGATAGTCCACATGCTCACATTAGGATGACATGTCAATTATTCTGTTAATTTTAACTGATTCATGTAATAAACATTAGGATGTAATATTTTTAAAACATAAGAAATTAAATTTTAATAACTGAAAGATTGAGGACCAAATGTATTTTGAGTAAAAGTTTGAAGACCATATGCATATTTTAGGCCCCCCTTTTTTTTATTTGTGAAGTGGCTCTAGTTATGCTTAGGAGTACAAATAGACACCAAAATCAAATCTCAAAAGATTCATATACCATTAGCGTCCTTATAAAGAAACCTTCATTTACATTTTAGCATCCATTGACTATTATATAATATTATTATCTTTTAAAAAATCATAAAGTCTATAATAAAGGAGAAAAAGGTTAAATTGATAATCAGCGGGCTAATTTATAAGGTCTAGTTCCTATTGACTAACTAAATAATACTCAATTCACCATACAAATTCTTTTTAATTTCTATTCTTCTTGTTTTTTAATAACCGTATGCATTGAAAAGATAACTATGTATGTATTTATTTTTATTATGTATAATAAAAAAATTATTATGTACAATGTGAAAATAACTATATAATAAGAGTGGAATTGTGCATTAGAGAAACTTTATAAAAGAATAGATCTTATGATTTTAGTGGAAGATTTTGTCAAGGCATGGTTAACGAAAGAACTACTTCGATAACTTCCTCCAAAAAATTATGAGCAGAAAAATTGATGAATCAAAAGCTTTTGAATGTCAATTTACTTTTCATCCAGTGGCACATGCATACCAACTAAGATATGCACCTAAAAGCGCATACAGTGCTATGAATACCCATGACAACAACAATTGATACCGACAATAGCCAAAGATCTGGATTTACTCATATAACAACACCAATTTAACCACAGTCATTCACTTACCCACATAGAGAAGCAGCTCCAGATCTTGCTGATTTAACATTTTTACAGTCATATTCGATTTCAGCATTTTCTTACAAAGAAATTATTCACAACTATGGATAGAATCCTTAACCATTCATTTCACTTTTAAAACAGAAAGATAGGGGGAAGTATATCTGAAATGAAAAGAATCAAAGAAAAATATAGCTGATTGTGTTGCAGCATTGAGTTGACCATTGATAGGCATTAGTTGACTTGCTATGGTATGTTATTTAAACACCTGTTCTCTTGATTGTTGCAATCCTGTCTATTTTATATTTGTTTGTACTCTTTAATTCGCTCTGAATCAAGAGATCGTGCCTCTGAGATAATTTTTTACCCATATAAATTTAATGTGCTGTACTGTTTTCATTTTTTTTATTCTTTATTATTAGTTCTGCTGCACTCAGTTTATAACACTCCATGGCCATAGCTTGGATTAATGACTGCCCCATCGCTACTCCATGGCATCTGGCGTGTTAAGACTCTCTTCTTGCCCTCCAAGCTTCTCATATTTGCAAGAGAAGGAGCTTGGTTGGCAGATATGAGAGCCAGAGTTCAACATTGAGTATGATGATAACAGTTTATCCATCGTTACTTCACACGTCACATCATATAAAAAATTTCATTTGAAAATGGAGATGAGGAGGGATGGCTTAGTGGACCGAGGTGACGGATTGCTAATCGATTTTTTATTATTATTATTATTACTTAAGACATTTGAATTCGAAGTGAAGGTGGGGATGGATTACTTGAACGACGGACCGGCGGCTTCAGTTCTACATTTTTATTATCATTTGAGACTTTTGAATTCACAGTGATAACTTTTTGATTTTGGAGCGAAGATGGCGATGGATGACGATGAGGCTCATTTTCACGGTCACAATTTCTTGTATCTCAATTTCATCAGGTAAAAGAAAGATTATTAGAATCTCTTTCTTAATTGTTGCTCGTCTTTTATTATTATTATTAATTTACGCAAGAACGTTTCTTTTCTATAGAACTTTCATCGCATGGTTTTGAAAAATTTAGAGAGTTGTAAGACAGACGTGATGGGAAATTATTCGGATATTGACTGCATCAAACCTACATTATCAATTAGCACGAAGGAATTTTGATATCTTCATTTTATCATAAGTAATTATATAGAATAGGAAAAATTATAAGAGAAATAATTTAAAAAAATAAAAAAGTTTGAAAATATGTTTTTTTTATTTCTCATATTTATAATTACAGTATTGATCTTGAACGAAAAGAGAAATAAAAGAAGATCAATTTTATATAAATGAATTGTTTAAGAGAAAGCAATACGCAATCTGTATACATTTTTTAAAAAACTTTCACTGGATTTAAACAATCAATATTCCCCAAATCCTGATGTTTGCTGACGATATGCTGACCAAGCCATTGAGAATGCCTAAAACATGGCTTGCAGCAACGTTATGACAAGTTCCAAGTTACCTAATCACGAACCCAACCTACTCTTCCCCGATGGGTCCCCCTTCCATCCGACGGACTTGGCGATCCGAATCCCTCAAATGAACGGCGCTCGATCCGTTCGCCAGCCCGTCTCCATCCCTCGCCGAGCCATCGAGGCCCCGTCCAAGCCACCGACCTGATTGGCGATGTGTTGGAAGCGCAACCTCAACCACCCTCCTCTCCGGACTCCTACTGCTATTAAGCCCTCTAATTAATTCATACCCTAATCATGCTCAGATCCCTCCACCTCGTTCTTGGGTTTGGGATCGTCTCTCCGTCCCTCCTCGAATGCAAGCCTCGTAGCGGCCCCGCCCTCCTCTCGATCGCCGTCCTCTCCAAACCCCGAGGCCTCTGCTCTCCTCACGCCGCGCTGCTCCCCACCTCTCCGTCTCGATCCGGCGGCTATTTCAGGGCCCTACGGATGTCTTCCGGTGCCTCGGAGACGAGCGCCGACGCCGATGCGGCCTCCGGCCCTTCGGTGCCGCCACCCGTGGTGAGTCCTGCGGGCTCTGCTCTTGTCATGGATCGAAAGGGTTTAATCTTTGATCTTTTGTTATGTTTTCTTGTTTTATTTTCGCTCTTTTGCGAATCGAAGTTAGGCTTCAAGGAATCGGGGAGACAGGTCTTGAGTTTTTTCTTTGATGTTTTGAAGAGGGATTGGTAGGATTCTAGTTGTGAGGAATCTGGATTTTTTGATTATTGATTAGTCAATAATCGATGGATAAAATAGTTTGATGAATGAGATTTGGTAGTCGCCTGCAAATTTACCCGTTAATCAGTCGGATTGTGTGGTATTTTGGACGTTGCTGGTTTCTTGTCTGGTTTTGTGATTGTTATTGTAGTTCATTCTGTGAAGATCTTTGCTTAAGTTTGGGACTTCTTGCTTTATACTATGAAGGAAGAAGGAGAAAAGGAATTAGGTTTTTTGGTCGAATTAACGGGGAATTTTGTTTCTATTGTCGTTGCTGAATTTTGAATTTTATATGCTTTGAGCTGTGTTGTCTGGATTTAATCTCCTGGCCAGATTTCTTATTTTTGTATAATCTAATAATTATAGGCACTTGAGCCCCAAGTAAGCTTCTGTCAAGCTTGTGGGAACCCAACCAAGGACGTTATACCGGATGGGGAAGAAAAGATCAGAGCAGTTTGCACTGTCTGTGGGAGAATCCACTACGAAAACCCAAAGATGGTATGACTTGTTAGCTTCAGGCTTTTGGCATATGCTGCTGCTGTTTCTTTTGTGAGCCTCAGAAAGGAAAAAAAATTCTTATATCATGCAATTTTGTGGTATTGTAACTGTGAGTAATACTGCAAGTGCTAGTCATATTTGAGTGGCGTGGTTGCCATTTGTTAGAGTCATATTTGAAATGCAAATTATGAATTGCTGGAAATTTTTTTTAACAGGTTTTCTTGATTTAATCCACAACATCCTATCGATGGCATTCTTTATTTATCGATCTTCTGTATCAACCATGATATGGTCTATTATAGGGGAGTGTGGTCTATGGCTTTTGGTGGTCTGACTCTAATCCAGTACTGAACATTGAGGTGGTTCTGAAATAAAAGACATGGTCTCATTGACTCCTGTGTACCTTATCTTTTGTTTCATTGATCTTCAACTTAGGGCCTTGTAATAATTATTATCACAAAACAATTCTTGTTCTTATTTATAGAAAAATCCTTTCATTCCCACGTTTATCCTTTTTTCCTTAAAAATATTCTATTATAAAAAACAAAGTTGTGAAACTATTCTTTGAATTATGTCTCCATATAAACATTTATTTCTGCATATTTTATCTAGTATCATATGGGCATTAATATGGTATAGCACTACATGCAAGAAGTAAGGGACAAGTTCAAGTTATTCTGCATGTGGTGGAGAGTTCTACATTCTGTTTTCAGTGGGACTAAGGTGGGGTTTGTCAGGCCCCTGCTGCATCAACTTTAATTTTCCATAAAATATATGAACTTATGCTGGTCAAGATTCCATAAAATGTAAGGTTCAAACATGTGTCTTTAGCAAAGATATGCTTTTATGTATACATCTAATCTTATATGTCAGACTTGTAGATAGTAGATGCATGTAAAATCTATACGCCCTCCTTCTGAACATAAGCTAATGTGCCCCCATCCAGATATATATAATGCTCAAGGCTGGATCTTACCTAGCAATCGTCAAGCCTGTTATGGTGGTGCAACTTGCTTCTTAAACACGATAGTAAAACCCATATTTTGCCTACGATACTACTTCGTACTCTGAAATATTGGGAAAGAGACCGGGGCTCCATATCCCAGCTGGTTCAGGGCACATGAATGAAAACAGTTACCTATTTAGTAAGCTTAGAATTTGGTATCAAGTCAACGCAATCATCCAATGTAGATACTATGTTATGAGAAGATAGGATTAAGAATAACCATTATGACCATCAAATCTCTTCTCTTCAATTTGGTTTATGAAATAGAGTAATATTGATCATAGGCAAAAGTCATCATTTTTCAAATTACTTTTATGTTCACTCTGGGCCTCTGGGGATCAATATTGCAGGTTGTTGGTTGCTTAGTGGAGCATAATGACAAGGTTTTGCTGTGCAAACGCAGAATTGAGCCATCTTATGGACTTTGGTGCTTATCCTATCCTCTTCTCTTCACCTTTAGTTGTTTGGATACTTGGTTTCTTTTTATCTTGTTTTGTTTTTGATCATGATGATTGAAATCTAATGAACCAAGCAGTTGATTTTGCATGGCCTTGGTTCTCTTTATGTGATTATAGGTTGCGATTGTCGGTTTCATCTAAATTTGTTTCCCTTGCTTGAATTGATGTGTATCTATTCTATAAACTGAGAAAAATATAAACCTGTAGATTATTAAAATTTAAAAATTGGGAGGATGCATATATACATGAATATAAATGTACTGATTTTTATTCATGTTATGAATGAGTCAGCAAGTCCAGTATATTATGGTAAGTTCGGTGATGTTGTAATAGTGCATGGACTAGATGTGGTGCATAAATATTCATATATCAAGCATTATGAATATCAAGGTTCAGTGACCTGGTTAGTCCACCCAAAACCTCAGGTCTCTCTAGACTGGATTTTTAAAATATCACTAGGATGGGCTGAGTTGATTGCATCGTGATACTTGAGACAATCTAGCTTCCATGAAAACTCTCTTTATTATTTGGTTTTTATTATTTTTTTTCTATTTACTCTTGTTGTTAATGGTTGTTCAGGCCTGTATGTACCATCTCGGTACCAGACTGACCTGACCCTAGAGTACAGCATGCCCCAATATTGTTCAGGCTTGAAGTTGCATGTGTAATCAATGATGCAGCTTTATATACCATCTATGATATGTGAGTGATTTGCTTAGGAGACAACTTTTCCTAGGGCAAAGCAATTGTACCCTTATGGTCCCAAGTTGTTCTAGTGTTCTCACTTGTTCTACTACAAATTAAACCCCAACAAAGTTAGTGCAAGAAATATTTCTTTTCTAGTTGGTACAGTGTGTTCTTATTTCCTGGTAGGGTGTTGCTTCCTGCAGCTTAAGGTATCTCAGAATGAAACCTGATTAGGAGATTATGTACAAGCCAAACTGACACCCATTAACCATTGTCCAATGCTGCTCTCTGCACAACAAGGTGATCAAGAGAGTTGTCAGCTTTTGTGTATTCTTCATTAGAATGAACTAGTCAATGTCTTTGGCCTAAAGCTTCTAAGTTATCAACTTGATGCTATATTTCTGAGAGCTATTCATGATATTCATCCACTAGTTAGATAAGAGTGTAGAGACTATTATTTATATTGGATAGATGTTATATTGGTCCAAATGGTAATTAAACCATTGTGTAATTCAAGAATCTGATTTCTGATTGTTCTTTTTATGTACTTTAATGGAACTAAGGGGTCTTTTTACATTTTTAAAATAAAGTACATTTTCAGTGATACTTTTCTTGTTCTCATCATTCCTTCTCTTTCTTCATCTCTTTTAATTTAAAACATAATTAGTACCCAAAAAAAAAAAAAAAAGCGATAGCAGCCTTTAAGCTGGACCCATTTGTAAAGGAGACATAACAGGATATATTTTGGGGGGTTCATCCTTTTATAATAACTTGTCTCACCACCTTCTTAGAGAAGCATTTTAGAGTGCAACAGTTAAGGCTAGCATGGAACAGTGAGTAGATGAGATAGAGGCTGTGTGCATCAAGCTATTTTATGAATGAGGAATTGATCCTAAATGATTTGGTGCCCATGTTTATGAAGGTATATCTAGAATGATAAGATTGGGCTGATGTCTCCTGAATCACGACTTTAGAACTGATGAAGTGCTAAGTTGACTGGAGGTAGAAATGGTGATCCTTCCATGGAGCCCATTCACCTCTTTTTCTTCTCTTGTTTGGGTTTACAATCCTTGATGAAATGCGTATCCAGTCATTTGAGACCTTTTTTTTAAAACCTATTGAGAAGGTCGCTTACAGGGTGATAGGGTGTAGCAGTCACAACTAATGAGGGTGATTCAGTGTTGGGGCTCACTTACAGCTCAATTGGTGCTATATTATTTGAATGGCTCCTAATCTAATGAAATGAGATTGAATTACATGTGGAAGGTAGCTTTAGAAGGGAATGTTATCAGTTCTACAGAGGATGTTGTGCTATTTTGCTTCGTAAGTTGACTTGTATGAATCTTTATGTCATGGTGGCAATTAGATTACCTTGGTAATTAGAATATTATGAAAGAATGGGTGAGAAAGTTAACTTTTTCTGTTTGTTGCATCTCTCCTATTATTGTGTCCGCTTTGAGGAAGGTGGCTCTTGCTTGGGGCATCTAACAGCACCGGGTGCCTTTGGATAGATTACTAGACATGTTAAGAGACACAACTTACATGTATCATAGATCTCTAGCCGTTTGGTTCATAATAATCTACTTTGATGATCTAAGATTATTATGCAGATTATCATGTTTGGCAATTAGACATGGTAACCTGAGCGGTAATATTTGATTCTTGGTAATCTAAGATTGCCACAAATCATGATAATTCGATTCTCATTTAAAGGGTGGCTATCTGAGATTATCAAAATCTGGTCATCTTAAATTATACTCTTGACGTCCATATAAATATTTAATAATACTTAAATCTGATTATATATTTAATTTGCATTAGATAATATTTAAAATTTTAATCATATATTTTTAATTTAATATTAAACCTATAATATAATATTTTATATTAATATTAAATTTAAATTTAATATTAATATAATATTTAATATTTTAAATACTATTATATATTTATATAATAATATTTAGATATTAAATTTTAAATTATTAACATTTATGATCTTACATATTAAATTATTATATAATATATTACTAAATATTTATATATTATATGTTAATATATATTATATAATGGGATATTTAATAATATTATAATATATATTATATGAGGTAGACTTGGTTACATTCGAATTTCAAAGATGGAAAAAGTAAAGAAGGTAGGATGGCTTCGAGATTCATGTGGATCTAAGTGTGGGGGAGGTGATCGGATACTGTACTTGGCTACATTTGAATATAATCAAATCTACCTCATATAATATATATTAAATATTTATAATATTTAAATATATAATATTTTCTAAAATCAGTTTACAAAGAATTTTGATTTTTATCAGAATATTTCATATTCTAGTTAAAAAAAAGAGAGGTTCACTTAAAAGGTAAAAAGGATTTATAACAAAATTCAAAAACATGGTGAACTGATTACTGGATATTATTATTATGAGCCAAACACGATAATCTTTTATTCCCGAGAATTTGATTATTAAGTATTGCGAATCAAATGCCACCTAAAGGTAAATCTAGGGTAGAAGCTTTTGAAACATGCATTTCAAAATCAAATGTGCAAGTGTATGCACTAGCTTTCAGCCTTATGAAGGTTTTCAGTAACCCAAATAGGATCACCACAGCGATCTTATATCATTGATGATTGTTGTATCATGGTGATCTGATCTTTAGTGATTGAACATCATTATATTTGATATGATATATGCTAGTGATTAAAGATTTTCGGTGATCTAAGATCACCGCGTTTGATATACCATAAGAATCTCGGATTATTGATTATGAAATATCAAAATTACCTTATAAAATAACTATCCCTAATTTATTTTGTAAGTACCATGATAATTTATCATTATTTCATATTATATATGATAATAATTAAATAATATAATATAATATAATAGTATAATAATACCATATAATAATATTATTATATAATTTTATTATATTAAACTATATTATATTAATATAAAAATAATATCAAGCATTTTTTATGTGGATGAGGGGTATTTTGGTCCCTAAATTTCAAGTCAAGAACACTACTACATCAATGTATGTTGGATATTTGACCTCATGGATTGGTATGGGATCATTGGGTCGGATGGCGATTCTGAAGGTGGAACTCATTTAGACTCATTGCCACGTAGGATTCATTGAAGTGCAATCAAACATGACGATCCCATTACCTTCACCCAAATCACTAGTGATTCTGGATGAATCACTCCATTACAAACGCTCCTTATGTCTGCAAGTTAAATAAGTTAGGCCTGGTTGCTGGACAGCCAGGTATTGTAATGATGGTCTAGGAAGTAGGTTCTGGAAGATTCTAATAATTATGATGTATTGAACCGTACTTGTAAGGAGTTTGTAGAGTTGCACATAAAATCATCTGTCTATTGTGTTTGAATGTTTTCTTGTTTCCAAAGCCAAACATACCAAGTGTAGCTAGTGTTTGGATAAACAATACCATTTCTGAGTGCAAAGTTGATAAAAAGACTAGTGCACATCTCTATCAATATTTTTTGGCTGTAACTTTTACAAGTATGGGAAAACAATGATTCTCAATATGTCAATCCATGCATTAAATACCATTGATACATAAAATCTTGAACCTGAAAGTTAATATTTTCATTTTATTCAAAGTTCATTCAGGTTATATGTTTTTCAGTCCCTTTGAAGTATCATTATTATATGCATGGTTTCAAATCCTAACAGGTTGTCCCATGAGATATTGGGATGGATTACCATTTCAAGTGTTGGGACAAGATTGTCCTGCCCCAACATCCTAGTGGACGCGTTTTGAGATGTTTCCCATCTCAAGTGTTAGGATGGCGTCACATTTTATTCCATAAAAAGACTAGGACAGCTCCATCACACGATATTTAAGACCTTGGCAGTATGATTTGAAAGTTGTATACATGGTTGAATGTGCTCATTTGTGTAAAAGGGCCTTTTAGCAAGTTTGTTGGACAATCTCTTAAATTTTTCACGATTTATCTATTTGATAAGAACAGCATCATAATTGTATACTTATCATATATAATTAACTAATAGTTGCTAGTCAACAAACTATTTATGACAACCAAGATTCTGTTGCTAGCACCTCATGTTCCTTTTATGCTGAACAATTTTCTGTACTAGCCAAAATAAGACTTGTAATTATTCACCATTGCACAATTTTCTTTATTATTTTTTCTTTACTTTTTCTTCAATTGTTACCGTAATAGTGGTTTTTTTTTTTCAATTCAACAATCCATAGGCGCATTCCTAGGCTTCCTAGGGATTAATTGAGAGTTTGCCTAATTTGTGAGTCATCTTTTGCTCTTATTTCAGATTCTTATACATGTAGAATTATATTTAGTTTAATCTTAAATAAATTCATAGAAATGACTCTCTCGTGTGTTACATCACATATTTTTGAGTTTGAGCTTCTCTATTGTAACCAAAAAAAAGAAAAAAAATCATTGGACTGAAAAAGTATACAATTATCACCTGTCTGCAGGACCCTTCCTGCTGGTTATTTGGAAATTGGGGAGTCAGCTGCAGAAGGAGCAAGGAGGGAAACCTTAGAAGAAGCGTGTGCTGAAGTGGAAATACTTTCACCATTTGCTCAGTTAGATATTCCTCGCATTGGCCAAGTGAGATGACACAATTTTATTCGAAACCAATATTGGTTATATACAGTCACCATTTTCATGAAGCTTTTTGTGTTTTTCACTCTTATATGCAGTACAGAGTTACGTCATATTCCGAGCAAGACTAAAGACACCCCATTTTTCACCAGGCCCTGAGTCACTGGAATGTGCACTTTTTGCCTTGGATGATATACCATTTGATTCCCTAGCATTTTCATCAATCATTGTCACCTTAAAAATGGTATTCCCCTTCTCTTTCTTGACTAAGCATCTTTCCTTTTTTTTTGTTCTTTTTGTTCATCGGTCTGTCATGCTTTATGGTGGAATTGTAGGAATGGTTCGGTTTCTGTACTTTTTTATTGTGTATTTAGCCGCAAGTCTTTAGTTGGAAGGATATCATCAACAGGGGCCTTTTCCCCCCAAAGGCTGCCAGTTAACACCGTCCAGTGATATTTTTTTAGCACTTTTGATTCTTCCATTCTGTGATTGCAGTACATTGAAGACAAAAAGGCTGGAGACCTCAAGTTTCATTATTGCACCATAAATAAAAGGTGAACCATGATTCTTACATCACTTGCTTTTTCTGACCTTAGATAATACTTTAAATAGTCTGATTTACTATAAATGACTGCAAGGAGAAAGGGCTGACCAGCCACAACTCAAACCTGAACCTGTACCCATCCACATACTTGACACACATCGACACTGGAGGAAATTCTGCTAAATAATTTAGGTAAAAAGATATCTATGAGGTGATTAGTTAATAGGAACAAAGTCAGAAAATGATTTTGACCCCTGTGAAAATAGCATTGTGGTCTGCATCATGCTAGGAGGAATTTTGTCTGACAACATTTGCTTTTTCAGATCCTTATGTTATTATTAGCCTCATGGTACCCTTCCCTGCATGCAATGGTGCCTATTAATTTTTAATAAAATAAAGAATGCTTATTTACTTACACATGTTACTTGGTTCTTGCTGCAATTCAAGATTTGTATGAATTTTAAGTGGTTTTCGCTTTATGGAGAAGTGAGAGAACAAATTAGAGGTGCAGCCTCGACACTGCTTATATCCTTGTATTCAGTCAGTCAGTTTCTTTGCTTGACAGACCAGGTGCCAGCCCATCTGATCCCCATGGTTTTGATTTGGATTTCCATTTGCATTCATGAAGATGGTGCATTTGTTGCATTCCGAAACATGGTCATCAGGATGATGATTGGTGCTGGTAATTTGCTCAGCAGAAGATATCAATGTTGCTTCTAAATCAAGATTCAGATGGCTGGGCTGAAGCTTCTGTCATCATTGCCATCTGACCTGTGCCGACTACTTTCTTTCTATTACGTGGAAGCAGATGTTTTTAATTAGATGAGATCTGTTTCGAAATGTTTTTCATGTGCAGCAAATGGTGGTACTTTCTCTTTTACCTGTTCAGAGCATTTTAAATAAAGTGACATCGTTATTTTCATTTATGAATTTTTGGTATTAAATATATGCTAAATTCGTGCTGTGTCATGTCTGTCATGTCAGCAGAGCATGCTAGAGCTAGCATGCAAGCAACTTTGCATAAGGACCATGCAGACAAGATAATACAGATCACAATGCCTGCTAGAAATTTCTGTGTGACCTGCCATTTAGTGTGATTGACACATGCTTGAGTGAAAAGCGGATGGTTGGATGATCAGTTATGCATTTCACACGGAGATAAATATGGTAGGATGGTTTTGCATGAGCAGTCTGAACCCTAGATCAGCCATGTCCTACGCTGTGCGCCATGAATCATGACACGATATTTCTATGCTCTGTGTTTTGAACAGGTAAAGAGGGAGCAAATGACAACCCAGTTCTTTACTAAGTGCATGGCTTATATCATGACTTTGGGCATACAGGACGAACAGCTCGAATGGGGAGTATACGTAAGGCTCGAACTAATGGTTTCCAGCTCTGGGGATACAAGGGGATGATATTATTTACGTCCCCATTTTTATTTAATTCTAATGCATCAAATGTTAGGAATTGAGGAAGAAGTATGATAAACTTGGATAGGTTCTATTATCTGTTTCATACATTCAAAACACAATGAATGAATGAAATGATTTGCTGCAAAGTAGCATCATTGTCCCAGGTTATATCATACATGACAGTTTTCAAATAATTTTAACCATCTTGTCCAAGGTTCAACCTTTTACCTTGTTGTGTCAAATTTGTTGCTGAGAGATGTACGATTTCCATCTTTTGCAGCGCTCCCTAGATGGTCCGCGTGATCTCTCTTATGAGCAAATATTTTTATCGATGAATTCATAATGGCGAATATTGATTTTGGGCAGAACTGTGCAGGCAAAAATATTGTGAGAAAAAAAATGATAGATGAATTTTTATCAGGACAATATTAAATTCTAGGCTTACATGTGCACGTATTATCAAAAGAAACTCCGGCTGCATTTGGTGACATCAGGTAGTCCAAAAAGCGAATAGCTTGTTAGAGGGAATGTTGCACCCGTTGTTACCAATCCGCCAACAGACTGGCGGTGCACCCGCATAATTTTTCTGGCAGATGTACTTAAGAAAAAGGGTAACGCTGCACCCATTGTTACCGATCCGCTAAAAGGCTGGCGGTGTACCCGCGTACTTTTTTTTTTGGCAGATATACTTGAGAAAAATATCTTCAAGTCAAAACCTGACAAAAGGAGAACAGAACATAAGAAGCCCAATTTTCAGTGATGAAAAAAATTTATAGACGGCCTTGCAGCACGTAAACAAGAATCAACCAACTGAAAGGAAGCACAGTTACATTTTTTTTTTTCCTCTTGTCAAGAAAAAGACCTCTAATCTACGAAACATGATAACCGAAATTTTGAGGCGGCAAGAGTAACATAGATGTCCTCAGGATCATTGATAACCCGAAAAACAAGCAAATAATTATTGAGATAATTGAAAGCCAAATGGACATGAAAAGATAATTGCACGACTCTCTTTATCTTGTTTTCCAGAACCACCCCATCAGGAATTTCCAGCTTGAGCCCAGGTTTAGCTGTGATGCTCACATTGCCCTTCAACATTGAAAGAAATGTGAAAGACAGGCAGTCAGAGTTTAGTGCTTTAGGGCATACCAAGAGAAGTTGATCAACTTCTTTTTTTCTTAAAAAAAAAGTTGATCGCTGAAACTATTATCTTTAGCAAAAAGACAAGTTTGGTCCATTTAGATGACAAATATCCTGCATAGACCTGGCACACATCCACTTCAACATTTTTTTGTTTCTGTTTAACATCTAGTTTGCTTTCTTGGAACCCTTTGTTGCCTGTATCTTTCTCGTGCAAGTCACCAAGATATGGATTGACCATATTTTTGTACGTAATGTGAAAGACTAGAAGTGCCTCGTACCCAAGGTTTTAAATAATAATAAAAATCTTACGGGTCCTCCACAACTATGTCAAACTTAACATAATATCGGGTGTTTTGATTTTTTTTTTTTAATTCAATCGGGTACTTTTTCATGGACTCACAGATCCCACCGCAAAGCGGTGTGCCCAGCTTCATGTGGCCTGTAGGAGATATCACAGTCATGCGTACTTCCTGGCATGTGCATCACATGCACTTCATGTGTGCCATACGCTAGAAATTTATGGAGGCACTTTTCCATTCCTTCATGTTATAAGCGTTGGCTAATAAAATTGGTCACTTCATGGTATGCAAGAGTTCTACATTGATCTTGATTGTTGCCTTATCTTCATCTATATTATTGCTGAAATTGCATTCACATGCTCTGCTTTTGTTCTACGTCATCAAATCCAATTTAGCATTTAGTCGTCTCTTCTCATCAATCAACATTAAATCATATGCATATAAAATACGTCATGGTATATCCTCGAATATATTTGCAGTAAGATGATCTATGATTAGTATTGCAAGATATGGACTTAGGGTCAATCCTTGATGTAAGCCCATCTCAACTGAAAGCACAATTTTCTGGCACAACAATTCCTAATGCTTGTGACTACTCTAGCATACAAGTCCCCAACAAGTTCAACATACTACTTTTTTGTGCACCTTTCCTTCTTAAAGCCCACCAATTTCTCTCAGTATCCTATGATGAGCCTTTTGCAAGTTGATAAGAACCTGTAATCTCTCTCTCTCTTCTCTTTGAAATTTTCTGACAATCACCTAAAAAGATAGGCTATGTTATCAACACATCTACCATAAACCAAATAAAATTGGTTCACTGACAAAGTTGACTTTTTCTTAATATTTGTTCCATCATCCTTTCTTGTAACTTCGTGGAGTGGTCAAGAGCCTTGTTACACAATTGTTAGAACAATTTTGTACATCTCTAGTCTTGAAAATGGTCATCAAAGGACATTTCTTTCCATCATATAGAATATTCTTAGTACAGAATTCTTTGAAATAGCTAGTAAATTAGACCAATATCTACTATGGTTAAATTGGTATATTATAGTGCTCCGATGTGTCAAACTTTTGCATCCATTAAGAAGCTATTTCTACTTCAGTCTTTTATTCAAACAATGTGAGCAATTTGGCAATTCTCTACTTTTAACATTTCTTCCATGCATATTTCGCTAATGAATCTTATCATCAAAATCTACTGCAGATAAGCATAAGAATATCAGAGAAAGAAAACTGCACGTAAGTGGGTTAAAGATTTGTATCAATAATGGGCTTAACAGTGATGGTTCAATAACATTGTGAATATCCCATCCCAAACTGAGGAAGCTTCAAGCACAAAGGAGGCTTGATGTGAAAATCTAAAATTTGGGAGTCCATAGCCTTGGTCTCCCTGAAACATCGTCAAGGATAAAATAAGAGAACACCATCAATTTAAAATTCAATATCCAATTGAATTGTTATGAACTTTTGCAATTTGGTAAATTTAAAAATGTCTCGATATGACAAGTCAACTGCTTTATCAGCTTTTATAGAATTAAACTTGCACTGTGATATCATCCAATAAACACAAATCAAAAAAGGACTTCTAGAAACAGATCAATTTCTTGTCTCCTTGAGATATGTTAAAAATGTAATAAGATCTGTAGAAACTTTGTCACCCGACCTTTGACTTCCCTACAAAGCATCCACATGTAACACTTAACAAGGGCATGGATGTGAGTATGGGACTTCAGCGTTGGTCTACGGAAAGAAATTCTTGGACACTTGTACATGCACCCACATCAAATACTCATGCCCAGGTCCACGTGCTATAGGGTATGGCCTTCTAAATTTCTAGATTAAAAATTATGGCATTCATGTTTCAAATTGTTCAGTCTATTAGCTTTTTTGTCTAAAGAAAAGAACAACATAGTTGAAAGGAAATGCTAGAACTGCCAACCCCTGCTATCCTAACACGTACAAGCATGAATGCGAGGGGAGAGTGAGAGAGAGAACAATAAAAAAGAAATCATCCAAAATCAACATAGCTGAATACTTACAAGTCTGGCATTCAATTAATATGGAAGTATCATTCATCTCATATCCAAGTACTCAATAGAACTTGAATCATATCAATAACAAATTGAAGTTTCTTTCTATGTATCAAACCGTACCATACCACCAAAGTACACATATTTATGTGCATTTTTCCAATAAGATATATGCAAGTCTGAAATTGTTAATAGTTAAATGTCATATCACATAAGGTTGCTAGAAAATTCTCTTTGCAAAGAAAGGGAGTAATCCTTGAAAATCTATGCAATTTAAAGTGTAATAAACCAGCACATATATGATATTAGAAAGAAATCTAAGTTATCAAACAACATCAGATGAAACTAACAATGTGATAGCTAACAAATAATACCTTGAGTACTATGCCTGAACCAAACCATACATCACCAGAAACCTTCAAGCTGTCAAGCTCAACTATGCTAGGAATAGACTGGAAGCGGCTAAGGAAGTTGCCCACCTGCAAGTATCGAAAAAATTGTTACTGTTTATTTATCATTTAAAGAACACTTTCACATACGAATTCACCCTTTTGAATTCAGGCCCTAATCCCGATTGAGGGATTTGCTGGGTTTGTTCTAGTCTTGTTTCGAATTATGGAGCCATCAACCAGGGTATAAAGATTAGACTGCAAAATAATAACCATATAAGGTTATCTAAATGCATTGTTAACATCCAAAGGTTCATAATGATCATAGGGGACTTTGCATAAACCTGCACTAGCAGCAAATCTGATGTTGCCCTCACCGGAAGAAACTAGAATCGGAAACAGTTCAGTATTGTCTAAGGTCCACCTTAAACACGCCCATGGTACAAGACAGGACACCAAGGTTAGGCACTTCTTATATTTTAAGGTGCGCCTAAGGCGCAAGACTTTCAACGTGTTAAGTGCTTTTTATATGTTAAGCAAAATGCCTTTATCTTAGCATGAGAAAAAACATATGCTTTTAATCTGATTTGAAACATAAAAAAATCATATTTTTTTTAAATTATATTTATAATTTTTTTTTTAAAATCTATTATATTTATAAGACTATATTGACTTTATAATCTATCATCTCTTACACAATTATTTTTCTTATCCATAAAAAAGCTAAAAATTGAAAGACAAAGAGATAGAACATAAAAAATTATGCTATTGAAGAAAGAGGCGAAAAAATATTAAGAGACTCTAAATTTCAGGTGAGAAAAAGAAGACTTTTTATTGAGCTAATAGGCTAAATATATTATTATTATTATAATTTTTTTAGCTTTTTTTTATTATGTATTATAAATCTTTCTTATATAAATTATTTTATTTATTTTAAAAATATGCATCTTATTTCGTTCAGGCGCAAAACACAGTATGCTTTGCACCTTATGTCTCGAATCCAAAAGCCTTTTATGCTCAGATGCGCCTAGCGCTTTTAGCAACACTGGAATAGTTACTTCAACGGCACAATCAAAAAACTAGTCAAAGAAAAATGGGCAAAGCATTTAAAAGATAAGAATATTATGGCACACAAATTATTAAAATATTTTGTGCATGATTGTTGCGTGAATTCCAGATCAAAGTGTTGTTTCCAGTTGAATAACTCTCTTGCCATCCACTTCCTGGAAGCAATAACTTCATCAGCATTACTACACTTTATATATATAATGTTTCAGAAAAAAATATATAAATAAATGAGGGGCGAACATCCTAGGTAAAATTAAGAAGGGAAACTACCTCAGGGTTTTTGGAATTATCTCCAGTTTCAATCCATCAGCTTCAACAAGCTGCTTAATGGCCTTCAAGTTCACCCATCTGACATGTAGTATCATTAGAAATAAATTGTACTATTCATTTTAATATAATATACCACAACTTTCACTTACAATTTATTGGTATTGAAAATCTTGAATTTTTCAATTGATTTGAATTCATTCACCTAGATCAAAAGGACAAAGAAAAGCATGTAACAGCCATCTCTCATACATAATCAAATTCAAGGTAAATGGCATACCCCATCGAGGGAAACAATCTTTCTGCCTTAAAATTAAAATTGACATTATAGAATGGTCATCATCTCATATTAAAGCTCACATGCGCATCAGGAACTTGTGCAATCTCCAGAAGATGCAAATCATGATGGATTGAAAATGGTTAGAGATGCTGAACAGGAGAAAAATAGCACTAGGAGTAAGTTAGATCCATGTAGAAGGTTCTAAACTTAAAAATTGCTCTCAATTTAGCATACAAGAAAAAAAATTATGGCATAACAAAGGCAACCAGGAGTAATTAGCAAAATAGAAAAAATAAGAGATTAATATTGTAAGTTTGAATCAGTTTAAAGATATACCATTGCATACGTGATACTTTATGACATTGACTAATTTATGCATGGAAATATGACAATGATATTGTGTAAGTTACCTAACATTGGTGACATTATGGACCTAGTGGATTGATTTGTATGAAACTTCGAAAATTATTAGAATACCAAATGAACAGAGAAAAATAAATACAAACATTTATAAGTACAAAGGAGTCACAAAAACTGCAGCCATTCATGTGGGAGTTGCAAACCTTAGCTCATATTATAAATAGAGTGGACGGACAGAGACTAGGAAAATTATGAAGAGTTTTAAAAACTAATGACATTTAAACAAGATGTCAATCAACAATGCAAAATTCTTTGACGCTCAACTGATAAAGAAATATAAACTATATTTATTGATTTAGGAAAAACAAAATACAATACCCAAAAATTTACACTGGTAGGAGATAAGCTAATAAAATTATAATGAACAAAGCATTAAGAGACTATTAGCCGTGAATTTGACATAATTGGAATTCAAAATATTTGTGTGTAGACTTGAGTCAACTTAAAGCCCTAATTTTCACCATATGAGAAGATCCCTTAGGATAAGATGATCTAGTAATGGTCAGATAAACTAGGCATGGTTGATAGATGAATTTTGCCAAGATATGAATATTTGGTCAATGAAAGGACTAAGAAGACGTGAAACAATGGAAGAAAACAACTTTTTAACTTCTATCAACACCTATTTTCTAGTATAAATCAACATCTTACTAAGCATGCAATATAATTAAGTACTATCTTCATTTCACACAATTGAAACTAATATGTAAATATGGCGTTTAGCTATTAGTGACTCACTGCAAAGTAGTTTTCCATAGACTTGGCAAATGTTTTTAGAACCTTGCTTGCCAGACATTTCTTGAATTTATAATAATATACTAGATGGTACACATCAATTGCAGCTGTCTGCAACAGGACATAGATCAAGAATCACTTCATTATTTTAAACAAATAAACAGGGTTTAAGGGCTACAATGCAAATGACAAGAGTGCATTAACCTACAGAATGCACAGTGAACTGTATGTTGCCCCAGTGGTCACATTCCTCCATCTAAACAAACAGAGGTTCCAGGTACAAGCCTTACGTAGTGCATCCCAAGCATCTGAACCTGGGTGAATTATTACTGGGTGGGTTTCTCTCTCTCTCTCTCACTCTCTCTCTCATTTTTTTTAAAAAAGAAAGAAAATATGCTATCAAGAGAATTATAAACATGAATCACAATAAACAGCTACTAAATACTACTAAATATCAATTCAACTTCAACAGTTTTAAATGCACTTCTTATTGTTCACTTCCACGAAACGTGACATGATCATGAACCTGATACTGAGACCAGAACAATAGGGCATACATATTATTGAAAAAAATATTTAACAACATGTACCTGAACTCTTTCTTCATACAAGTGTTACCATCTTTAACATCAGCTAAAGTTTTGGGAGTCACCTGAGCAGAATACCCTTGAGATTTAGGTGCCTAAGTGATTTTTTTCGTACTAAACGAAATTTGTGCGTTACCTCTATACAATATTCATTTTGGTGGTTGATCAGACGGCTTAGGATCTCTATTTTTGTTTGTCAAGGTCATATAACTTTTGTCTCTTACAAGTTTGTTAGAAGCAAATTTAAAGCCTGTACCACACGCTCACGCACACGCCCGCCCGCCCGCCTAAAAAAAAAAGAAAAAGAAAAAGAAAAAAAGAAGTTAAAGCAGGAGAGGGCAGAAGGGCAAAATTATAAAGGCTGTAAAAGGATACATATGTCAACTACAGCACCCAAGTTGTCCAAGAGCATGTTGTACGTTAGAGCTCATTAATGCAAACCTGAGAAAGTAATGCATCGAGCTTGCCACTGTTCATCAAGTATTGGAATAGATCGCCATGACCTGGAGGATACCTTCACATTTATCCAGAATACATGAGAT
The DNA here is from genome assembly GCA_017589505.3 of Metroxylon sagu. Taxonomy (NCBI): domain Eukaryota; kingdom Viridiplantae; phylum Streptophyta; class Magnoliopsida; order Arecales; family Arecaceae; genus Metroxylon; species Metroxylon sagu. Next base: position 20,627 of record JACVBY030000225.1, on the reverse strand, counting down.
GTGAGCTATCAATAAACCGTTTTATTAAACTAATAATCATCAATAAAAAGAAAAACAGCATTAACCACTATTCAGCATAGAGAAAATAATATATTAAAACCAAAATGTGTGACCTCCGGTCAACAGATTAATGGATGCTTAGCAAATAGATTTATACAACGTTCCAATATATGCTAATAGATTAACCTTTTATGTCCTAATTTGTCTCACCACCTTTTTTGGCCAATCTAAACAAAGAACACCCAAATATTAATAGTCATTCTCATTGCTATCTTATTGGAAGCAAGCCACTTAAAACATCCATGTAAATGCTAATGAAATAATATCGATAAGCAGCAAGACCAAGGCCGATGGTTAATGGAATAGTGACATCCTTTTCCCACTGATACCTTCTCACTTTCAAACAAGTGACTCTGTTGAATTTGTTAAAAAAAAAAAAAGGGAGTGAATTAAATGTTTCTCTAATTTCCTCCAATAAAAAATAAATTAGAAGCTAGGAAAATTGGCAGATGTACATGTATGCATGCATGCATGCATGAATCAATACATGTAAACATGCATGCATGCATGCATACATGCATAGCCCATGATCATATATCTGTGACGGGAAAAGAGCATTAGATTATATGGCATCCAAAGTAATCATATTAAGACACCAGTGACATTGTACCAAGTCTTTTATCATATTAGTTGCCATCAAAAATATCTTTTGACAAACAATATATGGCTAGCATTTGGATTATGCCCAATACATGGCAACATCATCTTGTAGGGGAAAAAATGAGGAGCACAACTTACCAGCCATCCTTTCCTGCATGGCCAAACTCTAAGGCTTCAAACAATACTAAATGCTATATAATGCATATAAGCGACTAAGGCATAATTACTTTGGCTTACGATCTATGCAGATCAGGTAACATTGTGGAAAAGGTCTAGAGATACAAATAATGGCAGATATACTAAGAATGGGGATACTGTAGCAATTATCATGATATTGCATTTATGAGGCATGCAATGAGGCTGTATGAGAACATAGAAAAAACATGGGTCAATCTAAGTCATTGAATGCTCAAGACCAAGACAATTTTGATTCGGTAAACACAAAAAATTGTGGGGAATATATCCATCATGGTTTTCTTTGGAGGCAAGAGCATGTATTTAAGTGCCATACAAGGTAATTTGCTAGGTTATAGAGTTGCTTGTTAGTGTTTTGAACTTTTAACTGAGAGCATGAAAAGCATGTTCGCAGAAGCAAGTAATACAGATGGAAGCACATGCTGACCTTAAAATTGGAAGCCTAGATATAAACAACATAAAGAACCTTGCTATTTAGACTCTTTAATGATTTGAAAAATGGGTGTGTAAAGTTTTAATATCATTGGATTGTGATGAAGCTATAACAGAATTGTGTGTTACGTGGTGTAGGTAGGAATGTGAGAGTAGTTTAGAGATGTGACAAATGTTGATGAAGTAACTGAGAGCTGATTGATAATTTGGAATTTTATGATCATTTGCGGTGGAAGACAAAGGTAAGTAACATTTATTGAAAAGGAAGTGAAAGATGCATTACACATTATAATTATGAGAACATCAGATTAAAATTTGAAACTGATCTAATGCAAAGTGTTTACTCTCCAATTGCAAAGCCACCTTTTGTGTCCTTAAAATATGGAAAGCCATATTACAAGTGCAGCTGTAAATTTTTGTTGGCATGGTTGTTTCTTCTAAGTTGCTTATCGGTTCATAATTTAGTTGTGGCTAACTCAAAACACTTCCAGGTGAAAATAGTCACTTAATTGACCTTGTATTTTTTTCCAACATGAGGTTCAAAGTTCTTTTTTTCTTTTTTTTTTTGCGAGTTATATCGACCTTTATTCAAAACCTGTGAAATGTTTTTAATAGTGTGCTTGTCTGATCCTCTTATAGGAAGAAGCATGTAGGTTATTGTTTCTGATCAGTGGATAATATCAAATATTTTTAATATATGCTTCGGATGTATTAGAAATACTTTTCCTTTTTCTGCAACAGTCGGAAGGGCGCAGTGCTGTTCCTGTGAGGCAAGGTACAACAACAGACAAGGATAAAAGTATGCTTAGGGCTTGCAATGGTGGACCAATGCCCTCTGAAGACAAGATTCGCGGGACTCCCTCCCGGCGGCGATGTGTGGGAGAAAAAACTGAAACGAAAACGCTCTATTGGCACGATGGTTAACAGAATTGTAGAGGGTGAGCGAGACTTTAAACAAGCAATTCAACAGAGGCCCAACAATGAACCCCGTTCACGATCATGTGATAACCTCGGATTCCGGTAATTTTCTACAGGATATTATTGTTTTTTCTTTTTAGAATCTTAAATTCATGTGTTGGTGCACATTGCTAGTTACCATTGGAAGGTAGTTTCTGGTTTTCTAGTTGCTCACTTGTTTTATTGGTTGCCAAAATTGATATTTACAGCTAGTCTGCTTTTTACATGTTGAACAAAATTCCTAAATATTTTGACAATTCCTTTACTTTGGTGTCATGAACATCTTGATAATTTGTTGCTTTAGGATATGCCTTTATCAACAGCTTGACTGAAAGTTTGATAACTACTAAAACTTTCGGTGAGAAAAATAGTTTAGAATTGGGCTAAATATGTAGATCATGGTGTTAATAACAATAAAAAAAAACTTGTGACTTATGTATTTAAAAGATATCAACTAAGTGTTAGCTCTTGATCTTTAGCTAAAAAATGAAATTCTACATGTTGCATTTTAGTGAAAAGAGGGAGTCAAGGTAAACTAGGTAAGTTATACTACACATTCAAGAAGGTTAGTAGTTGCTGGATTTCTAAAGTTTCTTGATGTGAGGGGTTGGTGCAGCCATTGTAGGTTTTGCATTATTATCAGTTGGTGCGATTCTATTAGATATTGAAGTCCTTTCTGTGTATTCTATTGTGTATGTAGGATGTACTAAAGTGATTGTATAGAAAAGGCATGAAATCTTCAACTACAAGACAAGGATATTGACTCTGCATAAAGTGGATCAGATCAATATGGTAAAATAATACCATTTTCCAATTAACTAACAAAGCAATTCAGAAAACCTCTTAAAATTTCTTTAGTTACTATGCCTTTTCTGAATGATCTAAAGATGCAGATTAATTCAATAAATATTTGATTCTCAAACCTGATTAAATGTATGAATTTCAATGTTTGAGTTGGAAAAATTTCTCCACTACCTATACATAAGAATATCCGGATGGTTAGTCAATCAGATCACTGCCAAGTCAATTTGAATATTTAGTAAACAGAAAGCATAGAACAGTCACTTTAATGCATCTTCATGAGTATTGAATGACTTCATTAAAAGAAGAGGGACGTTGCAACCCTATTTCTTGTTCAGAGACTACAGAGATTGATATTTAATCACGTTTCAGAAAAGTACAAACAAAGAGTATTAAAAAAATAATATCCAAAGTTACTTCTATCTGAATGACGATAAGGTCAAGAAATGTCAACCCGTTACGGATTTCAGTAACATACCTGCAATGGATCAGGATAATTTTATTAAAAAATGCTTCACTTATAGCTCAAGATTCATATATGAACATGAGTTTTATGTGAGATTGAAAAAATAATATCAATGCAAACAGAAAGATCAATTTACTCATGATAATTTGCATTTCACATTCTCATCATGAAGCAAAATATTTATTCACCTTGAAACAAAAAGCTACACCAAACAGGCACCAACAATTAAACCAATGAATTTTATATTGTTGTCCATACTTTGAACAATAAAGTCACTGAAGATTTTACTCCTCAGTACAATCATAAAATTAAGAACAACAATGCCTCTAAATAACAAGCACCAACCATTGTCAAATTTACAGCCACGATAAATTAAAGAACGGTCACAAATTAATCGAGAATTTTGTTCACAAAAAAAGGACTCTCTTAATTAGACCTTGTCTTACTTGGGACCCGTACATCCCACTGTTGCCCCCAAACCACCTTTGAGCTTCAGCACAACCAGCTTGTCAAGAAGTTTCTTAGTTGCTTCAAGATCTGCATTTCATTTGATTAGAATGCCAATGGTAAATCTCAGATCCACGCAAATCAAAAATAATACCTTCAGGAAGTGGTGTTAGGGTTTCATAAGGCACAACAACCTCATCAGTCGGAGTCTGAATCTTACTCTACTCGATCTGCTGCGCCTCTCCACTGTAATCAGATTAAGAGTAGCGGGGAAAAAACCTCAATCTCCATAGAAAAAGGCTGAACTCAAGAACTCATCGCAGAAACAAGCATCAAGAACCACCAAACTTCGAAGGATGTTTCATATGGGGATGGATCTACCCCAAACAGCGAGAGACGAGATTAATGAACCCCGATATCTCGTTTGCGCTGCCAAGAACAAAAAGCGATCAAGGATTCATATCAGATCCGAGATCTTTCCGCCCGAAAGATGTATTCCGGAGCGAAAAAGGATCAAGAACGAGAAAGATAAAAAAGAAAAAGAAAAAAAAAGAAAAAGAAAAACTCGACGCAAGAATCGCTTCACCTGATCTGATCGAGACCAGCAACCGCAGAGAGGAGCTTTGAGAGCTTCTCTTCAGAAGCAAGCGCCGCCATTAGCGATCGAGATCAGCTCGCTCCGTAGAGAGAGAGAGGGGCGGAGAGAAGGGCAAGGAATCTAGAGGCTTGGAACGAGCAAGGAGGGGAGAAATGCGGGAGAGCAGAGCTCCAGAAGGCGATGGGATCCGCACTCCAAAAACAAAGGAAGCATCACACATGCAGAGGCTGTTCGGGAAGACGTGTCGCTCTGGCGGGGAAAGCAGCGGCCGCGGGCACGCAATATTTCAGGACACGTGGCGGATACGGAGGGACCTGGCAAGGAAGCACAGAAGCGCTACGTCCGTTTCGTGCGATGATATCCGGGACGCACTTCCTTCAGCAAAACTTATCCGAAACGACAAAAAGTACACGCCATGGAAGTCCGATTTTGCGCAAATCAAAACCCAATTTCTTAAAATTTGATTGATCTTTTAAATTTTATGCCGAGTGTTTTTTTTTTTTTTTTTGTGCCAGAGAAGAGCTGCTATCAAATTTTTTTAAATAATTAAATATATATATATATTTAAATATTACTTATTTTTATGTAAGCATTTAAAAATTAAAAATTAATATTATTAATTTAATTTTTGATCTAAATAAATTATTTTAAATCATGCTGATTAGAATTTGGGTTAGCCATATATTTAGACTAAATTTTGGGATGCTCATGTGCCTAAACATGAGTCAGGCTGATATCTAATTTTTTAAAAAATTGAGTTTGAAACCGACTGAAGATTAACAAAAAAATTTCAAGCTATGTTTGAGCAGCAACATGGCTCAACCTAGCTTGGCTTACTTTCAGCTCCATTTAGTTGCATGGTAACACTACTTGAATTACCTTACATTTTGAATTGATTATAATTAATAGAACATTGAAAGTGAGCCAAATGAAACAATAGCATATGCAACCAATGAGCTGCAACTAACTAAAGTTGTTATAATTCACGTATGGTGAACTTCTTTTAATTACCGGTAAGGCCAAAGAAACTAGCTGGTCTCTGATACCAGCAACCATCCACAGGTGCAGATTGTAACACATTCTAAATCACAAAAAATAGTGAGATGAAAATGAAACAGAAATAAAAAATACTTTAATCATTCAATGGTCCATGTCCCATGATATCATAAATACAACAAGCAATGACGAGAAAGTGTCAGAAAAAACATTACTCATCTCCCCCTCTGTTTATCTGAAAATGAGAAGGCATACAATATAAAGGTAGTAAGTCATTTCCCTAATAAATGATCCAACGAAACCTCTACATGGTGGCTGTTCTTGAAGATACTAGTGCACACGTGCATGCACATGTGTATTAGTCTTAACACGTTTTAAATTTTTTTTTTTTTTGAAAAAAACATAATTAAAGTATGTCCATGTTTTATCTAATGATTAGTGGGTATGTAAGATAATGATGGTCGGTCTAGTTTTATGAAGGAGTTTAGAAGATATAATGCATGGCATGTCATCTCTAATAGATTAAGATACAAGTTTGAGAATATAAATAGAGATTGAAGATGACTTATATTTTGAATGTTCGTTGTTCCTTCCAAACTCCAAATGGCTCAAGAAAGAGCATGCGCCTGCTCATACACCTACATGCATAAATGCATACATATACATTAGTATGTATGTTTATTTATATGTGTTGAGTCAAATATAATAATGGAGACTCATCCTGTTGTAGGCAAACAACGAAAGGTAAAGGATCATCGGTGAGTTTGGAGGCTACTAAAGTCTCCAAAGGTATCTATAACCCTGATCGTGGTGTCGAAAAGGGAGGAGGTCGGAGGTCCAAAGGAGAGAACATGGAACTAGAAGACAAAACATTTGATACAAGGTTTCTCAGGCTTCCAGTTCTTAAGAGACGCAGGACACCAAGAGTCCCGCTCTCTCTTGGGAATAGAGCCCTTGACTCATGGGGCTCTATGTGGACGTTTGACCTGGCACCAAAGCTAAGTCAGCCCATAATCTTTCACTCATCCACATAGGAATAATATTCATAACCTTAACTCATAACATCTACTCACCTCTCTCCTCATGCAGTGCGGTGGAGTGTGCAACTCGATAAAACTCACACATAGGACATCTAGTAGAAGTGCTACGTTAAGTTAACATATAACTAACTTAGCAAACAAGAAATGCAATCCAATCTCGTCTGTCCTACAAAATCCAATTACACCTGTTCAAGCACTCTCAATCTCTCAAGAGATTCATTCTAAGCAGTACTTGAAAAACACTAAGTCAAATATCTATGTCCATAATCATATGCAACTTATATACATGATTGCCTGGGCTATGGATCACAAATATAAGGTATGCTCATGAATAATTTTCCTTGAATACTCATATCAATCCATCTTTGTCTAGTCAACTTCTTAAGATTGTCTTATGTGGCCGTATCAATCATGACCCTGAAGGACAAGGCTAAAGAAGTCATCCTGAACTTCAACTTCATAATATAGGTTCAAGTCCAAAGATACTATATAGTTGTAGGGCTCACACGGTAATGAAAAGGGAATATATCATGTCACCCCTATTGAGTTGACTTTAGTATATGCAATATAATGCACGCTGCGGTGGAGCTCCCACTCAATGGGCCATGTCAAACTCAAACACTGTACGAACACAAGTCCAGACATCACAAAAATGTCTAATCCAAACATACACATATGCTCTTAGCTCGACTACAGGAGGCTTGAAATGGATTTGTGGATACATCAATACACATACTCCGTACCCGACTCACCTGAGTCTCATCTCAGTCCATACTGAGGTTACTTTCTTTAATTTATATAACTCAATAGCATGAAATAATTTTGCAACTGATGCAACCTGCAACTTATGCAGTCTTCATGCTCTATGCATCTCATGCATTTCTCACAATGTTGCCACTCAAGCGTCTATTATGGTTACTTTAGTCTCATTCTGCTCACTACAAAAGTGATAGAACGATCACCCATGTGAGTGGGTTGATATAAACCTATGACATTCATGCCTTACAATATCATATTCAGGAACTCATAATAATAATAATGAAAATAAACATTTCATTTTAACATAATCCATAACACACAGTCAATGATGTCTATACAATCCCTGTCTGTCAAACACAATACAGACCCAAACTTTTCACATCAGTCTGTCGCGACACAATACAGACCCAAACTTTTCACATCAGTCTGTCGCACATTCCAGTCTGTCATACTCTATGCAGACCTAAACTCCTCATATGAGCCTGTAACACATCCCTAGCAATGGACTTCATCAACGAACTAGCCAACATCCTGCTAATAGGAATATGCATAAGGGTAACCTCTCTTTGCTTGACCATATCCTGAATGAAGTGATATCTAATGTCAATATGCTTAATCCTACCATGATATTTAGGATTTTTAGCATCTGAACAGATGAAGTGAGTGCCTAATCAATAGAAGCTGGCTCATCTGGATCCAATAGAGTGCAGAGAAACAACCTCAAAATGTTGACATGAAACAATTCCATGTTTGTTTCTCCATAACTGTGGATCTGGACTATGAGGACTTCTCTTTAGTGGTGTATCAACCCTCATGGGTGAGTTCTCACTAGGCTCAGCTTGTGCGCTCCTACTGTCTAATGCGCCATTTCCACAAGGCCTAGCACTCTCACTATCTATGGCGATCCCTGGGAGAGGTCGCAATACCCCTCCCTTGCTAGAGATAGTAGGAGAGTTCTTTTGTAACTCATACATGGTCAGCTTCTTTCTAATTTCATCAATGCTCAGGAATTAATTCTCTGTGAATTCGACATCTCTGGACTCTACTTCAGTCAATCCTCCATCAGAATATTTATCGTACATCATATAATCCTTCAAACTCTCAGGGTACCTAATGAACACCTTTTTGCTGGCCTTAGAACCCAGCTTTTTCAATTTATGGGAGATGTTGCGAACATATCCTGCTAAGCCTCATGGGTACAAATGATACACAGAAGGTCTCGCGTTATACCATAGCTCATATGGAGTAGAGGGCACCGATTTAATAGGTATACGGTTAAGAATATAGGTAGCAGTCAGTAGCGCATCTTTCAAAAACTAATTGAAAGATTTGCTTACATTATTATTGATCTAATCATGTCTAGTAAAATCCTGTTTTGACGCTTTGATACTAATTATTGGGCCAAATATAGCAATGGATACTCACCTCGTTGTAGGTAGATAGCGGAAGTAGTCTGGCAGCGAAAGGTAGTAAATTATCGGTGAGCTTGAAGGCTATCAAATTCTCTAAAGCTGTGGACATCCTTGACCGCGGTGCTAAAGAGGAAGAAAGTCAAAAGTCCGGTATAGAGTTGGAAGACAAAACGTCCGGTATAGAGTTTCTCAGGCTTCCAATTCTTAAAAGATGCAAAACACCAAAAGTTTTGCTCTCTTTTGAAAACAGAGCCTCTAACTTATGAGGCTCCATCTGAACGTTTGACTATGCAAACGTTTGACTTGAAACTAAAGCCAGATCAGCCTGCAGCATGTTTATGTATGTATGCAGAAAGTCATGATAATATTTTGTTCGAGAAGGAAAGGGAAAACGTGAGGTTCTCTCGTTGTCTTTTTCACCATCTATTGCTTGCTGCCATCCCGTGGTCCTCTACGCCCACCGTGCACCCTGCTGGTCGTTGGCTCTTTCATAAACCATGGGTAACATCAAACCTCCTCTATCTCTAAGGCGAACCGGCCGAGTTGGCGAAGTCATTAGGTGTTTGATATTTGAACCTTGCTCAAATTCTGTCCTCATCCGATTCCAGGTGCAGGTTTCCTTTTCCCCTCATTTTCAAAAAGAAAAATAAAACATCTCTCTCTATCACCTATCTTTGTTATGATAACAGATTTTCTCTTATTTACTCTACAGCATACTATGATTCTATTTAAGCACAGAATGTCATAGCTCACAAAATCAGTTCTTCATCAAATGAAAAGAATGATTTGAAAAATTTATAGCTCAAATTTATTCGTTAGTAATTAATTTAGACTCAAAATTTTTAAGGCTACATATGTCTAATTTGCTAACGTGTTAATTAAATTAGCAGATAAGACATTACAAATAGTACTAAAGCTGATTAAGTAAACCTTTAACTATATGTAGATTATCGAGCCCTAAAAGAAGTATGATAGTGACTATACATCTGCTATCGAGCCGTAAGTAAAATAGGACAATGCAAAGATAAAAAATATTAGAGCCAGATTTAACTAAGGGATTTGGCTCAACACATGGTGATCTGACAAGATAATAATTCAATGGATCAATTTTTTATTATTACATTTTTTTGTTTTTATAGCTTCTTTTAATTATAATTTTAAAATAAAGATACCTTCTTATCGTTCATCATTATGTGTGCTTCGTTACTTGGTGCATTTTATTTGATTTTTTTTGTTGGTGTTGGACTTGTTATCTTGGGTGGCTGATTTTGTTATGTAAATGACAATGGATCACCACATGATTTAGGTGCGTGAGAAGCTAAATTCGTGGCAAATTAGAAGCCGGAAAAATTAACTAAACAAGACAAAAAAAAACAAAGCAATGTTTCCTTTCCTTTCCTTTGTTTTCACAGTCTACGCATTCATCACTGTTCATCAATCTTTTCCCGCTATATAAAATTGGAGCCTTTTTCTTTCCATCTCGACCCATCCCCCTTGCAGTGGCTACATGAAATCATACATCTCATTTCATTTTGCTTTTATTTAGGCTCATTAACGAAAGAAAGCCTCCAGCCCCCCCGGAGATTTCTTCTCGTTTGCAGTCACGGAGAACCTCCCAGAGATGATAGCTTTCAGGCCCCACATCAGGTGGACTTCTTTTTCCCTCGGGAGTGGCCAGCGCACGCATCCGCCAACCGGCGACCACCACCGAACCATCCAGCACTTGACACATCACATCAGATCACGGCCGCCAATTCAATCTCCGACACCCCGTGCACCTGGCCGCAACCGAACCAAGCTTCCTAATCGAAAAGCCTGCCCGTTCGATCCTCATCCGACGGTCCTCCTTCGTGATGTCCTCCCGGTCCGGTCCCCGCGGGCCAGGAATTCCCCCGGAGCCGAATTCGCCGTGCTCGAACATTCCATCCAATCCGTTTAGCTGCAAGCGGACCCCACCAACCATAAACTTGTGGTTGGGAATTTTCCGAAATATTTTAATAAAGAGGGCGGTAGGCACCGACCCCAGTGGCGGAGAGAAGCCCATCTCGACGGCTTCTTTGAAAGTTTAGTTTAATAATTTTTTCAGTGCCCTTTTTCTCCGGTCGCAGCCAAGGGATGACGCGTAGCGCTGGCGATAGGGACGGGTGGGGGGGATGTGAGTGGTGATGACGTGGTGGAAAAGCGCGAGGAAAAAGCACACCAGCCACTGCCACTTTTTGATCCACAACTCTTGGCTGGAATTCGTCCCAAGTGCACCATTTTTAGAGGCCCAAGATATTTTCCCGTACCATATGATTTTGATGGAATCGAAATAAAGGAAATTATTAGATGCCGCACCTTTATCCAAATATAACGAAGATTTAAAAATAATAATAATATTATTATTATTATTAAATCTAAATAAATTAACCAAATCTAGAAAATAAAATTAAATCGAGAATATAAAATAGAAAGCGATAGTAAAAAAAATATCTACTAATTTATAATAGGTTGATAAAACCATATTTGATCTTGATTCGAATGATTTCATATCTAAATCATGATTTTAAATTTATATTCAGCTTATTTGTTGATTAGTTGAATTAAATTTATAAAAAAATTTTAAATTCTTAAGCTCATTCAACTCGATTCATAATCAAATATATTTTAACCCACTCAAACTATTTAGGTTTAGGTTGAAATCAAATCAAGTACATTTATAGTTAAGTTAAACACCAAGCTATTGTTTTATAGGTAATTAAATATAGAGTCATTAAAAATTTAAATACAATTAAGTTAAACTTTAGTTTTTATTAAAAAATTTTTTAATTCTATTCAAATAATTGATCATCTTTAAGTTTATAAACTATGATTCTTAAAATATATATTAATATACATAAAGCTATTATAAATAAATATTTATTCAAATAAATAATAAAAATATAAATATTTAGATATAATTAAGTAAAAATAGATAAGAGAAGACCTAATTGTTAGTATGATAAAAAAAAATTTAAATAAAAATTTATTTAATAAATTAATAAAAATAATAAGAATAAAGAAAAATAAGATTTATATAATTGAAATTTATAGATTAGATCGGATTGTGTTCAACTAGAGTTGGATTTTTTTTTTTTATTGATCTAAATTAGATAAGTATAATATATAAATCGAGTTTGCTTATGGATTGGTGAGAAAATATGAGAGTTGGACTTGGTCTGAAATTTAAATTAGATTTAATTTTTAAATATGACTTCATTGTAGGTCTTTACATATGGATCAGAATAAGGTTAATAAGACTGAGATCAGATCAAATCATCTTGATTCATTTATAGCCTTAAATGGAACATACTATTTAATATCTTGTTTTCGGTTAACCGTTACTTCTTTCATGATTTTATTTTATTTTATTTTATTTACCGAGTGCTTATCTTCTCCCGCATAAATTCATCTAAATTTTAATAGTTTGATAAATTTTATGATTCCAAAAATATCTACCAGACCACATGAAGTTCCCACAGACTTCATCAGACAGGGAAGATTATCAAAGTATATCTTTATATTTTATTATAGGATCACGGAATTAGATTAGATTCACCGATAAGATCTTCCATTAGATATATTTTGTGCTTCAATCTTTAGTAATAATTTATTAACTTACCAGTACATAAATAGGCATGAGTGCTCCTTTTATTTTAAATAAATTAAGAATTTAAATACTATAATATGTTTGCAAAAGTTAAACATCAATGTTTTTAAAAATTTTAAAACATTTTTTTTATTAATTAACCTGGCATCACACTGTCTGCATTTTAAATGTGAGGTTAGAGAGGTTTAATGCCATACAAATTTTGATTAAGATAAAGATAAGCTTAAATATAAATTTAGGACAAGAAGTAATTTTACTGGAAATATTTTAAGCTCCATGGAGCTGGGGCTTATTAACCAAGGTGCCAAGACCTCGTCTGTTTTTTTTTTTTTTTTTTTTTTACTGGATTTTTTTTGGTAAATAAAAAAAAGGATAATTATCCTGTCTTTACCTACATCTGCCACCAAAAAAACTGAAAGCGGAAATTAAAAGGCGGGCGGCGTGACGTAGCGGGGCGCCACGTGTCATGAGGCTGGTGAATTATCAGCCACAAGAATCGAGTGGTTTCTGGAGCTTTCCGGCGAAAAAGAGCAACACCGCTCCCGGATGACGTGGCGGTCCAACCCTCGGCCTCCTTTTCTCCTCCTCTTGGCCGCAGGTTTTCCGCCATCGTTCCCCTCCCCTTCTCTCTTTCTCTCTCTCTTTGCGTATCTCTTCCTCTCATCTTTCTCTCTCCGGCGAGGTTTCTCAGGTCTTGTATCCGGGAAAGGGGCCGGACGGCGAGTCTTGGGCACCGATTCAGGAGATGTTTTCGGTGGTTCTTGACGGAGTTGGAGGTTTTTGTTTGTCTTGAGGGTTTGGTCTCTGTCTGGTTTTTCTCTGAGCGATTGGAGGTCGGATTGGGGTTGGTGATCTCGTCTTGGAGATCGAAGGTTGGAGCTTGCGGGAGATTTCTTTTGCTTTTTTGTTTGCTGCTTTCTTGGATTGGAAATCGAGCTTTGAATCAATCTTTAGCTTCGTTGGTGGTTTAAGGGCGGGAGTTTGGTGGAGTTAAATAGAGTTTGGAGATGGAATGGAGTTCTTGATATTTCTATGATTGGGAAGAATTAGGGCTTCTTGTTGTGGCAAAAAGGAATCTTTTTGGATTTTATGCTTGTAGATCGGATTAAGCAACTTTTATCTTCTTTCTCTTTGATTTTCTTCTAGAGTGCAAGTTATAGCGTTGTGGAAGTAAGAAGAGAGTGGAGTGAGAGGTTGGGCTTGGTTGTTCTAGGGGACTAGAAAGGGGCAATATATCAGAGGCAGGGGTAAGAACAAGGTGATTTTCTTTTTTAAGAGTAGATTGGACGATCTTTGCGCACAGGGAATCGAGAGCTTCTGCGGCAATGGAAGTGCTGGTATACATCTCTTGTTTCTGTTTCCCCTGTTTACCTTTCTTCCCCCTCCTGTTCTGATTGTTGTTGTTTTGGCATGAGAAAAAGTATGATCTTTTGTCCATTCTTCTTAGTTGATATACCTGTATTATTTTCCATTCGATGCTTTGATGATGATTGTGGGCTGGAAGGACTTCGCTGTGTGTAATTTTGCATATCTAGTTATGCTATTCTTTCTTTCTTTTTTTTTTTTTGTATTCTCTGGCTATGTATCAAAAACCTCAGAAATGAATTTTTTAGAGGATTTAATCAACTCAAAATTTTGGAAGAAAATCGATAAGTAGAAGAAAATTGAATTGCTTTATAAAGATATGGCTAAGTGCAAAAATATATGATCAGATTGGTTTGTAATCTTATTTTTCTCATCTAGTTCCGTTGGAGTTGCAAAGCCTTATATCCTGCTTTATATAAATGGTAAGGTACATATTTAGAGATTCACATGAAGAACATAATGAGCAAATAAAAAGTATTTTATTCTGTCTTCGATGGCCCTATGGCATGCCTTATGAATCATGCTGATCGAAATCCAATTAATAATGGTCTTATTGAATAAAAAATTCGTCTAAAATGTGTTTTTTCCAGTGAAGTCGTATCTATTTTCAAGATGAATGTTCGTAACTTTGAATTCTAGTTTTCTCCGGAAGAATAAACGACCATTCTGGTGTTCTTTTCTTCCGTTTAATTCGTCATACTTCTGTCGGTATGTAAATTGATACTTCATAGTCATGGGAATTCTGAAAATGAACAAAATGATACCAAGTCGTCAATGTCTTTTCACCGGTTTGATCTTAAAATAATGAGATTTGTGCCGTAGGAATGGAAGCTAAAATGAAGTTCTGTTTTGTTTGATATCAGGATCAAAGTGGAGGACCTAGTCTGAATCCCATCAACATTCCAGATAGGAGGATGTGCATGGATATTGGCCACCTATCAAAAGACTTCAGCTCATCAATAGATGAACATGCAATCAAGGTATCTTTCTTTCACCAATCTGCGGACACAGTGTGACAATCTTAATTTTTGTAAGTTGTGCTTTATTTTCTTTTGTCCTAATACCATATCTAATGATCTCCCTTATTAGGTAAGGAAACCTTACACAATAACAAAACAACGGGAAAGGTGGACGGAAGAAGAACATGAGAAGTTTCTTGAGGCTTTAAAACTGTATGGCCGTGCTTGGCGTCAAATTGAGGGTACTCTATCAGAAATATGGTTTTATTAGCCGGATGTCATGTTGTAAATCCTTCTCTCGTTTGACTTGAGCCACTTTCTGCAGAGCACATAGGCACCAAGACTGCGGTGCAGATCCGAAGCCATGCCCAGAAGTTTTTCTCAAAGGTCTACTAATCTTCCTTCAGTAAATATTTCACTACCACTATATGTTCTTGGGTGGTCTTACTTGATCTATACTGAAAGTAAGTGAATCATTCATGCAGCTGAGCTGCAAGAATACTGCGGCACAGTTTGCACTAAATGTTTGTCTGTCTTGGTCCTCACATCGCTGTCTTATGGTATAGGTGGTTCGTGAGCCAGGCACTGCAAAGGCTATTGAGATTCCTCCTCCTCGACCAAAAAGAAAGCCACTGCACCCGTATCCTCGTAAATTGGGCAACTCACCTACCAAGAGACTCCCTGTTGTGGAGAAGCCAGCATGGACTTCGCTGGCAATTCCATCAGTTTTTGAACCAGAAAACAGTTCACCAGTATCAGTTTTATCTGCAGCGGGATCAGATACTATAGGATCAACAGTCTCGAATCCACAAAATGGTTGCACATCTTCAGTGTCTTCTGCAGCTAGATCAGATCCAGTTGGAGCACTAATTACTGAACAAGAAAATGGATGTCGGTCACCAACAACATCAGTTGAAGATGAGAATAGATCTGTATCACCTGGACCAGCATCAACTTATTTACTTGCGGAAGATAAATCCCAGATGGTACTTCCTTGTCTGTCAACTAAAGCCTTGACAATAGAAAGCACGGAACTGTTCTAATTTCTTTGCGTTTTTTGGATCCCTGTTTCCAGGAAGTAGATTTGAGCACGAAAGATGGAAGCCATTCTAGAGCAGGTCCACAAATAGAAGCACAAGCAATTAGCCTGAAGCTATTTGGTAGGACGGTTTTTGTGACTGATGCTCAAAACCCATCCTCTGATGGTGTTGGGAAGAGGATGCAATCTCTTGACAGCAGCAACCACAATGTAAGCGCTAACATGGATTTGCAGGCCCCAACTAAGCCAGCTCTGCAAAGCACAACACAAGATGATTTTTGGGGTGGTCCAGGTAAAAGCGCGTGGAGTCCATGGAATGGTGGAACCTCCCCCATGTTCCATTGCTTGCCCCCTCACGTGGATCTGACGAAATCAGCAGAAGCTGCAAGCCCTCTGCCTTGGTGGTGGGCCTACCCATTCATCAATCCACAGGGTGTGAGCTCCATACAAAGTCAGCCACAAACCTGTACCGCAGCCTCAGATGATAAAGATAACCGGACGGAATTTTATTCTTGGACCGGTTGCAACACCGCCTATGCTGGCAGAGCAGATGGTGACAAAAACAGCGTTGCTGTCGTCAACTCGCAACAAGTTGCTGAGCATCCGAAGGAACCGGCATCTGCGTCTAGACTGAAGCCAAGTGAGAACTCAGCTTTCGGAAGTCTGAAACTCTACGCAGATAAATCGCCCAGGGGATTTGTCCCATATAAAAGATGTTTGGCTGAAAAACAGGCACAGCAGCGCGCTCATATGGTTAATGAAGAAAGAGATGGCCAAGCTGTAGGATTGTGTTTGCAGCCTTTTTTTTCGTTTCCTTAATATCCATTTTGTCTGTTTGCAGAGATGATTTTTGTTTGACAGTCCGGAGAGGGACGTTGTTCATTGCAGTGGAAGTAACTGCGGTGGCCCTCAGTTGTGAACCATTAAGGTATGGTAAACAGACTGGCAAATGGTTTTGTAGGGATACCATCTCTGCTTCTTCTTGTATGTAAGATGGGTGACCTTCTGTTGGAAATTTATTCTTCATACCGTGTAATTTTCATACCACAAGGTTTCTCTTATGCGGCATCGGCGTGCTGTTGTTTCGAGTTTTACGGCTGCTCATGGCCTGTGGAATAGCAGTAATTATGTCATGTTATTAGTTTCTAAAGTACGGGTGTCCCCTTCATAAATGATGCTGCCTGGTTTGAGCCTTGATGGTGCCCGTAGATGCTGCCATCCCAAAACTAAATAATTTCGTAATCATATTTCTAGGCATGGAGTCACGGACAGGGCAAGCACCTTGGAAGCTGGGCCATATTTGCGGCAACCACATACAGTATTTTCTGTATACCATCGTAGTCATTCTTCCATCAACGGAACCAAAGATGACAGCAAATTTATGATCATGATGTCATCATTTGTCTCACGTTGCAGCATCCAATAGGGGCTTCACTTTCGCCTAAGCCGTGACTCATCACAGTCAGACATGTCGATTTTACTTTTTAATCTTTGTTGTGGTAATTGAATGGGATAAAACCATTGCCAAGTTCACTTCTTTTAAGTCCATTCACCCTCCCTGAACCGAACCGTCCAAGAGTTTGTGCCACATCTGCAGACCGGAATTGGACAATTGCTTTGCTTTGTAAGCTTAACGACTTGGCACGATGGGTGAAGAAAATACCTGCACACATTTCAGAGTTTAATCACGTGTCCATTTTCATTCACAGAATATGTGTATGAAACAGATCTAGCAGCAAATGATATTGTCAATGATTGCTGCTAAATTGTTGACATAAAACAAGCCAGATTTCAGTCCATCAATCCCTGCCGACCTTAGAATTCTGCCTGCAAGCTTTATTTAGACAACAGTGAGGCATGCAGAACGTAGTTTCAGAAGATTTTTTCGTTCAGTTTGAAAATGGAAGTCCATTGATAGATATTTCTGTGATCTAGAATGCCCCTAGTTTAAGTGATAGAAACAACTCTTTCTTTACATGCGTACAGCATTAGATGATGTGTTAGATTCAACTCCCTGAAATAATAATAGAAGACTTTGTTCTTTTTTTGTTCATCTGAGTGTGGATTGATCTGATGATGTCTCAATAAATACACATATCAAGGAAATGTTCAGGGTTTTTCAAGTTGTTAAATTTTCAAGTTGTTAACTTCCCAAAAGAAGGGAATATCCATATCCAGTTTGATTCCTTGGAAATGAATCACCTTAATTTTAGACTTTGTCGACAGCTGCACCTTAGGCTGACCTGCAGATAGTGTTTCTTCAACTCGAGCATTTTACAAGCCACCTAAAGCTTCTGAATCCCCCTAGCTTGAATCAGCTCCATTAGTTTTCCCTTTCCTCAACGATTCCTGATTGTTGATTAAGGGCTCCTCAACAAAGATATCTTGTGGTAAAGTTTTCATCACATGCTTCAAACTCAGGTTGCCTGCATCATTACCTAACTAATCCTATTTAGCCAAGCTAAAACGAATGAGATTTTTTTTCAGTGCCCCATCAAAATAATATACTTTTTTTTTTAAAGAATTAGTGTAAGAAGCAACTCAAAGGAACATAAATATAGATCCAGGCAATCAGATGCATCTTTCAGAAAATGTAGAGAGAGAAAATGGGTTGGGACAATTATATGCTTGACAATTTGGTAATCACCAAGAAAAATCCATCTTATCAAATTCAGATGGCTACAGTTATATATACTTGATAATTGACATTTATATTTATCCAATAGCATAATGTAAATATCACTCAGTTGTAAGGTAATCCTATAGTGCACTTTGATGGCAACTTTTTTTAAAGGTATTTTAATAGAAAGAGAACCCAGAACATTTCTTAATCAGTCTGATATACCAAACTGCAGGAGAGAATGCATAAGAACACACAGAAAAGGGTAGCCAGTTTTTCTTGCAGCAATTGTATGCCCTTATAAATGTCTTCATCACACCTTCTTCCTTATGTATCTCAACCAATTATATAGCATGTTCTGTCCATCAATTGAAGCTACATCCAGTGTTGCGACCTCTAATCCGGAGTCTGATTTAGGGACATTCGCAACACGATCATATACTCTTAAAGCAAACTCTAAGAGTACGCAAGGCCTACTAAATCTCAACATATACAATGTAATGACAATTATGATAACATCAACAAAAGTTATATCTCATATATTTCATATAACTCAAAAATATCGTCACAATGTCAATATACTAATACATAAGAGTGTCTAAGTATCATCCTCAATTTACATATTAAGTAGCTAAATCAACATCAGATTATACAGAAAACAAAATCTAAATCTCACTTCTAATGCCCGTGTTCAAATCTAGATCCAATAAGTATGCATCATCATCGTCCTTTGAAAAAATTATTAAAGGGAGGGAAGGGGGTAATGAGTTAAAAGCCCAGTACCAATTTTACACATACCACATTAAGAATATGCCCAAAAAATCAGAATAAAGTATATATCAAAATAAATTTTTATTGAAAATAATATAGACATATCCATAAAACCAACCATAATCAAATATCAACATAAACCATACCGAATACCAACATAATCAAATATCAATATAAACGAAATACTAACATAAACCATATATTGACATTATAATCATCCACATATTGAAGATATATACTACTAAATTTCATGCCAGTAGTCCATATCTAACAACCTAACCTAGCGATATATACATGCACAGGTTGATTTCCATACCAATGCTCAGCATTATAAACTCAGCCACGTCATATCCACATACCATGACTGGTTCTACATCAGCCTCTTCAGTCCTTAGCCCTTCCTCGGTGATGTAAGTCTAAGCCAGTAAGGAGTCATTTCAACATTGTCAAAACTAGTACTACGTATCAATAATAGACATCAGATCCAGAATATCTAACCATACATGGCATTGGACTAAGTCACTTCATCAGCATCATACGCAATGACATACTGAAGATAATATTGACACACCTCACGCTAGTGGTTCATATTTAACAACCTAATTTAGCAATATATGCACACTTAGATTGGTTCACATACCTATGCTCAACATTATAAACTTAACTACATCATATTTACAGTCCATAATTGATTCTATATTTCCCGGCATTGTCCTGCATTTCTTTTCACTCCTTTTTTTAATGCCATATCAAAGTGTAGGCCAAATAAGGGTAATCGCTCAAATATTGCCAGAACTACTACCACTATCAACAATATTAATGTCTGGTGTCTCAAACTTAGCCATGTCATATTCACAAATCATGATTAGTTTTATATCAGCCTCTTCGGCACACTATTCTTTCTTATTGCCATCAGTGTCACATCGTAGTGACTAATTCACATGCCAATATCACACCAACTTATATTCATATAAAGTTATAATCATACCATAATCAAAATAGCATTCCACAACATATCATACTTATACGTTTCAAGTTAAAACTAAAACTATTTCATAACCGAAAATAATATATTATAATATATATAATAGCTTTACATATAAATCATCATGCACAATTAAAACATTCTAAGAAATCTAATAATAAATCTATGATATATGTAGGTATACAAGATATGAAACAGTTGCATTAAAATAGGTGTAGAACTCCTACATTAGATTGCTAATCCTTAATATCCCGTAAAATCTTTCTCTAATATCAATCAATAATGCGACAACCTACAAACATTATCATTTTCAATATAATCCTCAAAATTACATTTTTAGATGAAATTATCAAAACACCCCTGTTATTCCACTGGTTGTCGACCTATGTCAAACTATCTTTATTTAAGGTTTAATCACTATCTAATGATACTAATTACCATCTAACAACTCTCCTTTTTTTTTTTTTCAAGACAGCATTCTGGTCAACTGATTTTCT